>CM055124.1:114073656-114496156 GCA_029206835.1 Rana muscosa | reverse complement strand
CGGGCAGTTTGCCTGCCGCTCCTGGCACTGCGGAGACATTGGCGGGGCTCTTGGGGGGACTGAAGGATTTGGTTCAACGTTTTGAGGTAACAAAAGGGGGGCCTGCTCAGGTGGCGCCGTGGGTGGTGGGACAGGCAGGGGTGTCAGGGCCTGGGGGGATCCCCACGGCGGTGGCGGGGCCACCCGCTGTTCCGGTTGGAGCTGTGACGGTGAGTAAAGAGGCGGTAGAAAAAGTTACGGAGACGGGGGCAGCGGTAAGGGCGGATATAGTGCGCATGGCAGACGCAGCAAAATGCGAGGTCTATGTCTGCTTTGAGGGACCTTTGGGAGCACACTTGAAGCAGGAGGTCAGGGAAAAAATCGGAAAAGGTGAGTATGTTGAGATTTTTTCCTTATTGCCGCTGGAGAAGTTCAACTTGGATAAGGTTAAGCCTGACGATTCCAAGAAGGACGACGAGGAGAAGAGGAGGTATCGCTTGATTCCGAGGACATTTGCGAATTGGTTGCAGGCGTTCGCGATCCTGGCCAGCGTGATAGGTGAGAAAAACCCGGAGCATTGCTCGGCATTGTTCTGTTATCTGGATGCTATAGGGGAGGCTCATAGAGTGTATGGGGGGACTGCTTGGCTGCGTTATGATGAGCAGTTTCGACAGCGTAGGGCTGTTAGGCCGGCTCTCCGTTGGGATCACAAAGATATCAGCCTGTGGATGCGATTGATGTCGTCGGTGAGGGCCCCGAACCAGTTTTTTCAGGGGGGGGGGGGTCGGGGGGACATCTGCCGCTGGATCGTCGACCGGAAAAAAATGGGGTGTGTGCTGGCAATTTAACGAAGGGACTTGCAAATTTGGGGGGACCTGTCGTTTTAAGCATGAATGCTCTGGATGCGGGGGGACCCACCCCTTCTCCCGATGCTTCAAGAAAGGCAAGCGTGCCGGGGAATTTGCTAACAAGAGGGGCGACGCCGGTGAGGGTGGAAAAGATGCAGGTTTTTCTAAATAGATATCCTGATAAGGAGGCTGCTGGGTTGTTGTCTGCGGGGTTTTCGGAGGGTTTCATGATACCGTGCTCACTGGAAGTAGTGCCGCCCTTGACACGGAACTTGCGGTCGGCATTGGTTAATCCTGGGGTGGTTACAGAAAAATTGGCGAAGGAGGTGGCGTTGGGTTGCATGGGTGGGCCGTTTCTAGAGAAGCCGCTGAGTGATTTAGTAGTGTCCCCGCTAGGGGTGGTGCCTAAGAAGGAACCAAATAAGTTTCGCCTTATTCACCACCTCTCGTTTCCAAAAGGAGGGTCAGTGAATGACTCTATCGATCCTGAGGCGTGCACAGTGCCATATACGTCTTTTGACGCTGCAGTTCAGTGGGTACAGCGATATGGTCAGGGCGCTCTCATGGCAAAATCAGACATTGAGTCGGCATTCCGCTTGCTTCCGGTGCACCCGGACAGTTTTTGGCTGTTGGGTTGCTGCTGGGAGGGAGCTTTTTATGTGGACCGGTGTCTGCCCATGGGTTGCTCCATTTCCTGCGCCATGTTTGAAAAATGTAGTTCATTCCTAGAATGGGTCGTTCGAGACGTGGCGGGTGTGGATTCCGTGATACATTACCTCAACGATTTTTTGTTGATAGGGCCGCCTTCCTCCAGTGTGTGTGCGATTTTGTTGGCTGCGTTGCAGCACATTGCGGGGAGGTTTGGGGTCCCGCTTTCGGGGGAAAAAACTGAGGGTCCGACGACGGTAATTCGTTTTTTGGGCATTGTGATAGATTCCGGGGCTATGGAATGTAGACTGCCATGGGACAAGGTGGAAACGCTACGGGGCGAGATTAGGATTATGATGGGTCAACGTAAAGTGAAGCTTCGGGGACTTCAGTCCTTGTTGGGGAAGCTGAATTTTTCGTGTCGGATTATTCCCATGGGCAGGGTTTTTTGTCGACGGCTGTCGGCAGCTACTTCGGGGGCCAGGGCCCCTACACATTTCATTAGAATCACCAGGGAACACAGAGAGGACTTGAGGGTCTGGCACACGTTCCTGGAGACGTACAACGGGCGGTCGGTCTGGATGGGGGGACCGCGGTGAGTAACTTCGATTTGGAGTTGGTTACTGATGCGGCAGGGTCCACGGGATATGGGGCTTTTTTCCAGGGGCAATGGAGTGCGGAGGCGTGGCCGGAGTCTTGGGTGGAGGCAGGGTTGCTTCGTAATCTGGTACGGTTGGAATTGTTTCCAGTGGTGCTGGCTATGGAGTTGTGGGGAGCGTCCTGTAGGGATTTAAAAATCAGGTTGAACTGTGACAACATGGGGGTAGTACAGGTCATTAATCGGGTCTCCGCGTCTTCTCAACCAGTGATACGATTATTGTGCCACCTAGTATTGAGATGCTTACAGCTCAACATTTTTCTGTATGCTGTGCATATCCCGGGCATTGACAACACGTTAGCTGATTCCCTGTCTCGGTTTCAGTGGGACAGATTCAGGGAACTGGCGCCGGCTGTGGAGAAGGTTGGGATTCCTTGCCCGGGTTGGCTGTGGGAGGTTGCCTTGGAGCCGCTGCAGGATGGATCAAGAAGTCGGTAAGTGGGCAGACGTGGGTGGCGTATAACAGGATTTGGACCGAGTGGCTTGCTTTCGTACGGCTGGCGGATGCCGAGCTGGGGGGGTCTGAGATGAGGTTACTGGTGGTGTATTTCGTTTCCAGGCACATGGAGGGTGGGGGGTCAGTGTCCGCGATTGAGCGAAAACTGGCAGGGTTGGCTTTTTTATTTAAGCTTCAAGGCCTTAAGGATTTTACAAAGGATTTTTGGGTGCAACAAGCACTAAAGGGGTACCAGAAGGCACACCCTCAGAGAGATGCCAGGAGGCCAATTTCTTTTTCACTTTTGCAGGTTATTTGTGGGAAGTTGGGTGGGGTGTGTTCGTCTGGGTTCGAGTTACTTTTATTCAAGGTGGCTTTTTCGATCGCGTTTTTTGGGGCGTTTAGAGTGGGGGAGCTTGTGAGTCCATCTCGGCAGGTGGCGGGTGGCTTGACGGTGGAGGATGTGCATGTCGGGGATGATAGGGTGGTGCTACGGTTGCGTAGGTCGAAAACAGACCAAAGAGGGAAGGGTGTGAATATACAACTGTTTACTTTGCCGGGGGATCAAGTGTGCCCGATTAAGGTGGTGAGGGAATTCTTGGGGGTGCGGCCAATTGGGGGTGGGCCTTTCTTAGTACATGAAGATGGATCCTTTTTATCTAGGTTTCAATTCGTGGCCGTTTTTCGCAAGTGCCTTAGGGCTGCGGGGCTCGACTGCACGCAATTCGCCTCGCACTCCTTCCGCATCGGGGCGGCCACAGAGGCTGCCAGGTGCGGGTTGGATGAGGCGGCTATAAAGCGGATTGGGAGATGGGAATCCAGGAGGTTTCGGTCTTATGTGCGCCCTCATTTGCTAGCGGACGTGGTTTAATAGGTTGGGGGGGGGGAGAGGGAATTGGCTGTTATGGGGAGGCTGTATTGTGGTACAAAAGGGGGGGGGGGAATGCCGTTGATGTTTTTTAGGTTTTTGGTTCTACCTCGTTGTGTTTTTTTCGTTTCAGATGGAGGTCACATACGCCTCATCTGGATCCTAGGGCATTCCTACGTTTTTTGGGGGGCCAGAAGAGCAGATGTTAGACCTGACGGCAGGCAGCTGGGGATCTCAAGAAGCGAGGCTTGCGTTCGTTGGTTAGGCATCCCGGGTATGGTGTGGAGCAGGGTAGTGCCGGAAGTGCAACGTTACGCACGGTTGGACAGACCGCCGGACGTACTGGTTTTACACGTGGGAGGGAATGATTTGGGGGTCAGATCTATTGGGTATCTGATTTCGGCAGTGAAAGCGGATTTTCAACGCTAAGAAAAGCTTTTGATAGTATGGTCTGACATAGTGGCACGGACCTGTTGGCGGATGCAAGGTCGGTGGTTAGGCTCAATAAGGCAAGAGTAAGAGTAAACAAGGTGGTTGGGTGTTTTGTTGTCAGTAACGGGGGTTTGGTGATTCGGCACATGGAGTTGGAGGTCAACGTGGGGATGTACCTGCGGGGAGACGGAGTGCATTTGTCATCGGTGGGCATTGATTTATGGGGCATTGGGGTTGCAAGAGGGGATTCAGCGTGCCCTGCGGGTGTGGTGGGGCCCTTAAGGGTAAGGGTTTCCCCTTTATGGGCTGTGGTGGTGTCTTTGGTCTGTGACGGTGGCAAAACAGATGTCATGGAAGTGGTAGGGGGCTCATAGGTGGTATGTGCCCCTCTTATGGATTCCAGCGGAACGGTGTCTGCTGGAATAGGGTTATGGTTGCACTGCGGGAGGGGGTTGTCTCCGAGCTGGAGACGGCTGGAGGCCTGGTATAGTAATATTATGGTCCCGTAGTGTAGTGGTGGAAAGTGTAAAGGTTCGGGGTGCCGTCATAGACCAACAGACTGGGAGTTAGGAAACTCTGGTTTAAATGTTGAAATATGTTAATGGGAAGTTATTGAATTAAAAGTGAATTAATATTTGGAGTTATTTATTTTATTTGTTAATAAAAAGGCTGTTATGGCCAATTATACTCCAACTCCGGTGTGGTCTATTATTGGGAAAAAAAGGGGTATATGAAAGGGGGGGTGTTAAAAGTAAGGTTTAAATAAAGGGAAAGGTGGGTAAGGGAGAGTTGGGGATATCTCGAATACACTGGTCATGGTTTGCAAGGTGTAACACAATCCAGTTTGAGAGTAAGAACGCTGATGCATCTGTGCAGTGGTGGCTTCCTGGGGATGCTGAGACAGAGAAACACACCAATGGCGAAGAAGTCTGGAACACGCCACCTGCAAGGCAAATCAGGCCTATCTAGCCTATCTCTTGGTTCCTAACCTGACTATAGGCTATCAATGCTACCGGACCATGTTAAGTGGCCATCGGAAGCCTATCCTGTCGCTACCCTGAGCTCTTACCATTCCCTAGGCTAATACTAGCTAGGAACCCCCCGATCAAAAAGGGACACTGTTGCTTTACATCTTGAAGTGGCAGATATGCACTTCAACACAAAACCAGTCACTTAATAGGGTATATCCAAATGAGCTTTGCTCTCATACACTTGAGAATAGCCCAAGTATATTGCAGTATGCAAATAGAAAGTTTCAGTGAATCAGAGAAGCCTCTAACAAGTACAGCATCTCTTATTCTCACACAGGAGTGACAGTAATGTAACAAACAGTGAGCTACATAGTGCACTGCAGTAACACTTGCCTATATTGTATTGTCCCTTTTCAGCCTGGAAGGATGAATGGATAGATGCAGCACAAAATCAGCCTGCAGCACCTCCTGGCCTGCAAAGCATGTGGCTGGACACTCTCTCCTTCACTTCCTGTAAGACATCCATATATACTGTATATAGCCTTGAAGGGTCTCCTGTCCTTTTAGTAGAGGCAGGAAACAAGCTCTTAACCAAAATAATCAGTTTGTAATAAAAACTATATGATAGGTACCAGGCATGAAGGTAAACAACCTCCAGACAGTGTACAAAAGAACAATTCCCTACACTTGAAAGGAAGAAACACAAAAAACGGTGAGACAACTTAAAAACCTATTAGCTATGCTGCAGTTCCTTAACTCTTTGATTGCCAGTGATGTTTTCCACAATTCCCAGGGTTAAAACAACAGACTTCTGGCTTTCTATTAAGAATGATGTGAGAAGCTGTAGAATCACCTGATCACTTTTACGTGGCTTGGTGCAGTATGTGCATCTCAGTAAAGTGACTCTCGGGTAAAAAACAAAAGCTGCTAGCAGATTTTAAAAGTGCAGGCAAGGAGGGATTGGGCTCCCGGACCCAGTAAAGTATCAGGAAGCATCTCATTTAGTTAGAGTAGTAGAGTGGTGTGGGCTTAATAACAAACCCTGGATAAAAATGGAACAGGCAACAGTGGATATACCCCTGGAAGGCCTAGTGTGGATCCCAGAAGCTGAAATGCCAGCAGAAATAAAGAAACACCCGACGATAGGGGCCGCTATACGAACAATTAAAAAGGTTTTTGAAAAAACAAATATGTCTAAATACCCAAGTCCAATGACTCCGATCCTGGGCACCAGGGCATTTCAGCCAGGATCAAAGATTCAATGCTCTACGACAAAGAGGTATTAGTAGAATTACTCACTTTTCAAAAGATAATCGACTAATGACAAAGAGAGAGATTGAAAGAGAGGTAACACCAGAATTAGATTTTTTTTCGGATGCTGCAATTAGAAGCGTTCTTACGGACAAAGGCAAAGATATATACAGAAGTCAGAACATTGTCAAAATTTGATGAGATATGCCTGAAGGGGAGCCCCCTGAGACATTCACTGTCTTATTTCTATGCAATACTAATTAATTTAGACATACCACAAGAACTTACGTTCCTTCAGGCTTGGGAGAGGGACTTAGGGTTAACATTCTCCCAAGAACAGAAAGACAGGATCTTGTTATTTACACACAAGGCCTCAGTAGCGAGCAGATACCAGGAGGGATGATACAAAATTTTAACTAGATGGTATAGAACACCAACAGTACTGCATCGAATATATCCTCAGACGTCAGATGCCTGCTGGAGATGTCACATGGCAGAAGGGACTCTATTATAGTGTAGCGGGTATTTGAATTTAGGGGAAGCATCTGGGTGGTAGTGTAACCCAGATGTACTGATTGCTAGGGAATCTGAGACCCTTTTATGGTTCTTGGAGGACTCTGGTGGTGTGAGGTTCCCTGGGCCTATAGGTGGCGTTGTTGCCGGGGGCCGGAGGTGAACTCACACCGCAAGACTGTGCCTTTTTGTCCTCCCCTGGAGCTGGTACGGCGGGACGGGGAACCCGCTGTGACGCAAAGGGAGAGGGGATAAAAGGGGCGGACGCCCTTACCACAGGGTTCAGAGTTCGGAGTTGGAGGACGCACCCAGGCACCTTCAGCTTGGGTGCTGGCGTTCTGGTGTTCCGGGCCCAGGTGCCTTTGACCTGGCCGGAGCGGAGATGGAGTCCATCTCAGGCACCTTTAGCCTGGGGTGAGGTACTATGGCGGATGCCTGGGGCTCAGCACCTTCGACTGAGTTCCGCGAGGGTGGAGGAATCCGAGGGGGCCCTAAATCCTTGGGTGCCCGTGTCTGAGTTCGTGAGGTCTGGTGAGCAGAACTTCTCTGGAGAGTCCGGTATCTCCCTTGGACGGATATCCTTCCCCTGACAGGGGCTGTGCTAGCGAAGGTAATTCACGTTCTACTTCACATAGTCAGTAGCAGTGACTATTCGCCACTGGTGATAACACAGTGGTTGGCAAGAGAAGGGAAAGGATTGTGCCTCGACCTATTCCCATTACTACTAAGTTGTTGCAAAAGAATCCAACTTAACCGTGCTGTGTGTTTATTCGCTGAGAAGAATAAAACTGTGTTGGACCTATTCACTGTGTGGAACTCTGGTTACTAGGAGCAAAGGAGTCAAGGACGAAGGACAGGACTTGACTCTAGAACACCTACACAAAGCCCGATCTTTCTGGCCTTCACCTCTTCACTATGGAGGACATGGGCCGTGGTGTGTCTCATCCCTCCCCCCAGCACTAACACCCCTAGACAAAGAAAGACAAGCTGAGAATGAGAAGGGGAGAGAGGGGTGAGGCCGCTACAATATATTTTCTGGGAATGTGTGAGAATACAGGAGTTTTGTTAAATGGTAATAGAAACTATAAAAATAGTTACAGGAGTGCCTTTAGAAGACAGACCAGCAGCCATTCTAATACTAGATATACCTATATCAGTGAAAAAATAAAAAAATTCACTACTAAGACATCTTATTATAGCCGCAAGGGTGTGTGTCTCTGTCCTGTGGAAAAAGGAAAGTCCACCAACTAGAGCAAAATGGTTCGCTAGAATCGCAGAGATTCAACAGATGGAGAACCTCACAATGGCAATGAAAGATCAAGATGGGAGATACCGAACGATATGGGCACCCTACTTGAAATATAGGGAGGAGCGGGGAGGGGGTGGGGAGCGGGGAGAGGAGGAGAGAGAGGAGGTGTGAGGGTGTAATCTCTCCCACCCTCTTTTTTCCTTTTTTTTTTTTTTGTGTTTGGTTGGGGGAGGGAGGGGGGGCTAACTCCCTTTCACCAACCACATATTCCTACTGGCCAATCACTATGGTAACCTGCCTCAATAGCAAATAAGAATGTGTTGGAGGGGTACATCCAAGAAGGAAGAGAGCATGGCACATTAATAGAGATCCTAAGCAAAATATTTATTTCCAAAACCCAAATTTCAGCTATGCTCTATTACCGTATATACTCGAGTATAAGCCAACCAGAGTATAAGCCGAGGTACCTACTTTTACCACAAAAAACTGGGAAAACGTATTGACTCGAGTATAAGCCTAGGGGGGAAATGTGTCCATTGTCACCTCACTGTGCCAATTTCCCAACCTTACTGTGCCCATTGCCACCTCACTGTGCCCATTGCCACCACACTGTGCCCATTGCCACCTTACTGTGTCCATTGCAGCCTCCCTGTGACTGAGTCAGTCAGTGTACCTGAAAATCTTCTTATTCCGCGGACGGCGTCCATTGTTTAAATCTCGCGGCTTTCTTCTGGTCCCTTCTGTGATGGGCGTTTCCGGCAAACACTGTGTTGAGTGTTGCGCCTATCACGGAGATCCTCTCATTCTCGGACTCCGTTTCCCAGCAGGCACTGTGTACAGTGTTCCGCCAATCACGGACGTCGGACAAGAGAACGTCCATGATAGGCGCTAGGGATGAGCCGAACACCCCCCGGTTCGGTTCACACCAGAACCTTCGAACGGACCGAAAGTTCGCGCGAACGTTAGAACCCTATTAAATACAATGGACGCGAATGTTCGAAATCTAAAGTGCTAATTATAACGACCAATATGCATGTTATTGTCCTAAAAAGGGTTTGGGGGCCCGGGTTCTGCCCCAGGGGACATGTATCAATGCAAAATGAAATTTTAAAAACGTCAGTTTTTCGGGAGCAGTCATTTTAATGATGCATAAAGTGAAAAAAAAAAAGTGAAATATTCCTTTAAATATCGTACCTAGGGGGTGTCTAGAGTATGCCTGTGAAGTGGCATTTGTTTCCCGTGTTTAGAACTGTCCCTGCACAAAATGACATTTCTAAAGGAAAAAAAGCCATTTAAAACTGCTTGCGGCTTTAATGTAATGTCTGGTCCCGGTAATATGTATGAAAATCTTTGAGAAAAATGGCATGGCTACCCCATAACCCCCCCCTATCCCAGCCCATTACCAGCCCCTTTGGGTCTTGTATGGATATTAAGGGGAACCCCGCACCCCAAAAAAAAGACCCTATATACTCTGAACAGCAGTATACAGGCGGTGCAAACAAGACAGAATTTTGAACAGGTACATTGTTTAAGTGTAGCTCCAGACAAAAAATCTATTTTTAAGCTTTTTGGAAAACATATGGAAGGGTTATCACCCCTGTAACATTTGTTTTGCTGTCTGTGCACCTGTTCAGAACCTCACTTTCCGTCCCAATGACAAATGTTTTTGAAAAGTGAGGTTTTTATTGAAACAAGGATTGGTGATAAAGCATCAGTAGAGAGGAGACACCTTTTTCCCCTATTAACTCTTACAGGAGAGAATTTCCCTTCCTAGGGGTAGATTTCCTCTCACTTCCTGTTGTCTCCTTCCGTTTGCAAGTAGGAGTCGTTTGTAAGTCGGATGTTTGAAAGTAGGGGCCTGCCGTATATACTCTGCTGAAATTTGCCCCTTACATGTTGGTGTTGCCACAACACTGTGAGCCCTCAGTTACTCTTGGTGGGCGCTGGAACGCCCTGCTGTGAACTATTATATCAGGAATTGTAATTACATGCCATTGTTGAACAGTGGTAGGAAAAACTGGGCCTTTGGTGGTGGTGCTGGTGCTACAACACTGTCAGCCCTCACAGTTACTCTTGGTGGGCGCATGAATGGGCCCTACTGTAAATTATTAGAGCAAGAATTGTAATTGCATGCCCCTGTTGAACAGGGGCAGAACAATTGGGCCTTAGGCACTGGTGCCACCACACTGCAACCCCTCACAGATACTGTACTTGGAGCACAACAATGAGCCCTGTTACAAAGTATTGCATCAAAAATTTTAATTACACGCCCCTGTTAAACAGGGGCTGAAAAATTGGGCCTTAGGCACTGGTGCTGGTGCCACGACACTGCAATCTCTCCCAGATACTCTCGTTGGAGTGCAGGAATGAGCCCTGCTGCAAAGCATTGCATACAATTTTTTAATTACATGCCCCTGTTAAACAGGAGCTGAAAAATTGGGCCTTAGCCACTGGTGGCGGCACCCAGAAACAAAAATGTTCTTCCAAGCTATCATCGTGAATCGGATCATTGAGGAGGAGGGGGATAGTCAGTCAACATAATAGGACAGTCACTCAGCATCAGCATAGGCAGTCTTGAAGGGATGTGACATTTCAAAATAAATTATTCTGTTATATCAGCTTCAGGTGCTTGGTAGCTGGTGGTAATCCAAGACTGGTTCATCTTTATGAAGGTCAGTCGATCAACCGAGTCGGTGGACAGGCGCACCCTGTGATCCGTGACAAAGCCTCCAGCAGCAAATGTGCGTTCCGAAAGAACGCTGGATGCAGGACAGGCCAGTAGCTTAATTGCATACTGTGCAAGCTCTGGCCAGTGATCCATCCTCATGACCCAGTAAGCCAGAGGATTTTCGGTGGGAAAGGTGTCCAAGTCTGACCTTGCCCCTAGGTATTCCTGCACCATGTATATCAGACGCTGGCGATGGTTGCTGGAACCGGTCATACCTTGGACTAAAAAATTGTCTGAACGCATCGGTCAGACGGCCACCTTCTCCACCGATCCTTCTGCTACTGACTGAAGCCTCAGCAACTCGTTGTCCAGGACCAGGAGTTTGTAACCTCCCAGTCTCTGGGAACGCGTTGCACAGACCTTTCTGCAAGGCCTCCCAGAGTTGTCTCATTCTCTGCTCCCTCTGCGATGGCAAGATAAGGTCCGCAACCTTAGCCTTGTACCGTGGATCAAGGAGAGTGACCAGCCAGTAATGGTCCCTCTCCTTGATCCGAAGAATACGAGGATCCTTCCGCAGACTTTGCAGGATCAGGGACGCCATGCAGCATAGATTAGCTGAGGCATTCGGTCCGGAGTCCTCTGGGTCACTAAGGATGACATGATCCGCAGCCACCTCCTCCCAGCCACGTACAAGTCCACGGGTTTGTTGGGACTGTAAATCATCCCTAAAAGACTGCTGCTGTTGATGCTGAGTGCCATGCTCCACCTCTATGCTGACACAATCCTCCTCCTCCTCGTCCTCTTCCTGTGTGATGGGTGGGACAGAAAGAACACTGTCTGGGTAAAGGGGGCCTTGAGAGGCAAGGAAGTCCTCCGCTTCCTGCCTCTGTTCTGCCTCAAGTGCCCTGTCCATTATTCCACGCAGCGTATGCTCCAACAGGTGGACAAGAGATACAGTGTCACTGATGCATGCACTGTCACTGCTCACCATCCTCGTGGCCTCCTCAAATAGTGCCAGGACAGTGCATGCATCCCTGATAATGCCCCACTGGCGTGGTGAGAAAAACTCAAGCTCCCCTGACCCTGTCCTGGTGCCGTAGTCGCACAGGTACTCATTGATGGCCCTCTGCTGCGTGTGTAGCCGCTGCAGCATGGCCAACATTGAGTTCCACCTGGTGGGCATGTCACATATAAGGCGGTTCTTGGGCAGGTTCAACTCCTTTTGCAGCTCAGCCAGCCGAGCACTGGCATTATATGATCTGCGAAAATGCACACAGACTTTCCTGGCCTGCCTCAGGACATCCTGTAAGCCCGGGTACCTGCCCAAGAACCGCTGCACCACCAGGTTAAGGATGTGAGCCACACAGGGCACATGGGTCAGTTGTCCCTGTCGGAGGGCGGAGAGGAGGTTGGTGCCATTGTCGCAAACCACCATTCCTGGCTTAAGCTGGCGTGGCATCAACCACCTATTGGCCTGCCCCTGCAGAGCTGACAGAACCTCTGCCCCAGTGTGGCTCCTGTCCCCCAAACACACCAGCGCAAGCACGGCATGGCATCTTTTTGCCTGCGTACTTGCGTAGCCCCTTGAACGCCTACGGAGCACCGCTGGTTCCAAGGACAAAGCACAGGAAGAGGCCATGGAGGAAGAAGAAGAGGAGGGGGTGGAGGAGAGAGGTGTGTCACAACCAGTAGTAGCATTTTGGAGGCGTGGTGGCGGAACAACCTCCAACACTACTGCACCTTGTCCTGCATCCTTCCCAGCTGCCAAAAGAGTGACCCAATGGGCCGTGAAAGAAAGGTAACGTCCCTGTCCATGCCTGCTGGACCATGAGTCAGCAGTAATATGCACCTTACCGCTGACCACCCTGTCCAGCGAGGCATGGACATTGCCTTCCATATGCCGGTAGAGAGCCGGAATCACCTTCCGTGAGAAAAAGTGGCGTTTGGGAACCTGCCACTGAGGAACCGCACATTGCACAAACTCACGGAAGGGGGCCGAGTCTACCAACTGAAAAGGCAGCAGTTGAAGTGCTAGCAATTTAGCCAAGCTAGCATTCAACCGCTGGGCATGTGGATGGCTGGGAGTGAACTTCTTTCGACGGTCCAGCAGCTGGGGCAGGGAAATTTGCCTGCTATAATCGGACGTCGGTGTACTGCTAGCAGAGTGCCCGCAAGTACTTGGCTGTGACACACCTAATTCTACACCTTCATTCCTCTCAGTGCAGGTTTCAGAGAGGACTGAAGGTACAGTGGGGTTGGAGATCCCAGCTGATGAGGAGCAAGGAGAGGTCTGCTTTGTTCTTTGGTGTGGGTCTTTAAGGTACGCTTGCCAACGAGCTGCATGGCAGGTCAACATATGTCAGGTCAAGCATGTGGTGCCCAAGCGGCTGATGTTTTGGCCATGCGAGATACGCTTGAGACATATTGTCACGTACCTGACGGTGACGAGCCCGGTTAGCAGAGGGAGGCCTCCCTTACGGCTCCCACCGGCGGCCCCTGGTGGTATAACAGGAAGCACGGAGGTGGAAGGGGTACGAGTGCCTGGCAGGATCAAGAACTACCGCAGGTGATCAGGAACCAGCAGGTGAGGAGGCAGGAACCAGGAACTACAGCAGGTGAGTGGACAGGAACCAGGAACTACAGCAGGTGAGTAGACAGGAACCAGGAACTCAGAAGATGACCCGGACCGGGAGGCACAGCAGGTAGACTGGAACCACTGGGCAGCAGCAGATGAACAGGAACCAGCAGATGAGCAGACAGGAACCAGCAGATGAGCAGACAGGAACCAGGAACTGCAGCAGGTGAGTAGACAGGAACCAGGAACTCAGCAGATGACCCGGACCGGGAGGCACAGCAGGTAGACTGGAACCACTGGGCAGCAGCAGGTGAACAGGAACCAGCAGATGAGCAGACAGGAACCAGCAGATGAGCAGACAGGAACCAGCAGATGAGCAGACAGGAACCAGGAACTCAGCAGATGACCCGGACCGGGAGGCACAGCAGGTAAACTGGAACCACTAGGCAGCAGCAGGTGAACAGGAACCAGCAGATGAGCAGACAGGAACCAGCAGATGAGCAGACAGGAACCAGCAGATGAGCAGACAGGAACCAGGAACTCAGCAGATGACCCGGACCGGGAGGCACAGCAGGTAGACTGGAACCACTAGGCAGCAGCAGGTGAACAAGAGCCAAGGTCAGGCAGGATCGTCAGACAAGCCGGGGTCGGGTAAACTGGCAGGCAGCGAGGCACAAAAGGATCAGGCAATACCGAAGTCAGAAAACAGGCCGATGGTCAGGTACAGGCAGATAGCAGGAGGGTCTCAGGAAGCCGGGTCAGATACAGGTAAACAAGGCAGATCAGGTCACTTGGGATAAACGCTGTAGAGCAGACAGCAGGGACTGTCTGCAAGTGAGGAGTTTAAATAGCCCTTCGGGCGTCACCTGCGGGGGCGGGAACCAGGAAGGCCAGGGCGTCTGTTCCTGACAGGGTTTCCATGACATTGCCCCCCCCCAAGGGGCAGCCTCCGGATGCCCCTAGGAGCAAACTTCTCGGGGTGAGACCTCCTGAAGGCTTGTATCAGGTCTTTGGCGTGAATGTTCTCTTCGGGTTCCCAGGAGTTCTCCTCTGGTCCGTAACCCTTCCATTTTATTAAAAATTGACTCTGGCTATTTCTTCTTCGTGCGTCTAAAATAGCTTCTTCCTCGAATTCCTGTTCCCCGTCTATGATGACGGGATCAGGGCGAGTCGGGGTCCGACCTGGGAATGGGTTGGAGACTGACGGTTTCAATAGAGAAACATGAAAAACAGGGTGGACCCTCAGGGAGTCGGAGAGCTCCAGCTCGTAGGCCACCTCATTGATTTTCCTTTTGATAGGAAAAGGCCCTAGAAACTTGGGGCCCAATTTCTTGGACGGGCAAGCCAATCTTAGATTGATGGTGGAAAGCCATACTTGGTCGCCCGGTGCCAGCGCTAATTCACCCCGTCTCCTCCTGTCGTAGACCGTCTTGTTATACTCCTGAGTTCTTGCCATGGCTTCACGCAGAAGCTGGTTGTTAGAGGAGAAGAAATTCACTTTTTCCAGAACTGCGGGCACTGAGCACTCAGGGAGAGAGTTGGGCAGAAATGTGGGGTGAAACCCGAAGTTCGCAAAAAATGGGGTCTGGTTAGTTGCGGAGTGGATGGAGTTATTGTAGGAGAACTCCGCTAGCGGAAGCAGGGAGAGCCAGTCATTCTGAGCAAAGGAGGAGAAACAACGCAAATATTGCTCGAGGGTCTGATTTGTTCTCTCAGTCTGTCCGTTGGTTTGAGGGTGGTAAGCCGAAGAGAATGATAGCTCTATTCCCAGAGTCTTGCAGAGGGACCTCCAGAACCGGGAGGTAAATTGTACCCCCCGATCGGAGACTATATTAGCAGGTACCCCGTGGAGCCTGACAACTTCTTTAATGAACATTTGTGCAGTTTCCGGGGCAGAGGGGGTCCCTCTCATAGGAACAAAATGTGCCATCTTGGACAGACGGTCCACAATCACAAAGATGGTGGTGTGATTCTCAGCCGGGGGGAGTTCAACTATGAAGTCGATAGAAAGCATTTTCCACGGTCTCTCTGGAACGGGTAAGGGCTTCAGTAGTCCCCAGGCTTTGGATCTGGACCCTTTATTCCGGGTACATGTAGTACAGGACTCCACGAACCTCCTGCAATCCTCGCGTAGTCGAGGCCACCAGAAAGTACGTTGTACCAACTCAGTGGTCTTAGCCACGCCAAAGTGCCCAGCAAGGGCATGATCGTGGCAGAGCTCTAGCACGGTTATCTTTAGTTCTTCTGGTATGAATATCCTGTCTTGGTGCCAGAGTAATCCATCCTTGGTTTGCAGATCCAGTTCAGGAGAGGGTTCCTGTCTAGTGGTGGCTTGTCTGATCCGGGAGAGTAGGTCCTCCTGAAGTAGGAGAAAATTCCCAGGAGCGAGGATTGTATCGGGTGAGGAGAGTTCTTTGGATCCATGAAACATTCGGGACAAGGCGTCAGGTTTAGTGTTCTTGGCACCGGGGCGGTATGTCACATGGAAGGAGAACCGGGAAAAAAACAGGGCCCATCTGGCTTGTCGTGGTTTTAGTCTTTTTGCAGTTTTCAGGTACTCTAAGTTCTTATGGTCGGTGAATACTAAGATCGGGTGAGCAGCACCTTCAAGTAAGTACCTCCATTCTTCCAGGGCGGACTTAATCGGCAAGAGTTCCCGGTCTCCCACGTCATAGTTCTTTTCTGCCGCAGATAATTTGCGAGAAAAGAAAGCCACTGGATGAAGCAAAGCCTTGGTTCCTTGCCTCTGTGACAATATTGCCCCTACTGCAACCTCAGAAGCATCTACCTCAAGTACAAATGGTAGGGAGGAATCTGGGTGTTTTAAGATGGATGCAGAGGTGAAGAGCCCTTTGAGATCCTCAAAGGCCTTTTGGGCCTCAGGGGACCAGTGGAAGCGGGTACCTTGCTTGGTTAGCTCAACGCCACCCTAGGAGCCCTCAGATGGACTCGTCAGCTCCCCCGGCAAAGCGCGCTTTTGCTTCGGCCGCGGGGGGGACCGGGCGGAATCCTCGACAACGGCGGAGCTCGGGGGGCGGGGCTATGGGCAACGATGGCGCCTGTTCCCCTGTCCCGCAGCACAGGACCTCCGGGAGAGCGATCCCCCTCTCGGCTAGGACGACACCCAGGGGGGAGATTCAGCAGGGGAGGAGCAGAGGCGCGCTCGCAGGGCCTCTACCAGACGAGGCTGGCGGGTCTGGGATGGATGTTGGGTGGCTTGCAGTGAGTGGGGGAAGACCGGTCGCGTCGCGGCCTAGCAGCGACTCCACGCGAGGCGGCAGGAGGAGTGTGGAGATGCAAGAGGGAACTGCAGGGGCCCATGAGCCGGCGCAGATGGGTGCGTCGGCTTCCAGGATGGCTTCCAACCCAAGATCGGATGTCGGAGGGAGAAGTATCGGGATCGGATGTGGAGGATCGCCGGGAGATCGTGTCGCCAGGGACCGGCAGAGCAGCGGCTGTGGGGGAGGTGCCCGGTCAGCCCGGTAAGTCTAATCTTTTATCTGTTGAATCATTGTCTGGGGTGTTGTGTAGGTTGCTGGGGGGCGAGTGATGGGGGTGCTGGTACTGCTGGGGGGGTTTCTGCGGGGGTCACCAATGGGGTAGCGCCTGTGGCGGGGGGGCGGGCAGTTTGCCTGCCGCTCCTGGCACTGCGGAGACATTGGCGGGGCTCTTGGGGGGACTGAAGGATTTGGTTCAACGTTTTGAGGTAACAAAAGGGGGGCCTGCTCAGGTGGCGCCGTGGGTGGTGGGACAGGCAGGGGTGTCAGGGCCTGGGGGGATCCCCACGGCGGTGGCGGGGCCACCCGCTGTTCCGGTTGGAGCTGTGACGGTGAGTAAAGAGGCGGTAGAAAAAGTTACGGAGACGGGGGCAGCGGTAAGGGCGGATATAGTGCGCATGGCAGACGCAGCAAAATGCGAGGTCTATGTCTGCTTTGAGGGACCTTTGGGAGCACACTTGAAGCAGGAGGTCAGGGAAAAAATCGGAAAAGGTGAGTATGTTGAGATTTTTTCCTTATTGCCGCTGGAGAAGTTCAACTTGGATAAGGTTAAGCCTGACGATTCCAAGAAGGACGACGAGGAGAAGAGGAGGTATCGCTTGATTCCGAGGACATTTGCGAATTGGTTGCAGGCGTTCGCGATCCTGGCCAGCGTGATAGGTGAGAAAAACCCGGAGCATTGCTCGGCATTGTTCTGTTATCTGGATGCTATAGGGGAGGCTCATAGAGTGTATGGGGGGACTGCTTGGCTGCGTTATGATGAGCAGTTTCGACAGCGTAGGGCTGTTAGGCCGGCTCTCCGTTGGGATCACAAAGATATCAGCCTGTGGATGCGATTGATGTCGTCGGTGAGGGCCCCGAACCAGTTTTTTCAGGGGGGGGGGGGGGGTCGGGGGGACATCTGCCGCTGGATCGTCGACCGGAAAAAAATGGGGTGTGTGCTGGCAATTTAACGAAGGGACTTGCAAATTTGGGGGGACCTGTCGTTTTAAGCATGAATGCTCTGGATGCGGGGGGACCCACCCCTTCTCCCGATGCTTCAAGAAAGGCAAGCGTGCCGGGGAATTTGCTAACAAGAGGGGCGACGCCGGTGAGGGTGGAAAAGATGCAGGTTTTTCTAAATAGATATCCTGATAAGGAGGCTGCTGGGTTGTTGTCTGCGGGGTTTTCGGAGGGTTTCATGATACCGTGCTCACTGGAAGTAGTGCCGCCCTTGACACGGAACTTGCGGTCGGCATTGGTTAATCCTGGGGTGGTTACAGAAAAATTGGCGAAGGAGGTGGCGTTGGGTTGCATGGGTGGGCCGTTTCTAGAGAAGCCGCTGAGTGATTTAGTAGTGTCCCCGCTAGGGGTGGTGCCTAAGAAGGAACCAAATAAGTTTCGCCTTATTCACCACCTCTCGTTTCCAAAAGGAGGGTCAGTGAATGACTCTATCGATCCTGAGGCGTGCACAGTGCCATATACGTCTTTTGACGCTGCAGTTCAGTGGGTACAGCGATATGGTCAGGGCGCTCTCATGGCAAAATCAGACATTGAGTCGGCATTCCGCTTGCTTCCGGTGCACCCGGACAGTTTTTGGCTGTTGGGTTGCTGCTGGGAGGGAGCTTTTTATGTGGACCGGTGTCTGCCCATGGGTTGCTCCATTTCCTGCGCCATGTTTGAAAAATGTAGTTCATTCCTAGAATGGGTCGTTCGAGACGTGGCGGGTGTGGATTCCGTGATACATTACCTCAACGATTTTTTGTTGATAGGGCCGCCTTCCTCCAGTGTGTGTGCGATTTTGTTGGCTGCGTTGCAGCACATTGCGGGGAGGTTTGGGGTCCCGCTTTCGGGGGAAAAAACTGAGGGTCCGACGACGGTAATTCGTTTTTTGGGCATTGTGATAGATTCCGGGGCTATGGAATGTAGACTGCCATGGGACAAGGTGGAAACGCTACGGGGCGAGATTAGGATTATGATGGGTCAACGTAAAGTGAAGCTTCGGGGACTTCAGTCCTTGTTGGGGAAGCTGAATTTTTCGTGTCGGATTATTCCCATGGGCAGGGTTTTTTGTCGACGGCTGTCGGCAGCTACTTCGGGGGCCAGGGCCCCTACACATTTCATTAGAATCACCAGGGAACACAGAGAGGACTTGAGGGTCTGGCACACGTTCCTGGAGACGTACAACGGGCGGTCGGTCTGGATGGGGGGACCGCGGTGAGTAACTTCGATTTGGAGTTGGTTACTGATGCGGCAGGGTCCACGGGATATGGGGCTTTTTTCCAGGGGCAATGGAGTGCGGAGGCGTGGCCGGAGTCTTGGGTGGAGGCAGGGTTGCTTCGTAATCTGGTACGGTTGGAATTGTTTCCAGTGGTGCTGGCTATGGAGTTGTGGGGAGCGTCCTGTAGGGATTTAAAAATCAGGTTGAACTGTGACAACATGGGGGTAGTACAGGTCATTAATCGGGTCTCCGCGTCTTCTCAACCAGTGATACGATTATTGTGCCACCTAGTATTGAGATGCTTACAGCTCAACATTTTTCTGTATGCTGTGCATATCCCGGGCATTGACAACACGTTAGCTGATTCCCTGTCTCGGTTTCAGTGGGACAGATTCAGGGAACTGGCGCCGGCTGTGGAGAAGGTTGGGATTCCTTGCCCGGGTTGGCTGTGGGAGGTTGCCTTGGAGCCGCTGCAGGATGGATCAAGAAGTCGGTAAGTGGGCAGACGTGGGTGGCGTATAACAGGATTTGGACCGAGTGGCTTGCTTTCGTACGGCTGGCGGATGCCGAGCTGGGGGGGTCTGAGATGAGGTTACTGGTGGTGTATTTCGTTTCCAGGCACATGGAGGGTGGGGGGTCAGTGTCCGCGATTGAGCGAAAACTGGCAGGGTTGGCTTTTTTATTTAAGCTTCAAGGCCTTAAGGATTTTACAAAGGATTTTTGGGTGCAACAAGCACTAAAGGGGTACCAGAAGGCACACCCTCAGAGAGATGCCAGGAGGCCAATTTCTTTTTCACTTTTGCAGGTTATTTGTGGGAAGTTGGGTGGGGTGTGTTCGTCTGGGTTCGAGTTACTTTTATTCAAGGTGGCTTTTTTGATCGCGTTTTTTGGGGCGTTTAGAGTGGGGGAGCTTGTGAGTCCATCTCGGCAGGTGGCGGGTGGCTTGACGGTGGAGGATGTGCATGTCGGGGATGATAGGGTGGTGCTACGGTTGCGTAGGTCGAAAACAGACCAAAGAGGGAAGGGTGTGAATATACAACTGTTTACTTTGCCGGGGGATCAAGTGTGCCCGATTAAGGTGGTGAGGGAATTCTTGGGGGTGCGGCCAATTGGGGGTGGGCCTTTCTTAGTACATGAAGATGGATCCTTTTTATCTAGGTTTCAATTCGTGGCCGTTTTTCGCAAGTGCCTTAGGGCTGCGGGGCTCGACTGCACGCAATTCGCCTCGCACTCCTTCCGCATCGGGGCGGCCACAGAGGCTGCCAGGTGCGGGTTGGATGAGGCGGCTATAAAGCGGATTGGGAGATGGGAATCCAGGAGGTTTCGGTCTTATGTGCGCCCTCATTTGCTAGCGGACGTGGTTTAATAGGTTGGGGGGGGGAGAGGGAATTGGCTGTTATGGGGAGGCTGTATTGTGGTACAAAAGGGGGGGGGGAATGCCGTTGATGTTTTTTAGGTTTTTGGTTCTACCTCGTTGTGTTTTTTTCGTTTCAGATGGAGGTCACATACGCCTCATCTGGATCCTAGGGCATTCCTACGTTTTTTGGGGGGCCAGAAGAGCAGATGTTAGACCTGACGGCAGGCAGCTGGGGATCTCAAGAAGCGAGGCTTGCGTTCGTTGGTTAGGCATCCCGGGTATGGTGTGGAGCAGGGTAGTGCCGGAAGTGCAACGTTACGCACGGTTGGACAGACCGCCGGACGTACTGGTTTTACACGTGGGAGGGAATGATTTGGGGGTCAGATCTATTGGGTATCTGATTTCGGCAGTGAAAGCGGATTTTCAACGCTAAGAAAAGCTTTTGATAGTATGGTCTGACATAGTGGCACGGACCTGTTGGCGGATGCAAGGTCGGTGGTTAGGCTCAATAAGGCAAGAGTAAGAGTAAACAAGGTGGTTGGGTGTTTTGTTGTCAGTAACGGGGGTTTGGTGATTCGGCACATGGAGTTGGAGGTCAACGTGGGGATGTACCTGCGGGGAGACGGAGTGCATTTGTCATCGGTGGGCATTGATTTATGGGGCATTGGGGTTGCAAGAGGGGATTCAGCGTGCCCTGCGGGTGTGGTGGGGCCCTTAAGGGTAAGGGTTTCCCCTTTATGGGCTGTGGTGGTGTCTTTGGTCTGTGACGGTGGCAAAACAGATGTCATGGAAGTGGTAGGGGGCTCATAGGTGGTATGTGCCCCTCTTATGGATTCCAGCGGAACGGTGTCTGCTGGAATAGGGTTATGGTTGCACTGCGGGAGGGGGTTGTCTCCGAGCTGGAGACGGCTGGAGGCCTGGTATAGTAATATTATGGTCCCGTAGTGTAGTGGTGGAAAGTGTAAAGGTTCGGGGTGCCGTCATAGACCAACAGACTGGGAGTTAGGAAACTCTGGTTTAAATGTTGAAATATGTTAATGGGAAGTTATTGAATTAAAAGTGAATTAATATTTGGAGTTATTTATTTTATTTGTTAATAAAAAGGCTGTTATGGCCAATTATACTCCAACTCCGGTGTGGTCTATTATTGGGAAAAAAAGGGGTATATGAAAGGGGGGGTGTTAAAAGTAAGGTTTAAATAAAGGGAAAGGTGGGTAAGGGAGAGTTGGGGATATCTCGAATACACTGGTCATGGTTTGCAAGGTGTAACACAATCCAGTTTGAGAGTAAGAACGCTGATGCATCTGTGCAGTGGTGGCTTCCTGGGGATGCTGAGACAGAGAAACACACCAATGGCGAAGAAGTCTGGAACACGCCACCTGCAAGGCAAATCAGGCCTATCTAGCCTATCTCTTGGTTCCTAACCTGACTATAGGCTATCAATGCTACCGGACCATGTTAAGTGGCCATCGGAAGCCTATCCTGTCGCTACCCTGAGCTCTTACCATTCCCTAGGCTAATACTAGCTAGGAACCCCCCGATCAAAAAGGGACACTGTTGCTTTACATCTTGAAGTGGCAGATATGCACTTCAACACAAAACCAGTCACTTAATAGGGTATATCCAAATGAGCTTTGCTCTCATACACTTGAGAATAGCCCAAGTATATTGCAGTATGCAAATAGAAAGTTTCAGTGAATCAGAGAAGCCTCTAACAAGTACAGCATCTCTTATTCTCACACAGGAGTGACAGTAATGTAACAAACAGTGAGCTACATAGTGCACTGCAGTAACACTTGCCTATATTGTATTGTCCCTTTTCAGCCTGGAAGGATGAATGGATAGATGCAGCACAAAATCAGCCTGCAGCACCTCCTGGCCTGCAAAGCATGTGGCTGGACACTCTCTCCTTCACTTCCTGTAAGACATCCATATATACTGTATATAGCCTTGAAGGGTCTCCTGTCCTTTTAGTAGAGGCAGGAAACAAGCTCTTAACCAAAATAATCAGTTTGTAATAAAAACTATATGATAGGTACCAGGCATGAAGGTAAACAACCTCCAGACAGTGTACAAAAGAACAATTCCCTACACTTGAAAGGAAGAAACACAAAAAACGGTGAGACAACTTAAAAACCTATTAGCTATGCTGCAGTTCCTTAACTCTTTGATTGCCAGTGATGTTTTCCACAATTCCCAGGGTTAAAACAACAGACTTCTGGCTTTCTATTAAGAATGATGTGAGAAGCTGTAGAATCACCTGATCACTTTTACGTGGCTTGGTGCAGTATGTGCATCTCAGTAAAGTGACTCTCGGGTAAAAAACAAAAGCTGCTAGCAGATTTTAAAAGTGCAGGCAAGGAGGGATTGGGCTCCCGGACCCAGTAAAGTATCAGGAAGCATCTCATTTAGTTAGAGTAGTAGAGTGGTGTGGGCTTAATAACAAACCCTGGATAAAAATGGAACAGGCAACAGTGGATATACCCCTGGAAGGCCTAGTGTGGATCCCAGAAGCTGAAATGCCAGCAGAAATAAAGAAACACCCGACGATAGGGGCCGCTATACGAACAATTAAAAAGGTTTTTGAAAAAACAAATATGTCTAAATACCCAAGTCCAATGACTCCGATCCTGGGCACCAGGGCATTTCAGCCAGGATCAAAGATTCAATGCTCTACGACAAAGAGGTATTAGTAGAATTACTCACTTTTCAAAAGATAATCGACTAATGACAAAGAGAGAGATTGAAAGAGAGGTAACACCAGAATTAGATTTTTTTTCGGATGCTGCAATTAGAAGCGTTCTTACGGACAAAGGCAAAGATATATACAGAAGTCAGAACATTGTCAAAATTTGATGAGATATGCCTGAAGGGGAGCCCCCTGAGACATTCACTGTCTTATTTCTATGCAATACTAATTAATTTAGACATACCACAAGAACTTACGTTCCTTCAGGCTTGGGAGAGGGACTTAGGGTTAACATTCTCCCAAGAACAGAAAGACAGGATCTTGTTATTTACACACAAGGCCTCAGTAGCGAGCAGATACCAGGAGGGATGATACAAAATTTTAACTAGATGGTATAGAACACCAACAGTACTGCATCGAATATATCCTCAGACGTCAGATGCCTGCTGGAGATGTCACATGGCAGAAGGGACTCTATTATAGTGTAGCGGGTATTTGAATTTAGGGGAAGCATCTGGGTGGTAGTGTAACCCAGATGTACTGATTGCTAGGGAATCTGAGACCCTTTTATGGTTCTTGGAGGACTCTGGTGGTGTGAGGTTCCCTGGGCCTATAGGTGGCGTTGTTGCCGGGGGCCGGAGGTGAACTCACACCGCAAGACTGTGCCTTTTTGTCCTCCCCTGGAGCTGGTACGGCGGGACGGGGAACCCGCTGTGACGCAAAGGGAGAGGGGATAAAAGGGGCGGACGCCCTTACCACAGGGTTCAGAGTTCGGAGTTGGAGGACGCACCCAGGCACCTTCAGCTTGGGTGCTGGCGTTCTGGTGTTCCGGGCCCAGGTGCCTTTGACCTGGCCGGAGCGGAGATGGAGTCCATCTCAGGCACCTTTAGCCTGGGGTGAGGTACTATGGCGGATGCCTGGGGCTCAGCACCTTCGACTGAGTTCCGCGAGGGTGGAGGAATCCGAGGGGGCCCTAAATCCTTGGGTGCCCGTGTCTGAGTTCGTGAGGTCTGGTGAGCAGAACTTCTCTGGAGAGTCCGGTATCTCCCTTGGACGGATATCCTTCCCCTGACAGGGGCTGTGCTAGCGAAGGTAATTCACGTTCTACTTCACATAGTCAGTAGCAGTGACTATTCGCCACTGGTGATAACACAGTGGTTGGCAAGAGAAGGGAAAGGATTGTGCCTCGACCTATTCCCATTACTACTAAGTTGTTGCAAAAGAATCCAACTTAACCGTGCTGTGTGTTTATTCGCTGAGAAGAATAAAACTGTGTTGGACCTATTCACTGTGTGGAACTCTGGTTACTAGGAGCAAAGGAGTCAAGGACGAAGGACAGGACTTGACTCTAGAACACCTACACAAAGCCCGATCTTTCTGGCCTTCACCTCTTCACTATGGAGGACATGGGCCGTGGTGTGTCTCATCCCTCCCCCCAGCACTAACACCCCTAGACAAAGAAAGACAAGCTGAGAATGAGAAGGGGAGAGAGGGGTGAGGCCGCTACAATATATTTTCTGGGAATGTGTGAGAATACAGGAGTTTTGTTAAATGGTAATAGAAACTATAAAAATAGTTACAGGAGTGCCTTTAGAAGACAGACCAGCAGCCATTCTAATACTAGATATACCTATATCAGTGAAAAAATAAAAAAATTCACTACTAAGACATCTTATTATAGCCGCAAGGGTGTGTGTCTCTGTCCTGTGGAAAAAGGAAAGTCCACCAACTAGAGCAAAATGGTTCGCTAGAATCGCAGAGATTCAACAGATGGAGAACCTCACAATGGCAATGAAAGATCAAGATGGGAGATACCGAACGATATGGGCACCCTACTTGAAATATAGGGAGGAGCGGGGAGGGGGTGGGGAGCGGGGAGAGGAGGAGAGAGAGGAGGTGTGAGGGTGTAATCTCTCCCACCCTCTTTTTTCCTTTTTTTTTTTTTTGTGTTTGGTTGGGGGAGGGAGGGGGGGCTAACTCCCTTTCACCAACCACATATTCCTACTGGCCAATCACTATGGTAACCTGCCTCAATAGCAAATAAGAATGTGTTGGAGGGGTACATCCAAGAAGGAAGAGAGCATGGCACATTAATAGAGATCCTAAGCAAAATATTTATTTCCAAAACCCAAATTTCAGCTATGCTCTATTACCGTATATACTCGAGTATAAGCCAACCAGAGTATAAGCCGAGGTACCTACTTTTACCACAAAAAACTGGGAAAACGTATTGACTCGAGTATAAGCCTAGGGGGGAAATGTGTCCATTGTCACCTCACTGTGCCAATTTCCCAACCTTACTGTGCCCATTGCCACCTCACTGTGCCCATTGCCACCACACTGTGCCCATTGCCACCTTACTGTGTCCATTGCAGCCTCCCTGTGACTGAGTCAGTCAGTGTACCTGAAAATCTTCTTATTCCGCGGACGGCGTCCATTGTTTAAATCTCGCGGCTTTCTTCTGGTCCCTTCTGTGATGGGCGTTTCCGGCAAACACTGTGTTGAGTGTTGCGCCTATCACGGAGATCCTCTCATTCTCGGACTCCGTTTCCCAGCAGGCACTGTGTACAGTGTTCCGCCAATCACGGACGTCGGACAAGAGAACGTCCATGATAGGCGCTAGGGATGAGCCGAACACCCCCCGGTTCGGTTCACACCAGAACCTTCGAACGGACCGAAAGTTCGCGCGAACGTTAGAACCCTATTAAATACAATGGACGCGAATGTTCGAAATCTAAAGTGCTAATTATAACGACCAATATGCATGTTATTGTCCTAAAAAGGGTTTGGGGGCCCGGGTTCTGCCCCAGGGGACATGTATCAATGCAAAATGAAATTTTAAAAACGTCAGTTTTTCGGGAGCAGTCATTTTAATGATGCATAAAGTGAAAAAAAAAAAGTGAAATATTCCTTTAAATATCGTACCTAGGGGGTGTCTAGAGTATGCCTGTGAAGTGGCATTTGTTTCCCGTGTTTAGAACTGTCCCTGCACAAAATGACATTTCTAAAGGAAAAAAAGCCATTTAAAACTGCTTGCGGCTTTAATGTAATGTCTGGTCCCGGTAATATGTATGAAAATCTTTGAGAAAAATGGCATGGCTACCCCATAACCCCCCCCTATCCCAGCCCATTACCAGCCCCTTTGGGTCTTGTATGGATATTAAGGGGAACCCCGCACCCCAAAAAAAAGACCCTATATACTCTGAACAGCAGTATACAGGCGGTGCAAACAAGACAGAATTTTGAACAGGTACATTGTTTAAGTGTAGCTCCAGACAAAAAATCTATTTTTAAGCTTTTTGGAAAACATATGGAAGGGTTATCACCCCTGTAACATTTGTTTTGCTGTCTGTGCACCTGTTCAGAACCTCACTTTCCGTCCCAATGACAAATGTTTTTGAAAAGTGAGGTTTTTATTGAAACAAGGATTGGTGATAAAGCATCAGTAGAGAGGAGACACCTTTTTCCCCTATTAACTCTTACAGGAGAGAATTTCCCTTCCTAGGGGTAGATTTCCTCTCACTTCCTGTTGTCTCCTTCCGTTTGCAAGTAGGAGTCGTTTGTAAGTCGGATGTTTGAAAGTAGGGGCCTGCCGTATATACTCTGCTGAAATTTGCCCCTTACATGTTGGTGTTGCCACAACACTGTGAGCCCTCAGTTACTCTTGGTGGGCGCTGGAACGCCCTGCTGTGAACTATTATATCAGGAATTGTAATTACATGCCATTGTTGAACAGTGGTAGGAAAAACTGGGCCTTTGGTGGTGGTGCTGGTGCTACAACACTGTCAGCCCTCACAGTTACTCTTGGTGGGCGCATGAATGGGCCCTACTGTAAATTATTAGAGCAAGAATTGTAATTGCATGCCCCTGTTGAACAGGGGCAGAACAATTGGGCCTTAGGCACTGGTGCCACCACACTGCAACCCCTCACAGATACTGTACTTGGAGCACAACAATGAGCCCTGTTACAAAGTATTGCATCAAAAATTTTAATTACACGCCCCTGTTAAACAGGGGCTGAAAAATTGGGCCTTAGGCACTGGTGCTGGTGCCACGACACTGCAATCTCTCCCAGATACTCTCGTTGGAGTGCAGGAATGAGCCCTGCTGCAAAGCATTGCATACAATTTTTTAATTACATGCCCCTGTTAAACAGGAGCTGAAAAATTGGGCCTTAGCCACTGGTGGCGGCACCCAGAAACAAAAATGTTCTTCCAAGCTATCATCATGAATCGGATCATTGAGGAGGAGGGGGATAGTCAGTCAACATAATAGGACAGTCACTCAGCATCAGCATAGGCAGTCTTGAAGGGATGTGACATTTCAAAATAAATTATTCTGTTATATCAGCTTCAGGTGCTTGGTAGCTGGTGGTAATCCAAGACTGGTTCATCTTTATGAAGGTCAGTCGATCAACCGAGTCGGTGGACAGGCGCACCCTGTGATCCGTGACAAAGCCTCCAGCAGCAAATGTGCGTTCCGAAAGAACGCTGGATGCAGGACAGGCCAGTAGCTTAATTGCATACTGTGCAAGCTCTGGCCAGTGATCCATCCTCATGACCCAGTAAGCCAGAGGATTTTCGGTGGGAAAGGTGTCCAAGTCTGACCTTGCCCCTAGGTATTCCTGCACCATGTATATCAGACGCTGGCGATGGTTGCTGGAACCGGTCATACCTTGGACTAAAAAATTGTCTGAACGCATCGGTCAGACGGCC
This sequence comes from Rana muscosa, assembly GCA_029206835.1. Lineage (NCBI taxonomy): Eukaryota > Metazoa > Chordata > Amphibia > Anura > Ranidae > Rana > Rana muscosa. The sequence continues at coordinate 114,468,602 of CM055124.1, read as the reverse complement.
ACCTTCTCCACCGATCCTTCTGCTACTGACTGAAGCCTCAGCAACTCGTTGTCCAGGACCAGGAGTTTGTAACCTCCCAGTCTCTGGGAACGCGTTGCACAGACCTTTCTGCAAGGCCTCCCAGAGTTGTCTCATTCTCTGCTCCCTCTGCGATGGCAAGATAAGGTCCGCAACCTTAGCCTTGTACCGTGGATCAAGGAGAGTGACCAGCCAGTAATGGTCCCTCTCCTTGATCCGAAGAATACGAGGATCCTTCCGCAGACTTTGCAGGATCAGGGACGCCATGCAGCATAGATTAGCTGAGGCATTCGGTCCGGAGTCCTCTGGGTCACTAAGGATGACATGATCCGCAGCCACCTCCTCCCAGCCACGTACAAGTCCACGGGTTTGTTGGGACTGTAAATCATCCCTAAAAGACTGCTGCTGTTGATGCTGAGTGCCATGCTCCACCTCTATGCTGACACAATCCTCCTCCTCCTCGTCCTCTTCCTGTGTGATGGGTGGGACAGAAAGAACACTGTCTGGGTAAAGGGGGCCTTGAGAGGCAAGGAAGTCCTCCGCTTCCTGCCTCTGTTCTGCCTCAAGTGCCCTGTCCATTATTCCACGCAGCGTATGCTCCAACAGGTGGACAAGAGATACAGTGTCACTGATGCATGCACTGTCACTGCTCACCATCCTCGTGGCCTCCTCAAATAGTGCCAGGACAGTGCATGCATCCCTGATAATGCCCCACTGGCGTGGTGAGAAAAACTCAAGCTCCCCTGACCCTGTCCTGGTGCCGTAGTCGCACAGGTACTCATTGATGGCCCTCTGCTGCGTGTGTAGCCGCTGCAGCATGGCCAACATTGAGTTCCACCTGGTGGGCATGTCACATATAAGGCGGTTCTTGGGCAGGTTCAACTCCTTTTGCAGCTCAGCCAGCCGAGCACTGGCATTATATGATCTGCGAAAATGCACACAGACTTTCCTGGCCTGCCTCAGGACATCCTGTAAGCCCGGGTACCTGCCCAAGAACCGCTGCACCACCAGGTTAAGGATGTGAGCCACACAGGGCACATGGGTCAGTTGTCCCTGTCGGAGGGCGGAGAGGAGGTTGGTGCCATTGTCACAAACCACCATTCCTGGCTTAAGCTGGCGTGGCATCAACCACCTATTGGCCTGCCCCTGCAGAGCTGACAGAACCTCTGCCCCAGTGTGGCTCCTGTCCCCCAAACACACCAGCGCAAGCACGGCATGGCATCTTTTTGCCTGCGTACTTGCGTAGCCCCTTGAACGCCTACGGAGCACCGCTGGTTCCAAGGACAAAGCACAGGAAGAGGCCATGGAGGAAGAAGAAGAGGAGGGGGTGGAGGAGAGAGGTGTGTCACAACCAGTAGTAGCATTTTGGAGGCGTGGTGGCGGAACAACCTCCAACACTACTGCACCTTGTCCTGCATCCTTCCCAGCTGCCAAAAGAGTGACCCAATGGGCCGTGAAAGAAAGGTAACGTCCCTGTCCATGCCTGCTGGACCATGAGTCAGCAGTAATATGCACCTTACCGCTGACCACCCTGTCCAGCGAGGCATGGACATTGCCTTCCATATGCCGGTAGAGAGCCGGAATCACCTTCCGTGAGAAAAAGTGGCGTTTGGGAACCTGCCACTGAGGAACCGCACATTGCACAAACTCACGGAAGGGGGCCGAGTCTACCAACTGAAAAGGCAGCAGTTGAAGTGCTAGCAATTTAGCCAAGCTAGCATTCAACCGCTGGGCATGTGGATGGCTGGGAGTGAACTTCTTTCGACGGTCCAGCAGCTGGGGCAGGGAAATTTGCCTGCTATAATCGGACGTCGGTGTACTGCTAGCAGAGTGCCCGCAAGTACTTGGCTGTGACACACCTAATTCTACACCTTCATTCCTCTCAGTGCAGGTTTCAGAGAGGACTGAAGGTACAGTGGGGTTGGAGATCCCAGCTGATGAGGAGCAAGGAGAGGTCTGCTTTGTTCTTTGGTGTGGGTCTTTAAGGTACGCTTGCCAACGAGCTGCATGGCAGGTCAACATATGTCAGGTCAAGCATGTGGTGCCCAAGCGGCTGATGTTTTGGCCATGCGAGATACGCTTGAGACATATTGTCACGTACCTGACGGTGACGAGCCCGGTTAGCAGAGGGAGGCCTCCCTTACGGCTCCCACCGGCGGCCCCTGGTGGTATAACAGGAAGCACGGAGGTGGAAGGGGTACGAGTGCCTGGCAGGATCAAGAACTACCGCAGGTGATCAGGAACCAGCAGGTGAGGAGGCAGGAACCAGGAACTACAGCAGGTGAGTGGACAGGAACCAGGAACTACAGCAGGTGAGTAGACAGGAACCAGGAACTCAGAAGATGACCCGGACCGGGAGGCACAGCAGGTAGACTGGAACCACTGGGCAGCAGCAGATGAACAGGAACCAGCAGATGAGCAGACAGGAACCAGCAGATGAGCAGACAGGAACCAGGAACTGCAGCAGGTGAGTAGACAGGAACCAGGAACTCAGCAGATGACCCGGACCGGGAGGCACAGCAGGTAGACTGGAACCACTGGGCAGCAGCAGGTGAACAGGAACCAGCAGATGAGCAGACAGGAACCAGCAGATGAGCAGACAGGAACCAGCAGATGAGCAGACAGGAACCAGGAACTCAGCAGATGACCCGGACCGGGAGGCACAGCAGGTAAACTGGAACCACTAGGCAGCAGCAGGTGAACAGGAACCAGCAGATGAGCAGACAGGAACCAGCAGATGAGCAGACAGGAACCAGCAGATGAGCAGACAGGAACCAGGAACTCAGCAGATGACCCGGACCGGGAGGCACAGCAGGTAGACTGGAACCACTAGGCAGCAGCAGGTGAACAAGAGCCAAGGTCAGGCAGGATCGTCAGACAAGCCGGGGTCGGGTAAACTGGCAGGCAGCGAGGCACAAAAGGATCAGGCAATACCGAAGTCAGAAAACAGGCCGATGGTCAGGTACAGGCAGATAGCAGGAGGGTCTCAGGAAGCCGGGTCAGATACAGGTAAACAAGGCAGATCAGGTCACTTGGGATAAACGCTGTAGAGCAGACAGCAGGGACTGTCTGCAAGTGAGGAGTTTAAATAGCCCTTCGGGCGTCACCTGCGGGGGCGGGAACCAGGAAGGCCAGGGCGTCTGTTCCTGACAGGGTTTCCATGACATTGCCCCCCCCCAAGGGGCAGCCTCCGGATGCCCCTAGGAGCAAACTTCTCGGGGTGAGACCTCCTGAAGGCTTGTATCAGGTCTTTGGCGTGAATGTTCTCTTCGGGTTCCCAGGAGTTCTCCTCTGGTCCGTAACCCTTCCATTTTATTAAAAATTGACTCTGGCTATTTCTTCTTCGTGCGTCTAAAATAGCTTCTTCCTCGAATTCCTGTTCCCCGTCTATGATGACGGGATCAGGGCGAGTCGGGGTCCGACCTGGGAATGGGTTGGAGACTGACGGTTTCAATAGAGAAACATGAAAAACAGGGTGGACCCTCAGGGAGTCGGGGAGCTCCAGCTCGTAGGCCACCTCATTGATTTTCCTTTTGATAGGAAAAGGCCCTAGAAACTTGGGGCCCAATTTCTTGGACGGGCAAGCCAATCTTAGATTGATGGTGGAAAGCCATACTTGGTCGCCCGGTGCCAGCGCTAATTCACCCCGTCTCCTCCTGTCGTAGACCGTCTTGTTATACTCCTGAGTTCTTGCCATGGCTTCACGCAGAAGCTGGTTGTTAGAGGAGAAGAAATTCACTTTTTCCAGAACTGCGGGCACTGAGCACTCAGGGAGAGAGTTGGGCAGAAATGTGGGGTGAAACCCGAAGTTCGCAAAAAATGGGGTCTGGTTAGTTGCGGAGTAAATGGAGTTATTGTAGGAGAACTCCGCTAGCGGAAGCAGGGAGAGCCAGTCATTCTGAGCAAAGGAGGAGAAACAAAGCAAATATTGCTCGAGGGTCTGATTTGTTCTCTCAGTCTGTCCGTTGGTTTGAGGGTGGTAAGCCGAAGAGAATGATAGCTCTATTCCCAGAGTCTTGCAGAGGGACCTCCAGAACCGGGAGGTAAATTGTACCCCCCGATCGGAGACTATATTAGCAGGTACCCCGTGGAGCCTGACAACTTCTTTAATGAACATTTGTGCAGTTTCCGGGGCAGAGGGGGTCCCTCTCATAGGAACAAAATGTGCCATCTTGGACAGACGGTCCACAATCACAAAGATGGTGGTGTGATTCTCAGCCGGGGGGAGTTCAACTATGAAGTCGATAGAAAGCATTTTCCACGGTCTCTCTGGAACGGGTAAGGGCTTCAGTAGTCCCCAGGCTTTGGATCTGGACCCTTTATTCCGGGTACATGTAGTACAGGACTCCACGAACCTCCTGCAATCCTCGCGTAGTCGAGGCCACCAGAAAGTACGTTGTACCAACTCAGTGGTCTTAGCCACGCCAAAGTGCCCAGCAAGGGCATGATCGTGGCAGAGCTCTAGCACGGTTATCTTTAGTTCTTCTGGTATGAATATCCTGTCTTGGTGCCAGAGTAATCCATCCTTGGTTTGCAGATCCAGTTCAGGAGAGGGTTCCTGTCTAGTGGTGGCTTGTCTGATCCGGGAGAGTAGGTCCTCCTGAAGTAGGAGAAAATTCCCAGGAGCGAGGATTGTATCGGGTGAGGAGAGTTCTTTGGATCCATGAAACATTCGGGACAAGGCGTCAGGTTTAGTGTTCTTGGCACCGGGGCGGTATGTCACATGGAAGGAGAACCGGGAAAAAAACAGGGCCCATCTGGCTTGTCGTGGTTTTAGTCTTTTTGCAGTTTTCAGGTACTCTAAGTTCTTATGGTCGGTGAATACTAAGATCGGGTGAGCAGCACCTTCAAGTAAGTACCTCCATTCTTCCAGGGCGGACTTAATCGGCAAGAGTTCCCGGTCTCCCACGTCATAGTTCTTTTCTGCCGCAGATAATTTGCGAGAAAAGAAAGCCACTGGATGAAGCAAAGCCTTGGTTCCTTGCCTCTGTGACAATATTGCCCCTACTGCAACCTCAGAAGCATCTACCTCAAGTACAAATGGTAGGGAGGAATCTGGGTGTTTTAAGATGGATGCAGAGGTGAAGAGCCCTTTGAGATCCTCAAAGGCCTTTTGGGCCTCAGGGGACCAGTGGAAGCGGGTACCTTGCTTGGTTAGCTGAGTAATGGGTGCAATGATGGCGGAGAACCCCCGGATGAATTTACGATAAAAGTTGGCGAATCCAACGAACCGTTGGATTCCCTTCTTATCCACTGGCGCTGGCCAGTCCAAGAGTGCGGTGATCTTCTGTGGGTCCATCCTGATGCCTTCGCCAGAGATGATTAATCCCAGAAATGCTATGCTCTCCCGCTCAAACTCGCATTTCTCAGCCTTCGCATATAGTTTATGCTGCCGAAGCCGGTCTAACACACTTCTGACATGCCTGCGATGAGAGTCAAGGAAGGAAGAGAAGATTAGTATGTCATCTAAATAAGCAATCACAAAGAGATCTAAAAAGTCCCGAAGAACATCATTAATTAAATACTGGAAGGTGGCAGGGGCATTGCACAGCCCGAAGGGCATCACTAAATATTCGAAATGTCCGAACCGGGAGCGGAAGGCGGTTTTCCACTCATCGCCCTCCTTGATTCGGACCAGGTTATAGGCTCCCCGGAGGTCAAGCTTAGTAAAAATAACGGCAGCTCCCAATCTTTGGAACAACTCTGGTACCAGAGGAAGAGGATAACGATTTTTAATGGTGACCTTATTTAGTTCACGGTAGTCCACACATGGCCTGAGGGTATGGTCCTTCTTTTCTACAAAGAAAATGCCTGCGCCTGCTGGCGACGTAGAGGGGCGAATGAACCCCTTTAAAAGGTTCTCATCGATGTAGTCCTTCAGGGCCCCCTGTTCCACCTCCGTTAAAGGGAAAATCCTACCGAAAGGAATAGCTGCTCCGGGAAGTAGATCAATGGGGCAGTCGTAGGCTCGGTGGGGTGGTAGTGTCTCTGCCCCCTGTTTACTAAACACATCGAGAAAGTCCAGGTAAGCGTCAGGGATGGCCTGACGTATTCCGGCCTCAGTGTCGGTACACATTAAGGTGGCAGGCCCAGGGGGTTTGTGTGAGCCACAGGACCGTTGGCAGTAGGAGGAAGGAAACGTGATCACCCCCGTGACCCAGTTAATGGTAGGATTATGGGCTTGTAGCCAGGGCATACCGAGAATTATGGGGAACAGTGGAGAGGAGATAATATCCAGCCGTAGATATTCTCGGTGCACCCCGGTAGAGGAGAAGACAGTGACAGGTAGGGGAGCCGTCTCTTCGACCACGGGCCCCGACTTGATAAGGGACCCATCAGCCAGGTGAACCTGTAGTCCATGGGTCTTGGGAAGTAGAGGAATAAGTTGAGTACGGGCAAAAGTTGAGTCCATGAAGCAACTACAAGCCCCAGAGTCAATAATTGCGACGACTTGCAGAGTCCTTCCTGGGAACTGCAGGGAGATAGAAAGAGCGAAGTGAGAGGAGGATTTAGTCTGAGGGTTGATCACAGCAGGGAATACTGACAAGCACTTACGTAACTTCAGGGGACAGTTCCTAACGAAGTGACCGGGCTCCCCGCAGTACAGGCACAGGTTGTGCGCGCGTTGGCGTTGGCGTTCCTCCGGAGTAAGGGAAGGGCAGAGGACCCCAAGCTGCATGGGTTCAGGAGCATCGTACGAGGGGGTCAAGGGTGCTGCAGAAGCTGGGTGCGGATGACTGGGGACCCGGGGAAGCATCCAGGTCGGCCGGGTGAAGCCCGTGGCCCTCTCAACCCTCCGTTCCCTCAGGCGTCGGTCGATCTGAATTGTCAGATCGATCAGTAGGTTCAAATTTTCTGGTATTCCTACCCTAGCCAGTTCGTCCTTCAATGGGTCAGAAAGGCCTATGCGAAACTGGTGACGGAGGGCAGCGTCATTCCAGCTGGTGTCTGCGCTCCAGCGCCTGAATTCAGCTACATAATCTTCCGCTGCTCTGCGTCCCTGCTGAAGGGTCCGCAGGGCGTTCTCTGCAGTGACCGAGAGCTGAGTGTCATGGATATGCATTAATGTCTGTCTGCCATCTTACCTTCCTCCTCATGTGTTCATCTAGAGACCAGACCTCCTTCACCTGGCTTCCTTTATAATCTCCTCCCAGCCTGACTCCACCCCAGGCCCTATCACTGAACACTATATTAACCTGTGCACTGCAAGCCTGCTTTGCTGATCAACGTGTTTGTTAGGCATTGTGTGTTTGGGTTCCTGCCTGCCGTGTGCTCCGTCTGTCTCTCTGTTACGTTATTGGCTTGTCCCCGACCATCCCTGTCTGCTCGTGACCCTTGACCTTCGGCTCGTTCTTCGTTATCCTTGTCTGCTTGTGGCCCCTGACCTTCGGCTTGTTATTCGGTTCTCTCTATCGTGTGCTGCTGCTTCCCCTTATCCTACGGGGCGTGAGCTAGGAAACTCCAGGGGCCGCGACCTGGTCCCAGCCTGCAGCGTAACATCCTCACCACTAGAGGCCCTGGAGAAGACCAGCTGGGTCTTAGACTCCGCGCCCTGGGGAATCTTGGCTCTCGCTTCCGTTGGGATCCCGGTTGTGCTCCTCTGGTCCCGCTTTCCACAACCACCCAGTTTCCTATCCACAGAAGCCAGCCATAGGGTTCACTACCTCGCGGTGCACTCCTGTCCCCCTACGGTGTGCATCTGTCACCTGGCCACAGGTGACCCTGACAGTTTGATCAGCCATGAACCCGGCTGACATCCCGCTTCCCGCGGATGATCCATTGCAGGGCATAGTTCGCAGACTTGAGACCCAGGAATCAAATCAGACCCAGGTGATGCGATTCCTCCAGGATCTGGCTTCTCGATTCGAGCAGCTTCAGGTCTCCTTGGGAACCCCGAATCCGCAACCCCAAGTACAACCAGCGGCTGTACCTATCGCACCAGTCGCAGCCTCACACTCACTAAGATTGCCAGCTCCGTTCCGTTTCTCTGGGGACTCCAAGGCCTGCAGGGGGTTTCTCAGCCAATGCACTATTCATTTTGAGCTTCAGCCTCAAAGCTTCCTATCTGACCGGGCTAAGGTAGCCTATATCATTTCCCTCCTCTCCGGTGAAGCTTTGGCCTGGGCTGCCCCCCTGTGGGAGAGGAACGATCCGGTGGTTTCCAGTCTGTCCGAATTCTTGAAGCTCTTTCGTAATATCTTCGAAGAGCCGGCTCGGGCTTCTTCAGCGGCTAGTGCTGTCTTACGTCTTCGCCAAGAATCTAGTTCAGTGGGGCAATATGCTCTTCAGTTCCGTATCCACACAGCTGAATTGAGCTGGAATAATGAGGCCCTGGTCGCTACCTTTTTACATGGCCTCTCTGACCGAGTGAAAGACGAATTAGCGGGAAGAGCCATTCCCGTCGGTCTGGACGATGTAATTTCATTATGCAACCAGATCGACATTCGTTTTCAAGAGAGGTCCTTAGAAAAAAGACGCCAGCACTCTCTGGGTCCTAGCCAGTCTGAGCTCCCCTCCCTTCATTCCGTGGAGCATCCTCTACCTGCTGAAGAACCTATGCAGCTGGGCCGGACCAGACTAACCCCCGAAGAACGTGCTAGGCGCAGAACTCTGGGCTTGTGCCTCTATTGTGGGGGCAAGGGTCATTTTCGTGACTCCTGCTCGCTTCGTCCGGGAAACGCTCGGGTCTAATACATTTGGAAGGTGGAGTATTGGACCCAGAAACATCACCTTCTCGCCTGCTCTTGCCGGTGTCCCTTCATGTAGGCACTTCTCCTCAGTCAACCCTTGCATACCTGGATTCCGGGGCTGCCGGCAATTTCATGGATTGGAGAACTGCTTCTTCTATGAAGCTTACCCTTTCACCTCTCACTACCCCATTGGTAGTCTCGGCAATTGATGGCACTGTTCTCCCAGGGGGCCCTATTCGCTTCCAGACGCTACCCATTAGGATGTCGGTAGGGATTCTCCACCAGGAGTGGATATCCTTTCTTATTCTACCCAAGGCCTCTACCCCAGTTGTATTGGGCCTCCCTTGGCTACAGCTCCACTCTCCACATGTGGACTGGGTCTCTGGGCAGATCCTGGCCTGGGGTTCCTCATGTTTCTCGTCGTGTCTTCTCAAGGTGACCCCCAAGGAGAGTCTTCCGGTTGCTGCCACTTCTGTTTCTTCTGATCTTCCCGCCGCATACAGCGATTACCGGGATGTGTTCTGTAAAAAATCAGCTGAGGTGCTTCCTCCCCACAGGTCTTTTGACTGTGCTATTGATCTTGTCCCCGGAGCAACTCTACCCAGGGGTCGTACCTACCCTCTGTCCATCCCAGAGACCCAGGCCATGTCGGAGTATGTAGCAGAGAATCTGGAGAGAGGGTTCATCCGGAAATCCTCATCGCCTGCAGGGGCAGGGTTCTTTTTTGTTGCCAAAAAGGATGGTACCTTAAGACCCTGCATCGATTATCGGGGTTTAAATGCGGTTACTATTAAAAATCGATACCCCTTACCCTTAATATCTGAGCTATTCGATAGGTTGAAGGGTGCCTCCATTTTCACCAAGTTGGATCTCAGAGGCGCGTACAATCTCATTCGAATACGGGAGGGTGACGAATGGAAGACTGCATTTAACACTAGAGACGGGCATTACGAATATCTGGTGATGCCTTTTGGTCTGTGTAATGCTCCAGCCGTGTTTCAAAACTTTGTCAATGAAATCTTCAGAGATCTGCTGTACCAGTTTGTTGTCATCTATCTGGATGACATTCTGATCTTTTCTGAAAATCTGCTCGTCCACAGAAACCATGTCCGCACTGTACTTCAACGTCTTAGAGAGAACAATCTCTATGCCAAGCTGGAGAAATGTTCCTTTGAATGTTCTGAGGTCCTGTTTTTGGGGTGCTTTGTCTCATGTTCGGGGCTTCGTATGGACCCTGGGAAGGTCTTGGCTATCACCAACTGGCCTCTTCCTGCTAGCCTCAAGGCCACACAGCGCTTTCTTGGCTTCACTAATTATTATAGGCAGTTCATAAGGAATTACTCTTCCATTGCCGCGCCTATTATCGCTTTGACCAAGAAGGGTGTGAATGCCAGAGATTGGCCTCCCGAAGCTGTCTCTGCATTTCACAACCTGAAACAGGCCTTTGTTTCTGGCCCCCTCTTGAGGAGACCAAATCCTGGGAATGCATTTTTTATTGAAGTGGACGCTTCCTCAATGGGGGTGGGAGCTGTGCTTCTTCAAATCTTTGAGAAGAGACGCCAACCATGTGCGTTCTTCTCCAAAAAATTTTCTCAGGCAGAGAGGAATTATGCCATCGGTGATCGGGAACTTCTCGCAATTAAATTGGCGTTAGAGGAGTGGCGTCATCTCTTGGAGGGTTCCCCTCACTCCATAACGATCTTTACCGATCACAAGAATTTACAGTATCTACAGAATGCTAAACGTCTGAATCCTAGACAGGCCAGGTGGAGTCTCTTCTTTGCCCGTTTTAATTTCACGATTACCTACAAACCTGGTTCCTGCAACGGTCGGGCTGATGCGCTCTCTAGGTCATTTGACACTTTGGACGAGGAGTCCGCCCCTGAACCTGAGCCGATCATTCCCACCTCATGCATTGTTGCCCACTCTACCACCCTGAAGTCTAAAATTCCGCCTGGTAAGACCTTTGTCCCCACTGAGCTAAGAGCTAAGATCCTTCGTTGGGGACATGATTCCAAGGTGGCAGGGCATTCTGGATTCCTCCGATCCTTCCTACTCATCAGTCGTCACTACTGGTGGCCTAATCTCCGCTCAGACGTCAAAGACTACGTTAAAGCTTGTCATGTCTGTGCTCAGTCCAAATCCTCCACACAAGCTCCTGCTGGTCTCCTCATGCCCTTGCCTATTCCTAAGGAACCCTGGGCCCATATTGCCATGGATTTTATCACCGATCTCCCACTGTCTGAGAATAATACAGTCATTTGGGTGGTAATCGATCGATTCTCCAAGATGGCTCATTTTGTTCCTCTTCCTGGTCTTCCTTCTGCCCCTGCCTTGGTTCCCATTTTCATTCGAGAAATTCTCCGCCTACATGGGGTCCCTTCTCATATTGTTTCCGACAGGGGAGTCCAATTCACGTCTCGTTTTTGGAGAGCCTTTTGCAAATCCCTCAATATTGTCTTGGATTTTTCTTCTTCTTACCATCCCCAATCCAATGGACAGACTGAGAGGGTTAATCAGGAGTTAGAGGTCTTTCTTCGCACCTTTGTGTCTTCTCACCATGACGATTGGTCCTCTCTACTCCCGTGGGCAGAATTCTCCCATAACAATCATGTGAATACCAGTTCGCAGAAGACACCCTTTTTCACAGTTTATGGAAAACACCCTCAACTTCCTCTTCCTATGATCTGTTCTCCAGACATTCCAGCTTTGGCTTCGGTTCAGGAGTCTCTCAATTCCGTTTGGGGTCACGTTCATGATTCCCTCCGGGCAGCTGCTGAAAAATTCAAAGGCTTTGCCGACCGCCGCAGGCGTAAACCGCCTTCTCTTCAGCCAGGGGACAAAGTCTGGCTCTCTACCAGGAACATCAAGCTCCGAGTTCCTTCTCTGAAGTTTGCTCCACGATTCATCGGTCCATACACGGTAACTGCTAAACTGAATCCGGTTTGTTTCAAACTCCAGATTCCTAAGAGCCTTAAAATCACTAACTCCTTTCATGTTGCTCTTCTAAAGCCTTTAGTCCTCAATAAATTCTCTCGTCCTCTTCCTACCGTGGCGCCTGTCTCTGAGGATAATCAGGAGTACGAGATCAGTCAAATTCTGGACTCCCGACTCTGTAAAGGCGTTCTTCAGTACCTCGTTCATTGGAAAGGGTTTGGTCCTGAGGAGAGGTCTTGGATCACTGCATCTGAGGTCTTTGCACCTCGTCTGTTAAAGGAGTTTCATCTGAAGTTTCCCTCTAAACCTGGGCCCAGGCGGGGAAGGGGGGAGGCCTCGTAAGAGGGAGGGTACTGTCATGGATATGCATTAATGTCTGTCTGCCATCTTACCTTCCTCCTCATGTGTTCATCTAGAGACCAGACCTCCTTCACCTGGCTTCCTTTATAATCTCCTCCCAGCCTGACTCCACCCCAGGCCCTATCACTGAACACTATATTAACCTGTGCACTGCAAGCCTGCTTTGCTGATCAACGTGTTTGTTAGGCATTGTGTGTTTGGGTTCCTGCCTGCCGTGTGCTACGTCTGTCTCTCTGTTACGTTATTGGCTTGTCCCCGACCATCCCTGTCTGCTCGTGACCCTTGACCTTCGGCTCGTTCTTCGTTATCCTTGTCTGCTTGTGGCCCCTGACCTTCGGCTTGTTATTCGGTTCTCTCTATCGTGTGCTGCTGCTTCCCCTTATCCTACGGGGCGTGAGCTAGGAAACTCCAGGGGCCGCGACCTGGTCCCAGCCTGCAGCGTAACATCCTCACCACTAGAGGCCCTGGAGAAGACCAGCTGGGTCTTAGACTCCGCGCCCTGGGGAATCTTGGCTCTCGCTTCCGTTGGGATCCCGGTTGTGCTCCTCTGGTCCCGCTTTCCACAACCACCCAGTTTCCTATCCACAGAAGCCAGCCATAGGGTTCACTACCTCGCGGTGCACTCCTGTCCCCCTACGGTGTGCATCTGTCACCTGGCCACAGGTGACCCTGACACTGAGGGTCCTCGTACAATTGGGCAATGGCGTCAAAAAAAAGTGTAAGGCTGTCCAAGGACGCATCTTTGCGTTCTAGCAGGCGTAGGGCCCTGTTCTGTGGGTCTCCGGAAAGCAGCGAAATTACAAAGCCCACCTTGGTAGCTTCTAAGGAAAAGGTGCAGGGCTGTAAGGCAAAGTACAACTCACAAGAGTTCCGGAAAGCCCTGAACTTGCTCCGGTCCCCGGAGAATCTTTCGGGTGTAGGGACCCTGGGTTCAGGGGGAAGCATGACCACCGTGGGCGCAGCTCCTGCCCCGGCGGAAGAAGTGGAGGCACGTGGACCCCCTTGAGCTCCATCGGGGTTGGTGAGGGCCCGCACTTGTCCTTCCAGGTGAGTGTAGCCTTGCTGGAGGCTCTTAACGGCCTCGGTCAGTCCCGCCAGGTGTCGGCATAGTTCCTCCATAGGTGAGGCTCCCTGCTCGGGCTCAGACATGGCTGTCTACTACTGTCACGTACCTGACGGTGACGAGCCTGGTTAGCAGAGGGAGGCCTCCCTTACGGCTCCCACCGGCGGCCCCTGGTGGTATAACAGGAAGCACGGAGGTGGAAGGGGTACGAGTGCCTGGCAGGATCAAGAACTACTGCAGGTGATCAGGAACCAGCAGGTGAGGAGGCAGGAACCAGGAACTACAGCAGGTGAGTAGACAGGAACCAGGAACTCAGCAGATGACCCGGACCGGGAGGCACAGCAGGTAGACTGGAACCACTGGGCAGCAGCAGGTGAACAGGAACCAGCAGATGAGCAGACAGGAACCAGCAGATGAGCAGACAGGAACCAGGAACTCAGCAGATGACCCGGACCGGGAGGCACAGCAGGTAAACTGGAACCACTAGGCAGCAGCAGGTGAACAGGAATCAGCAGATGAGCAGACAGGAACCAGCAGATGAGCAGACAGGAACCAGGAACTCAGCAGATGACCCGGACCGGGAGGCACAGCAGGTAAACTGGAACCACTAGGCAGCAGCAGGTGAACAAGAGCCAAGGTCAGGCAGGATTGTCAGACAAGCCGGGGTCGGGTAAACTGGCAGGCAGCGAGGCACAAAAGGATCAGGCAATACCGAAGTCAGAAAACAGGCCGATGGTCAGGTACAGGCAGATAGCAGGAGGGTCACAGGAAGCCGGGTCAGATACAGGTAAACAAGGCAGATCAGGTCACTTGGGATAAACGCTGTAGAGCAGACAGCAGGGACTGTCTGCAAGTGAGGAGTTTAAATAGCCCTTCGGGCGTCACCTGCGGGGGCGGGAACCAGGAAGGCCAGGGCGTCTGTTCCTGACAGGGTTTCCATGACACATATGTTGCAAACAGCAGCGGTGCGATCTGATGCACTCGACTCAAAAAAGGCCCACACCAAAGAACTTTTGGAATAACGGGCAGAGGCAGCGCCCTGCACAGGCGGAGCTCTGCGGTGTGATTCAGTCGGTGTGCTGCCCTTACGCTGGCCCCCGGAGGGCATCCTGCCTCGTTGGAGATGTGCCTCCTCCTCATCCTCCTCCTCCTCCTCCTCCTCTCTCCTATCAGGCACCCACGTGGAGTCAGTGACCTCATCATCCCCTCCATCCCCATCACTGGAGCCAATCTGGCAGTATGCTGCAGCTGCTGGAACATTTTCTTCTTCTTGAGCATCCCCTCTCTCTGCTCTTACGCTACTGCCTTCCTCTAGCTGGGTATCATCTTCAGACCCTTCGAAACGCTGGGCATCCTCCTGGAGCATGTACCCAACACTGTGCTCAAATAGTTTGGGGGACTCTTCAGGAGGACACGGTGGGTCTAGGGAAGGCGTGACTGATGATGACATTGATACGAGGGAAGAGGACGCTTTGGCAGCTGCTTTGCCAGTACCCTGAGCCTGGGTGAGAGAGGATGAGGAGGATGAGGAGGGCTTGGTCATCCACTCTACCAAGTCTTCAGCATGATGCGGCTCAACACGTCCAGCTGACGAAAATAAGGACAAGCGTGTCCCATGGCCACGTGCTGATGACGATGCACCGCGTCCAAGACCAGCACTGTTGTCTCTAGACACAGAGCCTGCTTCCCCTCTTTTATTGGCTCGTGACTGTCTGCCTCTCCTTGTTGGCCTTCCAGACATAGTAATGGCCTGCATGGAGATGGGAAAACCAGCAATTGGGTAGTGTATATTGTGCTGGAGGCACACAACACCCACTAACTCCAGCAGATGCCTTCATTAGAGAACAGCAATGACGGGTATATACAGGTGTATACTGTACTAGGGCACACAACACCCACTAACTCCTGCAGGTGCCTGTATTAGAGAACAGCAATGACGGGTATATACAGGTGTATACTGTACTAGGGCACACAACACCCACTAACGCCAGCAGATGCCTTTATTAGAGAACAGCAATGACGGGTATATACAGGTGTATACTGTACTAGGTCACACAACACCCACTAACTTCAGCAGATGCCTTTATTAGAGAACAGCAATGACGGGTATATACAGGTGTATACTGTACTAGGGCACACAACACCCACTAACTCCAGCAGATGCCTTTATTGGAGAACAGCAATGATGGGTATATACAGGTG
This sequence comes from Rana muscosa, assembly GCA_029206835.1. Lineage (NCBI taxonomy): Eukaryota > Metazoa > Chordata > Amphibia > Anura > Ranidae > Rana > Rana muscosa. The sequence goes on along the minus strand of CM055124.1, from coordinate 114,453,332 downwards.
TATACTGTACTAGGGCACACAACACCCACTAACTCCTGCAGATGCCTGTATTAGAGAACGGCAATGATGGGTATATACAGGTGTATACGGTGCTAGGGCACACAACACCCACTAACTCCTGCAGATGCATGTATTAGAGAACAGCAATGACGGGTATATACAGGTGTATACTGTACTAGGGCACACAACACCCACTAACTCCAGCAGATGCCTTTATTAGAGAACAGCAATGACGGGTATATACAGGTGTATACTGTACTAGGGCACACAACACCCACTAACTCCAGCAGATGCCTTTATTAGAGAACAGCAATGACGGGTATATACAGGTGTATACTGTACTAGGGCACACAACACCCACTAACTCCAGCAGATGCCTTTATTAGAGAACAGCAATGACGGGTATATACAGGTGTATACTGTGCTGGGGCACACAACACCCATGAACTCCTGCAGATGCCTGTATTATAGAACAGAAATGACGGGTATATACAGGTGTATATTGTGCTAGAGCACACAACACCCACTAACTTCTGCAGATGCCTGTATTAGAGAACAGCAATGACGGGTATATACAGGTGTATACTGTACTAGGGCACACAACACCCACTAACTCCTGCAGATGCCTGTGTTAGAGAACAGCAATGACGGGTATATACATGTGTATACTGTGCTAGGGCACACAACACCCACTAACTCCTGCAGATGCCTGTATTAGAGAACAGCAATGACGGGTATATACAGGTGTATACTGTACTAGGGCACACAACACCCACTAACTCCTGCAGATGCCTGTATTAGAGAACAGCAATGACGGGTATATACAGGTGTATACTGTGCTGGGGCACACAACACACACTAACTCCTGCAGATGCCTGTATTAGAGAACAGCAATGACGGGTATATACAGGTGTATACTCTACTAGGGCACACAACACCCACTAACTCCTGCAGATGCCTGTATTAGAGAACAGCAATGATGGGTATATACAGGTGTATACTGTGCTGGGGCACACAACACCCAGTAACTGCTGCAAATGCCTGAGAAAAGAACACACTGTCCCTGCCTGCCTATCTAGCTTAGAGAACAGCAATGACGGGTATATACAGGTTAGGGATGAGCTTCGTGTTCGAGTCGAACATACGTTCGACACGAACATCGGCTGTTCGATCGTTCGACGAAGATCGAACGATTTGGGCCGTTCGCGCCAAATTCGAGTGACGCGAACGGCCCACAATGCACTACGCCATCGCAGTGTCATCCAGGCGCTGTGATTGGCCAAGCATGCACTGTGACCCCGCATGCTTGGCCAATCACAGCGCCGGCAGCGAGGAGAGCAATGATTGGCCACAGGCAGGATGCCTGTGGCCAATTATTGCTGAGGGTGTTTAGTACACGCCCCACACTATAAAAGGCCGCCAGCACGGCGGCCTAGTGTAGTGTGTTCCGGAGCAGGGATAGAGCAGCATAGGCAGGGACAGTGACTTTTATTTCTTTCTTGCTTAACCTGGATTCCTTTAGTTTAGGGAAAGAGAAGGATAGGTAGGGAGAGTGTCAGTGTGTTTTGTGCTTGTGCTATATTGTGCTTAAAAAAAACATTTTTTCTAGGGACAGAAAACTGTAGGTAGGGAGAGTGTGTCAGTTTCTTTCACTGTCAAAGTCCTTGTTTCCAGGGACCTGGAAGGACAGTGAGTGAATTCTCCTTGTGCTAAATTGTGCTTAAAAAAAAACATTTTTTCTAGGGACAGAAAACTGTAGGTAGGGAGAGTGTGTCAGTTTCTTTCACTGTCAAAGTCCTTGTTTCCAGGGACCTGGAAGGACAGTGAGTGAATTCTCCTTGTGCTAAATTGTGCTTAAAAAAAACATTTTTTCTAGGGACAGAAAACTGTAGGTAGGGAGAGTGTGTCAGTTTCTTTCACTGTCAAAGTCCTTGTTTCCAGGGACCTGGAAGGACAGTGAGTGAATTCTCCTTGTGCTAAATTGTGCTTAAAAAAAACATTTTTTCTAGGGACAGAAAACTGTAGGTAGGGAGAGTGTGTCAGTTTCTTTCACTGTCAAAGTCCTTGTTTCCAGGGACCTGGAAGGACAGTGAGTGAATTCTCCTTGTGCTAAATTGTGCTTAAAAAAAACATTTTTTCTAGGGACAGAAAACTGTAGGTAGGGAGAGTGTGTCAGTTTCTTTCACTGTCAAAGTCCTTGTTTCCAGGGACCTGGAAGGACAGTGAGTGAATTCTCCTTGTGCTAAATTGTGCTTAAAAAAAAAATTTTTCTAGGGACAGAAAACTGTAGGTAGGGAGAGTGTGTCAGTTTCTTTCACTGTCAAAGTCCTTGTTTCCAGGGACCTGGAAGGACAGTGAGTGAATTCTCCTTGTGCTAAATTGTGCTTAAAAAAAACATTTTTTCTAGGGACAGAAAACTGTAGGTAGGGAGAGTGTGTCAGTTTCTTTCACTGTCAAAGTCCTTGTTTCCAGGGACCTGGAAGGACAGTGAGTGAATTCTCCTTGTGCTAAATTGTGCTTAAAAAAAAACATTTTTTCTAGGGACAGAAAACTGTAGGTAGGGAGAGTGTGTCAGTTTCTTTCACTGTCAAAGTCCTTGTTTCCAGGGACCTGGAAGGACAGTGAGTGAATTCTCCTTGTGCTAAATTGTGCTTAAAAAAAACATTTTTTCTAGGGACAGAAAACTGTAGGTAGGGAGAGTGTGTCAGTTTCTTTCACTGTCAAAGTCCTTGTTTCCAGGGACCTGGAAGGACAGTGAGTGAATTCTCCTTGTGCTAAATTGTGCTTAAAAAAAACATTTTTTCTAGGGACAGAAAACTGTAGGTAGGGAGAGTGTGTCAGTTTCTTTCACTGTCAAAGTCCTTGTTTCCAGGGACCTGGAAGGACAGTGAGTGAATTCTCCTTGTGCTAAATTGTGCTTAAAAAAAACATTTTTTCTAGGGACAGAAAACTGTAGGTAGGGAGAGTGTGTCAGTTTCTTTCACTGTCAAAGTCCTTGTTTCCAGGGACCTGGAAGGACAGTGAGTGAATTCTCCTTGTGCTAAATTGTGCTTAAAAAAAACATTTTTTCTAGGGACAGAAAACTGTAGGTAGGGAGAGTGTGTCAGTTTCTTTCACTGTCAAAGTCCTTGTTTCCAGGGACCTGGAAGGACAGTGAGTGAATTCTCCTTGTGCTAAATTGTGCTTAAAAAAAACATTTTTTCTAGGGACAGAAAACTGTAGGTAGGGAGAGTGTGTCAGTTTCTTTCACTGTCAAAGTCCTTGTTTCCAGGGACCTGGAAGGACAGTGAGTGAATTCTCCTTGTGCTAAATTGTGCTTAAAAAAAACATTTTTTCTAGGGACAGAAAACTGTAGGTAGGGAGAGTGTGTCAGTTTCTTTCACTGTCAAAGTCCTTGTTTCCAGGGACCTGGAAGGACAGTGAGTGAATTCTCCTTGTGCTAAATTGTGCTTAAAAAAAACATTTTTTCTAGGGACAGAAAACTGTAGGTAGGGAGAGTGTGTCAGTTTCTTTCACTGTCAAAGTCCTTGTTTCCAGGGACCTGGAAGGACAGTGAGTGAATTCTCCTTGTGCTAAATTGTGCTTAAAAAAAACATTTTTTCTAGGGACAGAAAACTGTAGGTAGGGAGAGTGTGTCAGTTTCTTTCACTGTCAAAGTCCTTGTTTCCAGGGACCTGGAAGGACAGTGAGTGAATTCTCCTTGTGCTAAATTGTGCTTAAAAAAAAACATTTTTTCTAGGGACAGAAAACTGTAGGTAGGGAGAGTGTGTCAGTTTCTTTCACTGTCAAAGTCCTTGTTTCCAGGGACCTGGAAGGACAGTGAGTGAATTCTCCTTGTGCTAAATTGTGCTTAAAAAAAACATTTTTTCTAGGGACAGAAAACTGTAGGTAGGGAGAGTGTGTCAGTTTCTTTCACTGTCAAAGTCCTTGTTTCCAGGGACCTGGAAGGACAGTGAGTGAATTCTCCTTGTGCTAAATTGTGCTTAAAAAAAACATTTTTTCTAGGGACAGAAAACTGTAGGTAGGGAGAGTGTGTCAGTTTCTTTCACTGTCAAAGTCCTTGTTTCCAGGGACCTGGAAGGACAGTGAGTGAATTCTCCTTGTGCTAAATTGTGCTTAAAAAAAACATTTTTTCTAGGGACAGAAAACTGTAGGTAGGGAGAGTGTGTCAGTTTCTTTCACTGTCAAAGTCCTTGTTTCCAGGGACCTGGAAGGACAGTGAGTGAATTCTCCTTGTGCTAAATTGTGCTTAAAAAAAACATTTTTTCTAGGGACAGAAAACTGTAGGTAGGGAGAGTGTGTCAGTTTCTTTCACTGTCAAAGTCCTTGTTTCCAGGGACCTGGAAGGACAGTGAGTGAATTCTCCTTGTGCTAAATTGTGCTTAAAAAAAACATTTTTTCTAGGGACAGAAAACTGTAGGTAGGGAGAGTGTGTCAGTTTCTTTCACTGTCAAAGTCCTTGTTTCCAGGGACCTGGAAGGACAGTGAGTGAATTCTCCTTGTGCTAAATTGTGCTTAAAAAAAACATTTTTTCTAGGGACAGAAAACTGTAGGTAGGGAGAGTGTGTCAGTTTCTTTCACTGTCAAAGTCCTTGTTTCCAGGGACCTGGAAGGACAGTGAGTGAATTCTCCTTGTGCTAAATTGTGCTTAAAAAAAACATTTTTTCTAGGGACAGAAAACTGTAGGTAGGGAGAGTGTGTCAGTTTCTTTCACTGTCAAAGTCCTTGTTTCCAGGGACCTGGAAGGACAGTGAGTGAATTCTCCTTGTGCTAAATTGTGCTTAAAAAAAAACATTTTTTCTAGGGACAGAAAACTGTAGGTAGGGAGAGTGTGTCAGTTTCTTTCACTGTCAAAGTCCTTGTTTCCAGGGACCTGGAAGGACAGTGAGTGAATTCTCCTTGTGCTAAATTGTGCTTAAAAAAAACATTTTTTCTAGGGACAGAAAACTGTAGGTAGGGAGAGTGTGTCAGTTTCTTTCACTGTCAAAGTCCTTGTTTCCAGGGACCTGGAAGGACAGTGAGTGAATTCTCCTTGTGCTAATTTGTGCTTAAAAAAAACATTTTTTCTAGGGACAGAAAACTGTAGGTAGGGAGAGTGTGTCAGTTTCTTTCACTGTCAAAGTCCTTGTTTCAAGGGACAGAGAAGGACACCTGAAGGTAGCCCTTATTGCTTTTTTCCCATCTCCCTGCAGGCCATCTATTAGAATGTCTGGAAGGCAAACAAGGAGAGGCAGACAGTCAGGAGGCAATAAAAGAGGGCAAGCAGGCTCTGTGTCTGGGGGCAACAGTGGTGGTCGTGGACGCGGTGCATTGTCATCAGCACATGGCCATGGGACACGCTTGTCCTTCTTTTCGGCAGCTGGACATGTTGAGCCACATCATGCCGAAGACTTGGTAGAGTGGATGACCAAGCCCTCCTCCTCCTCCTCATCCTCTCTCACCCAGGCTCAGGGTACTGGAAAAGCAGCTGCCAAAGCGTCCTCTTCCCTGGTATCAATGTCAGACTCATCATCAGTCACTCCTTCCCTAGACCCACCATGTCCTCCTCCTGAGGAGTCCCCCGAACTGTTTCAGCACAGTGTTGGGTACATGCTCCAGGAGGATGCCCAGCGTTTCGAAGGGTCTGATGATGAAACCCAGCTAGAGGAAGGCAGTAGCGTGAGAGCAGACAGAGGGGATGCTCAAGAAGGACACCAATCTGGCAGTCATGTTCCAGCAGCTGCAGCATACTGCCAGATTGGCTCCAGTGATGAGGAGGGAGGTGATGATGAGGTCACTGACTCCACGTGGGTGCCTAATAGGAGAGAGGAGGAGGAGGAGGATGAGGAGGAGGCACATCTCCAACGAGGCAGGATGCCCTTTGGTGGCCAGCGTAAGGGCAGTACACCGACGGAATCACACCGCAGAGCTCCGCCTGTGCAGGGCGCTGCCTCTGCCCGTCATTCAAAAAGTTCTTTGGTGTGGGCCTTTTTTGAGGCTAGTGCATCAGATCGCACAGCTGCTGTTTGCAACATATGTCTCAAGCGTATATCGCGATTCGCGTGGCCAAAACATCAGCCGCTTGGGTACCACATGCCTGACCAGACATATGTTGACCTGCCATGCAGCTCGTTGGCAAGCCTACCTCAAAGACCCACACCAAAGAACAAAGCGGACCTCTCCTTGCACCGCATCAGCTGGGATCTCCAACCCCACTATAACTTCAGTCCTCTCTGAAACATGCACTGAGAGGAATGAAGGTGTAGAATTAGGTGTGTCACAGCCAAGTACTTGCGGCCACTCTGCTAGCAGTACACCGACGTCCGATTCTAGCAGGCAAATTTCCCTGCCCCAGCTGCTGGACCGTCGAAAGAAGTTCACTCCCAGCCATCCACATGCCCAGCGGTTGAATGCTAGCTTGGCTAAATTGCTAGCGCTTCAACTGCTGCCTTTTCAGTTGGTAGACTCGGCCCCCTTCCGTGAGTTTGTGCAATGTGCGGTTCCTCAGTGGCAGGTTCCCAAACGCCACTTTTTCTCACGGAAGGCTATTCCGGCTCTCTACCGGCATGTGGAAGGCAATGTCTTGGCCTCGCTGGACAGGGCGGTCAGCGGTAAGGTGCATATTACCGCTGACTCATGGTCCAGCAGGCATGGACAGGGACGTTACCTTTCTTTCACGGCCCATTGGGTCACTCTTTTGGCAGCTGGGAAGGATGCAGGACAAGGTGCAGTAGTGTTGGAGGTTGTCCCACCGCCACGCCTCCAAAATGCTACTACTGGTTGTGACACACCTCTCTCCTCCACCCCCTCCTCTTCTTCTTCCTCCATGGCCTCTTCCTGTGGTTTGTCCTATGAACCAGCGGTGCTCCGTAGCCGTTCACGGGGCTACGCAAGTACGCAGGCAAAAAGATGCCATGCCGTGCTTGCGCTGGTGTGTTTGGGGGACAGAAGCCACACTGGGGCAGAGGTCCTGTCTGCTCTGCAGGGCCAGGCCGAGAGGTGGTTGACGCCACGCCAGCTTAAGCCAGGAATGGTGGTTTGCGACAATGGCACCAACCTCCTCTCCGCCCTCCGACAGGGACAACTGACCCATGTGCCCTGTGTGGCTCACGTCCTTAACCTGGTGGTGCAGCGGTTCTTGGGCAGGTACCCGGGCTTACAGGATGTCCTGAGGCAGGCCAGGAAAGTCTGTGTGCATTTCCGCAGATCTTATAATGCCAGTGCTCGCCTGGCTGAGCTGCAAAAGGAGTTGAACCTGCCCAAGAACCGCCTTATATGTGACATGCCCACCAGGTGGAACTCAACGTTGGCCATGCTGCAGCGGCTGCACACGCAGCAGAGGGCCATCAATGAGTACCTGTGCGACTACGGCACCAGGACAGGGTCAGGGGAGCTTGGTTTTTTTTCTCCACGCCAGTGGGGCATGATCAGGGATGCATGCACTGTCCTGGCACCATTTGAGGAGGCCACGAGGATGGTGAGCAGTGACAGTGCATGCATCAGTGACACTGTACCTCTTGTCCACCTGTTGGAGCACACGCTGCGTGGAATAATGGACAGGGCACTTGAGGCAGAACAGAGGCAGGAAGAGGAGGACTTCCTTGCCTCTCAAGGCCCCCTTTACCCAGACAGTGTTCCTTCTGTCCCACCCATCGCACAGGAAGAGGAGGAGGAGGAGGAGGAGGAGGAGGAGGAGGAGGATTGTGTCAGCATGGAGGTGGAGGCTGGCACTCAGCATCATCAGCAGCAGTCTTTTAGGGATGATTTACAGTCCCAAGAAACCAGTGGACTTGTACGTGGCTGGGAGGAGGTGGCTGCGGATCATGTCGTCCTTAGTGACCCAGAGGACTCCGGAGCGAATGCCTCAGCAAACCTACGCTGCATGGCCTCCCTGATCCTGCAAAGTCTGCGGAAGGATCCTCGTATTCTTCGGATCAAGGAGAGGGACCATTACTGGCTGGCCACTCTCCTTGATCCACGGTACAAGGGTAAGGTTGCGGACCTTATGTTACCGTCGCAGAGGGAGCAGAGGATGAGACAACTCCGGGAGGCCTTGCAGAAAGGTCTGTGCAACGCGTTCCCAGAGACTGGGAGGTTACAAACTCCTGGTCCTGGACAACGAGTTGCTGAGGCTTCGGCCAGTCAAAGAAGGAGCGGTGGGGAAGGTGGCCGTCTGACCGATGCGTTCAGACAATTCTTTAGTCCGCAGCCCCAAAGTATGATCGGTTCCAGCAACCATCGCCAGCGTCTGATAAACATGGTGCAGGAATATCTAGGGGCAAGGTCAGACTTGGACACCTTCCCCACCGAAAATCCTCTGGCTTACTGGGTCTTGAGGATGGATCACTGGCCAGAGCTTGCACAGTATGCAATTGAGCTACTGGCCTGTCCTGCATCCAGCGTTCTTTCGGAACGCACATTCAGTGCTGCTGGAGGATTTGTCACGGATCACAGGGTGCGCCTGTCCACCGACTCGGTTGATCGACTGACTTTCATCAAGATGAACCAGTCTTGGATCACCACCAGCTACCACACACCTGATGCTGATATAACAGACTAATTGATTTTAACATGTCACATCCCTTCAAGACTGATGCTGATGCTGAGTGCCTGTGCTGTTATGTTGACTGGCTATCCTCCTCCTCCGAGTCCTCAATGATACGATTGATGATGATAGCTTGGAAGATCATTTTTGTTTATGGGTGCCGCCACCAGTGGCTAAGGCCCAATTTTTCAGCCCCTGTTTTACAGGGGCGTGTAATTACAATTTTTTTAGCAATAATTTGCCATAGGGCTCATTGCTGTGCTCCAAGTACAGTATCTGTGAGGGGTTGGAGTGTTGTGGCACCAGTGCCTAAGGCCCAATTTTTCAGCCCCTGTTTAACAGGGGCGTGTCATTACAATTTTTGAAGCAATACTTTGCAACAGGGCTCATTGCTGTGCTCCAAGTACAGTATCTGTGAGGGGTTGTAGTGTTGTGCCACCAGTGCCTAAGGCCCAATTTTTCAGCCCCTGTTCAACAGGGGCATGCAATTACAATTCTTGATCTAATAATTCACAGCAGGGTCCATTGCTGCACCCACCAAGAGTAACTCTGAGGGCTTACAGTCTTGTGGCAACGCCACCACCACCACCACCACGAAAGGCCCAATTTTTCAGCCCCTGTTCAAAAGGGGCATGTAATTACAATTCTTGATCTAATAATTCACAGCAGGGCCCATTGCTGCACCCACCAAGAGTAACTGTCAGGGCTTACAGTGTTGTGGCACCAGCACCACCATCAAAGCCCCAATTTTTACTACCACTGTTCAACAATTATATGTAATTAAAATTCCTGATATAATAGTTGACAGCAGGGCGTTCCAGCACCAACCAAGAGTAACTGAGTGCTTACAGTGTTGTGCCAACACCAACAACTAAGGGGCCTATTTCTGCAGAGTATATACGGCAGGTCCCTACTTTCAAACATCCAACTTACAAACGACTCCTACTTGCAAACGAAAGAAGACAACAGGAAGTGAGAGGAAATCTACCCCTAGAAAGGAAAATTCTCTCCTGTAAGAATAAATATGGGAGAAAGGGGTCTCATCTGTACTGATGCTTTATCAGCAATCCTTGTTTCAAGAAAAACACCACATTTCAAAAACAGTTGTCATTGGGACGGAAAGTGAGGTGAAATGTTCTGAACAGGGGCACAGACAGCAAAACAAATGTTACAGGGGTGATAACCCTTACCTATGTTTCCCAAAAAGTTTAAAAATAGATTTTTGGGCTGGAGCTACACTTCAACAATGTACCTGTTCAAAATTACAAACAGATTCTACATAAGAACAAACCTACAGTCCCTGTCTTGTATGCACCGCCTGTATACGGCTGTTCAGAGTATATAGGGCCTTTTTTATTTTATGTGCGGGGTTCCCCTTAATATCCATACAAGACCCAAAGGGGCTGGTAATGGGCTGGGGTAGGGGGGGGGGGTCATGGGGTAGCTATGCCATTTTTCTTAAAGAATTTCATCCATATTACCGGGACCAGACATTACATTAAAGCCGCAAGCAGTTTTAAATGGCTTTTTTTTCCTTTAGAAGTGTCATTTTGTGCAGGGACAGTTCTAAACACGGGAAACACGTGGCACTTCACAGGCATACTTTAGACACCCCCCAGGTACGATATTTAAAGGAATATTTGACTTTTTTTTTTTCACTTTATGCATCATTAAAATGACTGCTCCCGAAAAACGACCGTTTTTAAAACTTCTTTTTGCATTGATACATGTCCCCTGGTGCAGAACCCGGGTTCCCAAACCCTATTTATGACAATAACATGCATAATAGTTGTTATAATTAGCACTTTAGAATTCGAACGTTCGCATCCATTGTATTTAATAGGGTTCTAATGTTCGTTCGAACTTTCGGTCCGTTCGCGGGTTCTGGTGCGAACCGAACCCGGGGGTGTTCGGCTCATCACTAATACAGGTGTATACTGTGCTGGGGCACACAACACCCACTAACTGCTGCAGATGCCTGAGAAAAGAACACACTGTCCCTGCCTGCCTATCTAGCTTAGAGAACAGCAATGAACAGCAACTCCTGCAGATGCCTGAGAAAAGAACACAACGTAGAACACACTGTCCCTGCCTATGTAGCTCTTTCCCTGCACGCCGGAACACACTGCACAAGGCCGCCGCGCTGGCGGCCTTTTATAGTGTGGGGCGTGTACTAAACCCCCCTGAGCTATGATTGGCCACAGGCATCCTGCCTGTGGCCAATTATGGCTCTCCTCGCTGCCGGCGCTGTGATTGGCCAAGCATGCGGGGTCACAGTGCATGCTTGGCCAATCACAGCGCCAGGTTTGCACTGCGATGGCGCAGTGTATTGTGGGCCATTCGCGTCACTCGAATTTGGCGCGAACGGCCCATAACGTTCGATCTTCGTCGAACGATCGAACAGCTGATGTTCGAGTCGAACGTGTGTTCGACTCGAACATGAAGCTCATCTCTAATAGGCGCAACACTCAACACAGTGTTTGCTGGAAATGCCTATCGCGGAAGGGACCAGAAGAAAGCCACGGGGTTTAAACAATGGACGCCGGCGGGGGAATAAGAAGATTTTCAGGTACTGACTCGAGTATAAGCCGAGGGGTATACTTTCAGCCCTAAAAAAGGGCTGAAAAACTCTGGCTTATACTCGAGTATATACGGTAATTTACTTGGAAAAATTGCAAGAAGATGCAGCGCCATTGCATAGTTACATAGCAGGTGAGGTTAAAAAAAAGACAAAAAGTCCATCAAATACAACCTATGCATGATCTATTAAATAACATCTATATATGTTTAATTTTGAATGTACACATCTAATGCCGCTTACACACGACCGTTATTCATGTCATGGAAAAAAACGACGTTTTTCTCAACGTGATTTTTCGTGTTTCCTCTCAAGCCTGCCTTGCATACACACATGAAAAAAAACGCTCGAGCAAAGCGCGGTGACGTACAACACGTACGACGGCACTATAAAGGGGAAGTTCCATTCGAATGGCGCCACCCTTTGGGACGCTTTTACTGATCCTCGTGTTAATAAAGTTTGGTGGGAGACGATTTGCGCTTTTCTGTCTTCATGCTTTTCAGTCCGTTACAGCGTGATGAATGTGCTATCTCCATTATGAACGCTAGTTTTACCAGCGCTCCCGTCTCATACTTGATTCTGAGCAAGCGCGTTTTTTCCCCTCGTAAAAGCATACACACGACCGTTTTTCACAACGTTAAAAAGAACGATGTGAAAAACGACGAGAAAAAATAGAGCAGGTTCTAAATTTTTTTCGCCCATTTTTGTCGTTGAGAAAATGCTCTGGAGCATACACACGACCGTTTTTCACGACCATTTTTAAAAATGGCATTTTTGTCGTCATGAAAAACGGTTGTGTGTACGCGGCATTAGACTTTGGAATGTCAACATTTCCAGATGTGTACTTCAACAATTGCCTACCACATCATTTCTGGAGGACAGCATTTTAGGACACCCCTAAACTTACCTCCAAAGACAGTGCAGATGGCAACCCATAAAGAGGATTTAGACAGCATACACTTCCTATAGATCGTTTTGAAGAAAGGCCACATGGCATACAATAAGGCTGGCCATACATGTATCAGTTTTTTCAATCAGTCAACAAGCCCATTCGTGGGACGTTGATTACTAGATCGCCTTCTCGTGAGCCGGAATCAGTGGATGGAATTTCTGATCCATTTAAGGCTAGCTTAATCAGATTGCATCCACAATGACAGTATTAATGTCAGGATCACTAGATGAAAATCAAGAGAAAACAAAAAACAAAAAATTGCACCTAGTGCAGTGCCCATCTAAGGACATGTATGTTTCAATATATTAGACTATTGTCAGATATGTAGCTCCTGCTACTGAGAAAGGTTGCGCCACTTGCCCATCACTTTTTCCCCTTCAGAAAACTAGTACTACTATTCTCCCTCAATGCATTGCATTCTATGAATGGAGGACGAGCAGTTAAATGACAGGGAGAGTAGTAACAAACGTGTGAGCGGTAGAGAAGGCAGAAAGGGGCGGGCCAGTTGTGCACCTTCTCTCAGTAGCAGCAGCTGCTGTTAACTTTCACAGTGCTGGAAGATACACAACATTACAAAAAACAAATGTGCATGGTGCTGCCAAACCTCCTATACGGGCACACATTTATTGAATTGCAGGAAGAATGAATGAAATATTTGAGTGCTCATCAGCGCCTTTGCAGTTCATTGAAAACTACAAGTTGTCTGCTGCAGTGGAAGATGAGACTTGTAGTCCGTTCATTCACAGAATAATGTGAATGAATGACGCGGCCATCCGGGTGAAGCTCCGCACAATTGCACAGTTTTTAAAACTGTGACAGCGGGTGTGGGGAGAGGATCCCCTGCCCTCTGTCACAATGGAGGATTGGGGGGGGGATGGAGGGACTGGACTACAGTAACATGTTACACCCTATATATGGGTGTAACATGTTACAAATGGTGATCTTACCTTTTAATGCTCATACTTTGGAAATTGATTACAATAGGGTTACTGCACATATGGTGGAGAGTGGTTACTAAAAGGTAAATACACGTATTCTCTCACTAAAGCCCTGGTGCCCAACAAGCATGAAGGCAGATGCAGACTATTTTCTTCCCTGCAGGGGGCACTCTCCCGCAGCGGCACTTTTGTTGGAGAGGAAGTCAAGAGGACATCGGGGCTGTGTCTGTGTGCCTGGCACGACAAAGACTCTCCTCTTTCAGGAGTATCTGGGAGGAGGTTTGTTGTTCCACCTACTTCTCTCCTCCCCCGTTCTGTGTCCAGGGCAACAACAGTTGCATCCTGGACACATTGCCGTGCCGATGGGACCCGAGCAAGGCGCATCGCTCCAGGGCGCGTGACGTTGCCGCACGCGCGCCCTATGTTTAGTGGTGCGTGTGTGCAGTGAGGCCTCTGCACATGCGCCGTGTGGCGGCCGGCCACGAACGGTACCCAGGGGGCCCTGTTGATTACCCTAACAGAGCCGGCCACTCTCAGCTGACTTTAATCAGGAACTGCTTGTGTCCTGACAAGCTGGGCTTTATTAAGACCAGCTCATTTACCGGCAGACATGGCAGGGACGAGGTTGTGTCCAGAGATACCTGTGTGATACCACGCCTGAGAGTGAGTACAAAGGAGAAAAGCTTTTTTCTATGCTTATGATATCGTTTGGTTTTGTGGAAATGCTATTTTGCACACATTGAAATTTTAAATATCTTCATTTTATATATGTTTTCTCTCTCTCACCCCTATGGCTCTTTTGTATTCAGCCTTTCTGCTGTCGAGGTGATCCGCAGTGTTTCCATCACACACATCTCTGTCAGCCTGCCTGCCGGTATGCGAGTGCATCAATACGTTTAGGTGGGTGTGATTTTGCAGCCAGTTTTTGGCTTATACTAGTTATAGCCTTAGCTTTAAAATCTCTTCCTCCTGTTCTTTTTCTTTTTTCAGTGCATATACTTATATACTCATATGCTCTCATTATAGGTTTTCGTTTCTGGACCCCAGTTCACACACACACAGACTGTGTCTGGGTTCAGTACACAGTTCTCCCGATGTGTTTGGGAAAGTGATTGACACAATGGATGGACTGTATGAGGGGATCTGCGTTGCGGTGTCATTTTCTCTTTTAATCCTTATGGACACCCATATGTATTGCTAATAATAAGGATGTCAGTGACAAGTACCCTGATGGGCTATATGTATTATAGACCTTACCAATTGAAAAAAGATACATTGTTGTACAAATTGTCCACTGACTATCTTGCATTTCTTAGATATGCATTTCTGTTATAACCCTGATGAAGGAGAAAAACGTTATTTATGAAACGCGTCGGCTTACAGGAATTCATATTCTCCATTGCAGTTTTTTATTGTATCCACGTTTATGTGTTATATTTATATTTGTTGTTTTAATAAATATCTTTTGCAATTTCTATATTCCACTATTTTTGCGGTAGTGCTTCCAAAGTCCCACTCTAGGGGTTTCCTCTCTTTTCCGTAAAAAAAAAAATAGGAGCATAGTGAACGTGAGTAAAATTGGTGGATGTAAATGCAAATGATTTATAGATAGATAGATATGGGGCACTTCACGTTTGCAGCGTGTTACCACATGCACATTAACGCTGTGACATTGGGGGATGTCTAGCTCAGTGATAGATGCGTTTTAAGTGAGTTCACAGCCAACAGGAACTAAGGTTTAAGGGCGTGGTAGCCCACTTTTATTGAAAGTAACAAATAGATGAAAGTTGACACATGTATTTGGTTGCCCACACAGGGGTTCTTCTCCCAAAAACATCAACAACTGAAAAATGCCAATCCACCTGGCTCTTAAGGCTCACTCAGCCTTGGGCGCAGTACCTTGCTGCACAGGCCCACTCCTGGCCTCTAGGAAGGGGCTCTCCTGACACTCCAGGCTTCCACACTCCTCCAAGACTCACGGTTCCCTCTGGTCCCCAAGACTCTCTCTTCCAGTTGTCTCAGCTATAGTCTCCCCGACTCTCTCAGCTGGCCCAAGTCTCTCAGTCCACTGACCTGGAACCTCTCCCACATGGAGTACCGTCTCAAGAATGTTGCCTGAGTTCTTACACAGTAGCACACTTCCCTCCAGCAACTGCTGGCACAACAACTCCTTTCCCACACACACAGTGAGCTATGCTCAACTCTGCCTTATAACGGGTATGTGCACCTGGACACACACACAACCTGCAGAGCTTCTGGAAAACCCGAACACATGACTGAAGACTCCATCCCTCCCAATGCTCTTTGAAGTCTTCAAGTTTCCAGCCCCAATCCAGACTTACAAAATCCAGAGAAAACTTAAAGCATAGTTTTCTCTGCTCACCAATCTTTTGCTGGAACTTCTCAAATTGCTTCTTTGAGAGTCCTGTGTCCATTTTAAACACATTTTCACTCAGACAGCGGCTCTCACTCTCACATATCCCCCCCTTTGTTTCGATCTGGAGGGAGGAACACCAGCACACGTCATCAGGGTTGGGACACCTCTGTGCCAGTTGTCAGCCGCGTAGGCCCAACCCTTTTTTCGGGTGCGCTTCCAAATAAGTCCTTCCTTGACTCTCCATGGGATCCCACTCATTTCTATCCTACATTTTTTTTTCTGGGGTTCCTGGGCTTGCTTTTCTAGGGGGAACTCTGCCTTCCCTAATACCCTCACTTTCTTGATATAGGGAACCTGTTCCTAATACTTTGCCTGATGGGGAACCACCTTTTCCCTCAGTGACACCAGTTTTTCCCATTACAACTGTTTTTTTTTGTTTCACAACTTGTCTGAGGTTATCCAGGGCAATTAAAACCTCGTTAGCAGTACCGCCATTAGCATATCACTAATTTTGAGATCCCAACTTCTGATACCATCAGTGCTTTTTTCAAAATATATTAGGATCCATCCTGAGGAGAGACCACGCACAGGCGAGTAACTATGCTCCACGGAACTATCACCAAGCTCCACCTCACTTGCTGTCCAACGCTCCACGGGCATCTGTCCTAATAAATGACACTGACCCAAGCACAAATCATTCCTTGCGGCGATAATATCAACTAGTGTACGCATTACATTGCTACAGCAACCAATTCCTTCAGCACTTTCTGCCACAGTGTCTCAGAGTACTTTAATTTGTACCTTTGTGCGAATGACTGGAAAAATCTCTGCTACTGCCATGTCAATTTCCGCCCCTTCCTTCACGCGAGGTCTAGTGGGTGAGGCAGTGTCCATGCCCTTTACTGACCACTGCTCAGCCGCACTTTGGACCGCATCAGCAGAAGTTTTCTTAGTCACTGCATCAGGCGGAGAGACTTCTGGTGTTTTCAAATATTCTCCTGTGCGCTTTCCATCCAAACCGGTAACTAGAAGGAACCTCTCAGAGAACCTTGAGACTATTTGCCACACTGCTAATAAATATAGTACCAACCAGTTCCTCTCATGATTATCAAGCATAACTTGTGTAGCGATACCCCCAGCTAAGAGAGGTGCTGAAATGATTTGTTTGGGCCCTGTAATGCACTGCTGTCAACCCCCAGCAATTGGCTCTAACCTCTCCTGGCACAGTCAGTAGGGGATGGCAGGATTGTGTAACCTGTAACTCTCGGAGACACAATCCTGCAATAAACACAGCAATATGGTATAGCTATCAATAACCATCTCTTCTGCACAGTAAATGACACAAACACAGGTGTACTTAACCCTGGCACTTTTACTGAGAATATTGGTTAAGCATAGAAAAAGTATACATGAACACATGCAGAGCCCTGCAATGAAAAGGGGTACTTTTGCAAACAGACAGATATAACAAAAGAAACGAACGGTCCCCGCTGCAGCTATTCTACCTCGTGGGTAAAAATGGCACCCAGAAATGTCTACGCTACTGAGTCAGGCCTGACTGTACGATGTAGAAGTCCTGCAGAGAGAAATCTTCGCTAGCAAACGGTGGTGCACTTTTTGAAGAAATAAGTTATAATCCACAAAGAGAAAAAGGGTCTTGAACTTGGTGAACACAAGATAAGTCTTAGAGACTCCTAGATACTCAAAGCACTGTCCCTCCGGTGTGTGACTACAAGCACTAAAGTTAGTTCCGAACAACAGTTATCTGGCCTAGAAGATCCTGTGTTTGTCTCTGAGCATGTGCTCTCTCACCCAACCGGACCAGTTCGTGTCCGTATCTTCCGTTGCTGTGTCTCGGTACACAGATTCCACGACACCCGGGTCTTCGGTCCTCCTGGCAACAGTACAGCAGCAGTCGGAGGACGTCCCGCAAGCTCCTCGGTGGAACGGAAGGCTCTTTGGAGAAAAACCCTGGCTTCAGGCCTGGTAACACAGCAGACTCGAACAAGAGTTCCACTTGCTGGGCAGGCGGTGTCCAAAGAGGCCGAACTCAGTCCCGCCCCCCAGTTAAATAGCCCATCCCAGCAGTCTTTGCGCGGGGCAATGCACCTTGGGTGTCTCGTGGCATTCTGGGTACGGTAGTCTCTGAGGCCTTAAAGCAATACCCCGCTACACTTGTATTACTTGGCTCCACCTACTGGTACTACACAGTACCACCTTATCCGACCATGGTGGAAACACCCAAGTGTACAGCAAATGTGCTTTTTGGACTTCAAGCATTTTCAACAATACATTAGTCATCTTAATGCGATCCACATCTACATACAAGACCATTCTAGGGACTTTTCCATTATCAATGACGTGGAGGGGCTCATCCACTGTGTCATGGATATGCAGTAGTGTTTGTCTGTCAGCTTACCTTCCTTCCCATGTGTTCATCTTAGAGGCCAGAACCCTTTCACCTGGCTTCCTTTATAATCTCCTCCCAGCCTGACTCCACCCCAGGCCCTATCACAGAACACTATATTAACCTGTGCACTGCAAGCCTGCTTTGCTGATCAACGTGTTTGTTAGGCATTGTGTGTTTGGGTTCCTGCCTGCCGTGTGCTACGTCTGTCTCTCTGTTACGTTATTGGCTTGTCCCCGACTATCCCTGTCTGCTCGTGACCCTTGACCTTCGGCTCGTTCTTTCGTTATCCTTGTCTGCTTGTGGCCCCTGACCTTCAGCTTGTTATTCGGTTCTCTCATATCTTGTGCTGCTGCTTCCCCTCTTTTCCCCTTATCCTACGGGGCGTGAGCTAGGAAACTCCAGGGGCCGCGACCTGGTCCCAGCCTGCAGCATAACATCCTCACCACTAGAGGCCCTGGAGAAGACCTGCTGGGTCTTAGACTCCGCGCCCTGGGGAATCTTGGCTCTAGCTTCCGTTAGGATCCCGGTTGTGCTCCTCTGGTCCCGCTTTCCACAACCACCCAGTTTCCTAACCGCAGCAGTCAGCCATAGGGTTCACTACCTTGCGGTGCACTCCTGTCCCCCTACGGTGTGCATCTGTCACCTGGCCACAGGTGACCTTGACACACTGAAGCTGGAAAGGTAGAGACATTTACAGCAACCTCCACCTCACTGGGTTTATCGGTCTTCACAGCCTGGTTCTCAACTGGAGCGCCGTCAGATGTACGTCTCACATTTATCCCTTCTGCCACAGCATCATTCAGCCTCTGCAAGTCATACGTCACATTGCCATTTTTGCACTCACTATTTTCCAGCGGTTGGGCTGCAGATAACACAACTGCCATGCATGCGCCCTTAACTGGTCCTTCTGATTGGAGGCGGCCAATCTCTGCTGGGGCCAACACGCCCTTGGCCACTGGCCACCCTGCAATCCCTCCGTTGGGCATAGCAGGTGTTATGTCCACATCTGTGTTAGGTAACCTAGCCTTATCCAGCATGGCTAGCAATTGTTTGGCCCAGCTGTCCCAGTCAGTGGTACTTCCCTGACAGGCATTCTGCAGCACTGCATCACCTGTTCCAAGAGGCACCAAAGGAACCTGGGACTCATTACCCAATACTGTACATTTGTCATCTCTATATGCATCACATTGTACAAGCACAGTTTCACTTATGTCACATTGGGACGATGCTTCGTCACAGAACACAGGGTGCTATACACTATTTTGACCAGATTGTTCTGGTGGCGCTACCATCACACCCAGCTTTACACTACCAGCTTTAACAGGGTGAATAACTTGTTCACCAATCTGGTCACATACCAGGCGCGTGGTCTGCACCCACACACTCTCATTGTGTGGTGCAGTCAGGGCCGCCATCAGGGAGGTACAGGCAGTACACCTGTAAGGGGCCCGGATGGCAACCCCCCTTATTTCTTTTGTTCTTTTTTTGTTCGTGGCACCCCCCACTTGCCCCCCCCCCCACTCCTCTGCTCCAGGGGGCCCATGCCTGAAGCTGATTCCTGATGGCGGCCCTGGGTGCAGTCACTCCTTGTTCCCCCAGAGTAGTGCCAGAGCGGTCCTGGACAACCTCCAGTTCCAACACAGGGAGATCCCTGGAGGTTTCCAGGAGGTTTCCACGGACAACCCTGCAGCTCTGCCTCTGGTGGTCACGGAAGACATCCTACTCCCAACCTTTTTAGTAAACATATTACATATTACCAACATTATTCTCAAATATGACATTTCCAGAAATACATTTCTCAACCTTTAGAGGATCATCCTGACACTTATGCCGCGTACACACGACCATTTTTCATGACGAGAAAAATGCCATTTTTTTATTTGGTCATTAAAAACGATCGTGTGTGGGCTCCAGAGCATTTTTCACAACGTGAAAATGGCCATTTAAAATTTGGAACATGCTCTAATTTTTCTCGTAGTTTTTCACGTCGTCGTTTTTCTCGTCATGAAAAACGGCCGTGTGTAGGCTTTAACGACGTGAAAAAAACACGCATGCTCAGAAGCAAGTAATGAGACGGGAGCGCTCGTTCTGGTAAAACTAGCGTTCGTAATGGAGATAGCACATTCGTCACGCTGTAACGGACTGAAGAGCACGAGGCTGAAAAGCGCGAATCGTCTCTCACCAAACTTTACTAACACAAGGATCAGCAAAAGCAGCCCAAAGGGTGGCGCCATCCGAATGGAACTTCCCCTTTATAGTGCCGTCGTACATCACCGCGCTTTGCTCGAGCTTTTTTTTTCATGATAGTGTTTAGGCAAGGCAGGCTTGAGAAGAATCACGTCGAGAAAAACTTTGTTTTTTTCAATGACATTAAAAACAGTCGTGTGTACGCGGCATTAGACATAGCTGTAGCTATTGTGGGTGGCTCTTTACCCACTTGAGCAGCTCCACGGCTGACCTGGGAAACCCTCCGCTCCAACACTGTGGGCTCCTGGGAGGTTTCCCTGGGCAACCCAGCAGCATCTGTCTCTGTCACTCGGGAACATGGTATATGGATTTCTTTGGTCACCCCTAGTACAGCTCTTCCAGCACTCTTCTGGATTCCACCAGGTCCATAAAGAGTCCCCATGTCCTTTTTAGTCTTTAGTCCTGATGCCAGTTGGGCTTTACCCTGTGCCTCCCCTCTACTCTGGGTAGCACACTGTAGCAAGTCCACCTGTACTGCGGATCGTGTCATAGCCTTCATTTGAGTGCGTTGTCTCTCATCTGTGGAGTCTCCACAGGCTGACTCTTCCATGTGGTCGTGGAGCAACACTGCAGCTTTTCCAGACCCACCAACATCCCCTGCATGTCACACAGGATCCCTGCTGCTAGGGGTAACAATAGACCAGCACTCCAAAGATGGTTGGCTATACCTCATGGTGGTTACAGACTGTTGTGCCCTTCTTTCTGGGCTGACCACTTCACATAAGCAGCCATAATACACATCTTTACATTCCTCATTGGTACCCCCTGCAGGCCACACAGACTTCTTGCCAGGAGTGACAACCGATATGTTTGCAGAAAACCCAGGGCTGGTACACTGATGCACACTCATGCTCTCCTGAGCCATTGCTTGATTGGTGCTTTGTTGTCGTAGTGATGCCTCTCCCATGGGTGATGACCTCCCTTTGCTGGAGCGTTTTTGGTGGCTCATGATGCGATGGAACTCTCCTGTAAGAAGGATTTCCTCTTTAAACTTTCGGTAGTCATCCTGGTCCCCGTCCATCAAATGGTAAACCGACCGGAACTCTATCCGTAACAAGGTTTGCAACAACTTTGGCCAGCGGTCTCTAGGCCATTTTCTCTTTACAGAACTTTTTCAAATCTTACTAGGAAGTCTCCAACCTCCTCTGTAGGCAGCATGGGTTGCATGTAATCAGAGGCCCAGATCATAGCCCCTTGAACTGTATCCGACTCTTTTGTCTGGTTCCGCTTGAACCACTCATTCACGGTCTCATACACCGCTGGCCCCTTTTGACTGGCCCTCCTAGGTGGAGACATCTTCTCAGGCCACACTGAGCTCACTTCCCCTTTAACTTTATTTACCATGAAGTTCTTGTGTTTTGACTGCCTCATCCTCACAGTCACATGCACAGCAGCTTCTTACACAGTTCAAAGCAGTAAAAAGAAAAAAATTCTCACAGGTGCACCACCTGTATGCAACACAGTCCATCAATTGAACTCCTGCGCAATGCAGTTTGCCTGGCTGCCACACACAGCTAGCAGCAGTTCCTGAAATGACTCACTACTGGCGCAGGGACCCGGATTTCACTGTCTGTATGCCCACTGAATCCACCACTTGTGACATTGGGGGATGTCTAGCTCAGTGATAGATGCGTTTTAAGTGAGTTCACAGCCAACAGGAACTAAGGTTTAAGGGCGTGGTAGCCCACTTTTATTGAAAGTAACAAAAAGATGAAAGTTCACACATGTATTTGGTTGCCCACACAGGGGTTCTTCTCCCAAAAACATCAACAACTGAAAAATGCCAATCCACCTGGCTCTTAAGGCTCACTCAGCCTTGGGCGCAGTACCTTGCTGCACAGGCCCACTCCTGGCCTCTAGGAAGGGGCTCTCCTGACACTCGAGGCTTCCACACTCCTCCAAGACTCACGGTTCCCTCTGGTCCCCAAGACTCTCTCTTCCAGTTGTCTCAGCTATAGTCTCCCCGACTCTCTCAGCTGGCCCAAGTCTCTCAGTCCACTGACCTGGAACCTCTCCCACATGGAGTACTGTTTCAAGGATGTTGCCTGAGTTCTTACACAGTAGCAAACTTCCCTCCAGCAACTGCTGGCACACCAACTCCTTTCCCACACACACTGAGCTATGCTCAGCTCTGCCTTATAATGGGTGTGTGCACCTTGACCAGTGTACTCGAGATACCTCCCCCCCACCTTACCCATACCAGTTTACCCCTCTTAACCACTATCTTAACTTATCCAATCTATAGTAATTTAAACCACACCAGAGTTGGAGTATAAAATGGCCACAACAGCCTTTTTTATTAAAACAACATTATGTAAAAACTCCAATATAAAATATTTATTTTCAATAACTTTATTAACACAAATTAAACATTATAACTCCCAGTCTGTTGGTCTCTGACGGCACCCCTAAACTTTTTAACCCCTTTTTACACCAATAGACTGCGGGACCAAATTTTTGAACCATACCAGGCCTCCAGCCGTATAACAGCTCGGAGACAACCCCTTCCCGCAGTGCAACCATACCCGTACTCCAGCGGACACCATTCCACTGGAATACACCAGAGGGGCACATACCACCGATGAGCCCCCACCACTTTCATACCATCTGTTTTCTGCCACCGTCAAAGACCAAAGACACCGCCACAGCCTGCAAAGGGTAACCCCTTACCCTTAAGGGCCCCTCCACACCCGCAGGGCACGCTGAATGCCATCCTGAATCCCCATAGCCCATAAATCCATCCCCACATCAGAAAGATGCACACCATCCCTCCTCAAGTACAGCCCCACGTTAACCTCCAACTCCAAGTGCCGCACCACCAAACCACCATTAGCCGTAACGAACCTGCCCACCAGTTTGTTCAACTTAATCCTAGCCTTATTGATCTGAGCCACCGATCTCGCCATCCGCCATGAGGTTCGTGCGACCACATCAGACCACACCCCGGAAAAGCCTCCTTGAGTGAAAAAAAGTAAGTCTTCACCGCAAGGCAGAGCAAGGCCCCCATAGCCCTGACCCCCAAGTCGTTACCCCCCACGTGTAGAACCAACACGTCCGGCGGTCTATCCAACCGGGCGTGCCGGAATATCTCAGGCACCACCCTACTCCATACCAGCCCCGGGATGCCTATCCACCTAACACAAGCCTCCCACCTGGGTATGCCCAGCTGCCTGCCGCCCTGCCTAACTTCAGCCCTTTTTGCCCCCCAAAAAACATAGGAATGCCCCAAAATCCAGACGAGGCGTGTCGAACCTCCATCTGAAACGAAAACAAAAGAACTAGTCAGCAGCAGCCAAAAACACCCCACCCCAATGTCAGCAACCCCCTCACCCCCCCATCATCCACTCAGTCCCCCTGCCCAGCTAACAAATGGGGGCGAATATACGAACGAAACCTCCTGGAGTCCCACCTCCCAATCCGTTTTACCGCCTCCTCATCCAAACTGCATCGGGCCGCCTCCGTAGCCGCCCCAATGCGGAAAGAATGCGATGCAAACTGCGTGCAGTCGTACCCCGCCGCCCTCAGGCACTTGCGGAAAACTGCCACGAACTGAAAGCGTGACAAAAACGAGCCATCCCTATGAACCAGAAATGGGCCCTCCCCATGCGGCCTGACTCCCAAAAATTCCCTCACAACCCTCACGGGACAAACCAGAGACCCGGCCAGAGAAAACAATTGCACCACCACACCTTTTCCCTTTTGATCTGTCTTTGACCTCCTCAATCTCAGTCTCACCCTATCGTCCCCAACATCCACATCCTGAACCAGTAAACCCCCTGTCTTCAGTTTAGACGGGCACACCAGCTCCCCCACCCGAAAAGCACCAAAAATGCGACAGAAAAAGCAGCCGAAAACAATTTAACCTCATACAGAGGAACACACGTTGGCCAACCCCCCGCAAAGCACCTGTAATATGGCAAAAGAAACAGGCCGCCGCGTGTCCTTATGGGGGTGATCCTTCCAATACCCCTTCAGCGCCTGCTTCACCCAGAAATCCTTAGTGAAATCCGGCACCCCTTGGAGCTTGAAAAGAAATGCCAATCCAGCCAATTTCTTCTCAATCCCCGAAACCGAACCTCCCGCCTCCATGTGTCTGGTTACAAAATAAACCACTAACAATCTGGTCCCGGCCGCGTCCAGCTCTGCTTCCGCAAGCCGTATGAACACGGCCCACTCACTCCAGATTTTTGTATACGCCCCCCACGTCGGTCCACTTACCGACTTCCTTATCCAGCCTGCCGCGGCTTCAAGGCAACCTCCCACAGCCAACCCGGGCAAGGTGTACCATCCCTCTCTGCCGCCGGCGCCAGTTCAATGAAACGGTCCCACTGAAACCGAGACAGTGAATCAGCCAGAGTGTTCTCAACCCCGGGGATATGCACCGCATAAAGGAAAATATTCAACTGCAAACAACGCAGGACCAAATGGCGCAGCAACCCGATCACCGACCTAGAAGAAGCGGTAACTCGATTGATGACCTCCCCCACTCCCATGTTGTCACAGTTCAACCTAATCTTCAGGTCTTACACTGCGCCCCCCATAGTTCCATAGCCAAGACCACCGGAAACAATTCCAGCAACACCAGGTTACGAACAAACCCCGCCTCCACCCAGGATTCAGGCCACGCCTCGGCACTCCACCGCCCCCGGAAAAAGGCTCCATAACCCCTGGATCCAGCAGCATCAGTAACCAACTCCAAATCTAAATTGCTCACCGGGCCACTCATCCACAAAGAACGGCCATTGTAAGTTTCCAAGAATGAATGCCACACCTTCAAATCCTCCCTGTGTTCTGTCTGAAGCCGAATGAAGTGCGAAGGGGCACTCACCCCGGCCGTAGCAGCTGACAGCCATCGACAAAAAACCCGCCCCATGGGAATAATCCTGCACACGAAGTTCAACTTACCCAGCAAGGATTGCAGTCCACGCAGCCGCACCTTCCTCCTCCCCATCATCTCCCTAATCTCATCCCGAAGGGCCTCCACCTTGTCCAAGGGCAATCTATACTCTATAGCTGCGGAATTAATCATGATCCCCAAAAAACTAAGCTCAGTCCTAAGACCCTCCGTCTTCTCAGCAGCCAACGGGACCCCAAACCTTCCTGAAATGTGCTGCAAAGTTGCCAATAAAATCGCACACACCTTGGAGGAAGGGGGGCCCACAAACAAGAAATCGTCCAAGTAATGGATTACCGAATCCACACCTGAAACGTCCCGCACCACCCACTCCAAAAAGGAGCTGAATGTTTCAAACATGGCGCAGGAGATGGAGCATCCCATAGGCAAACACCAATCCACGTAGAACGCCCCATTCCAGCAGCATCCCAACAGCCAAAAACTGTCCGGGTGTACCAGGAGAAGACGAAAAGCCGACTCAATATCTGCCTTGGCCATCAGCGCCCCCGCGCCCATACCTCCTGACCCATCCCACAGCCGCATCGAAAGACGCGTACAAAACCGTACACACCTCAGGATCAATGGCGTCATTGACCGACCCCCCTTTTGGGAAAGACAGGTGGTGGATAAGCCGAAACGTATTCGGTTCCTTCTTAGGCACCACCCCTAGCGGGGAAACCACCAAGTTAGCAAACGGTACCTCCCAAAATGGCCCGCCCAAAGCCACCTCCTTCGCCAATTTCTCAGAAACCACCCTGGGGTTAGCCAGCGCTGACCTCAAATTCTTTGCCACTGGAGGCACAACCTCCAGAGAGCACGGGATCTTGAAACCCTCTGAAAAACCCATGGTCAACAACTCCGCAGCCACCCTGTCCGGGTACCTACTTAGAAAAAAACGCATCTTTTCCTCCCTCACCGGCGTCGTCCCTTTTGTGAGCAGCGTCACTGGCACGCCTTCCCTTTTTGAAACAACGGGACAGGGGGTGATTGCCCCCGCACCCCGAGCATTCGTGCTTAAAACGACAGGATCCCCCAAACTTGCAGGATCCCTCGTTGTACTGCCAGCACACCCCCCATTTATTTCCGGTCGGCGGCACTGAGGTACTCGTCCTCCCGACCCCCCCCTGAAGAAACTGGCTAGGCGCCCTCGCCGATGACATAAGGTGCATCCAGAGGCTTATGTCCTTGTGGTCCAACCTCAGAGCAGGGCGGACCGCCATCCACTGCCGAAACTGCTCGTCATAACGCAGCCAAGCAGTCCCGCCATACACCCTATGCGCCTCCCCGATCGCGTCCATGTAACAGAACAAGGCAGAGCAGTGTTCCGGGGATTTTTCCTCCACAACACTGGCCAAAATGGCGAACGCCTGCAGCCAATTCCCAAATGTCCTGGGTATCAACCTATACCTCCTCTTCTCCTCATCCTTCTTCTTGGAATCATCAGGCTTTACCCTATCCAAGTTAAACTTCTCCAGCGGCAGCAAGGAAAAGATCTCCACATACTCACCCTTGCCAATCTTGTCCCGCAACTCCTGCTTAAGGTGAGCCCCTAAAGGACCCTTAAAGCACACATATACCTCACCCCTGGCCGCGTCAGCAATACGTACCACATCCTCCCGGGTCTTAGCAGCTGGCTCCACCGCCTTAGCACCCCCCGCTGTACTTACCTGCACCGCCACAGAAGGGTCCGATGCCAGCCCTGCGGGGGCCCCCTGAACCACTCCCCCGGCTGCAACCCCCCCTGTACCCCCACCCCCGGAACCACCTGCGGAGCACTCCCTTGTGCCCCAGAGAACTTCTGTAACAGCTCCTGCAACCCCCCAAGCAATCCCAACAACGCACCCCCTGTCCCGGGAGGAGCAGGCGGACCGCCCGCCCCACCCGCCACAGGTGGCACCGAACCCCTGTCACCTGCCGAGACCGCACCCGGCCCCCAAACCCCAGCTTGCAATAGTGAACACAATACAGCGTTAAAGTCAGTAGCAGAGATAAAAGAGGTAGACTTACCGGGCTGACTGGGAAATGTCCCCACAGCCGCTGCTCTCGAGTCCCGTGCGGCGACGTCTACCCGATCCTCCCCGTCAGATCTGGACAGCTCTCCCTCTGACCTGGACTCCTGGGCTGGTGGCATGGATGAGATGAGCCCCCCAGGCAAGGAGCGCCCGGGGGCCGTGGGACCCCTCTGCGCCGACCTGACGTCTCCGCCTTGGGACCCGACAGCCACCTCACTGCTGCACCTGAGCTCACTGAATGAGCCCATGGAAGACCGCGACATTCTCCCCCCGCCGTCCTGCCGTTCATCCAGCCCCTCACCGACAGAAACACCACCAGCCTCGTCTGGTGGAGGACCTGCGGACGTGGCTCTGCTTCTCCCTCGCCGAATCCCCCCCTCGAAGACGAGGGGGGATCGAAATCACCGCCGTCATTGCGGCCCGTAGCCCCGCCCCCGCATCGCGCTGTCCACGAGGAAGCAGCTCGGCTCCAACCCCAGAACCAGCAGTAGCGCGCTTAGCTGGGGGGGCAGACGAGTCTTTTTGTGGGCTCCTGGGGTGGCGAGACCGACCCGGTGGTGGCGGTGAAAAACGCTCCGGTGGCCGCGACCGCCGAGCGCGCTCCGTAACCCTGCTGCTGTCCCCCGACCCCCAGCCTGCTCCTCCAACAGCCGACCCACCTGAGCCTCCAACCAGCCTGGTCCCTTAGTGTCCGTAGCCGCCCTAAGCCGCGCCAAAATCTGATCCACGGTGGCCATTTTAAAAGCAGGAGAGAAGTGCAAAACTTCCTCTCCTTTCTGTCCCCACACAAAATTATGCCGAGGGCATCCGCCCCCAGCTATTTAAAGCGCCCCTCCCCTCTCATTAAAATTCACCTCTGCCTCCACCCACTCACTTCTTCTCCAAATGTTAACCCCGTCCTGTCTGTACTCTCCACCTAGTCATGCACGGCCCTTCATTATTTTCTTTTTGTCTCTTCATTCCGGGCCTCCCTGGACACACACACAACCTGCAGAGCTTCTGGAAAACCTGGACACATGACTGAAGACTCCATCCCTCCCAATGCTTTTTGAAGTCTTCAAATTTCCAGCCCCAATCCAGACTTACAAAATCCAGAGAAAACTTAAAGCATTGTTTTCTCTACTCGCCAATCTTTTGCTGGAACTTCTCAAATTGCTTCTTTGAGAGTCCTGTGTCCATTTTAAACACATCTTCACTCAGACAGGGGCTCTCACTCTCACAACGCACAGTAACATGCATGGCATTGGGGCAGCCTAATTATTTTGAATGGACTGGCAATGCACCTTAATGAGAGAAAATGATGAAGGTGTGGAGCTTACTTAAAAAACTTCTAGAACATATATATTTAATAATAAAGTAAATACAGTAAATCAACTGAATCAGTAAATCAGTCCAGTGTGATATATTCCCAACACCAGGAAATTCCTTCAAGGCAAATCTCTGATTTTTTTTCACCGCTTGTGCTCAAAGTATGGATGTACACTCACCACCAAATATGTTTGACCCCTTTTTACAGGTAGGTCAAAGAAAGCGCTTTGCTCTCAGAGGCTCTGACCCCCCTTCAATTAGGCTCCAGTATGAGATGAGTAGACAGGAGATATAATTTAAAGTTTCATGCAGTATTTATTTAAAATTGGTAGGTAATAAAAAGATAATGGTTACACTCAGATATAGTGGTGACTGTAACCAGCAGCGTGGGAAGAGTGGGACCGTCAGTTCCGGGTCCTGTGTGACATCACGTCCGGGCTGAGAACTGGGGGCGAGGTTTGGTACTTACACTGGCTCCATGACAGACCGGGCAAATCCATCCCTTCCCATACACGCTGTATACACTGGTGACTGTTAACAGCAGTTACATTTTTGATTAAAGCTCAT
Source organism: Rana muscosa (assembly GCA_029206835.1). Taxonomy (NCBI): domain Eukaryota; kingdom Metazoa; phylum Chordata; class Amphibia; order Anura; family Ranidae; genus Rana; species Rana muscosa. The sequence goes on along the minus strand of CM055124.1, from coordinate 114,424,525 downwards.
ACTTCCTGCTTACATTTTACTATTATATAGGTCAGACATGAGTTGGATATTTGAGAAAGTGTATTGAAAATAATTGTACTCCTAGAGACCGTTGTCTCCAATTACCGGTAATTTGTGAAATCATGACATCTAGTGGTGGTATATGTAATTTTTGCATGATGCATTTGGTTAGTTCAGCTTATTCAGATGGTGAATAATGTAAGAAGTGGCACAAATTCCAGGGAAAAAACCCTATTTACTTGTTGTTTTAGAGGCTTAGCAGTAGAATTTATTTTTCAGATGTTTTGTTGTGATTTATTAGGAAGCTGTATCAGATAATATGCCACTTTAATATTGTTTTTTTAATGTGTGTGAATTGTTCGAAAACTTTGTAGTTTAGAATAAATACATAAATAAATGAATAAAAATCTATAATGTTATGAACTGCTACAATCAAATTTCCCATTGCTATTTTTTCTATACATTGTCACTCTTTTTTATCCTCTAGCACGCATATGTCAAACACAAGACTTGCGGGCACAATCCGGGCCACCAGGCCTTGTCATATGGCCCTTGCCCCCAGTTTTTCATCTGGAAAGTGGCAGAACTCTATTCCGCCATCTCCTGCTCTCACCCTTCACTCCCGCTCCCTTCTTTCACTTGTAAACACAGAAGCCTTCTCAAAATTCTTTCAGACCTCCCTCCCAGCTATGTGTAACCATTCTATATTGCCCTTAGAATGTGGGTGTAGAAAGTTCTTTCACGTCTTGAGAGACGTCAAAACATACGTCATTTCCTGGATAACCCTATAAGGAAATTGTAGTGTCCTACACATAGTTTTCAGTAGGGGCGGTATAGGATAAGAAATATATTGAAAATTATTTTAGTTTGTCCAAAATCAATCTTCATGTAACCTTTAACTTTAGGCTTAACAGAAAACTATGAATTATCTAAAGCTGACACTTTTCTGTCATTCTCGCTAGCCATCCTGGCTCCTATATGTGTTTGAGAAAATATACCCCACACAATTAACTTGTGTTCTAAATACCTTGAAAAATAAGTTATGATTCTGACTAGTAGCATAACAACTATTAATAAATATCATCAATAATAGAACTCTTATACTTTTCATAGGATTCCATATTTGTAACTAGGGATGAGCCAAACACCCCCCGGTTCGGTTCGCACCAGAACCTGCGAACGAGCCGTAAGTTTGCGCGAACTTTAGAACCCTATTAAATACAATGGGTATGAACGTTCAAAATCAAAAATGCTAATTTTAACGGCTAATATGCAAGTTATTGTCCTAAAAAGGGTTTGGGGACCCGGGTCCTTCCCCTAGTGGACATGTATCAATGCAAAGAAAAGTTTTAAAAACTGCAATTTTTTCGGGAGCAGTGATTTTAATGATGCTTAAGTGAAAAAAAAAAGTGAAATATTCCTTTAAATATCGTACATGGGGGGTGTCTAAAGTATGCCTGTGAAGTGGCACGTGTTTCCCGTGTTTATAACTGTCCCTGCACAAAATGACATTTCTAAAGGAAAAAAAGTCATTTAAAACTGCTTGCAGCTTTAATGTAATGTCTGGTCCCGGCAATATGGATGAAAATCATTAAGAAAAATTGCATGGGTACCCCCCCCCCCAGCCCACTACCAGCCCCTTTGGGTCTTGTATGGATATTAAGGGGAACCCTGCACCCAAATTAAAAAAAGGCCCTATATACTCTGAACAGCAGTATACAGGCGGTGCAAACAAGACAGGGACTGTAGGTTTGTTGTTAAGTAGAATCTGTTTGTAATTTTGAACTGGTACATTTTGAAAGTGTAGCTCCAGCCAAAAAATCTATTTTTAAGATTTTTGGAAAACATAGGGAAGGGTTATCACCCCTGTAACATTTGTTTTGCTGTCTATGCACCTGTTCAGAGCATTTCAACTCACTTTACGTCCAATGACAAATGTTTTTTGAAAATTTGTTTTTTTTATTGAAACAAGGGTTGGTGATAAAGGATCAGTGGAGAGGAGACACCTTTTTACCATATTTACTCTTACAGGAGAGAATTTCCCTTCCTAGAGGTAGATTTCCTCTCACTTCCTGTTGTCTCCTTCCGTTTGCAAGTAGGAGTTGTTTGTAAGTTGCATGTTTGAAAGTAGGGGCCTGCCGTATATACTCTGCAGAAATTTGCCCCTTAGGTGTTGGTGTTGCCACAACACTGTAAGTCCTCACAGTTACTCTTGGTGGGTGCTGGAACGCCCTGCTGTGAACTATTATATCAAGAATTGTAATTACATGCCATTGTTGAACAGCGGTAGGAAAAATTGGGCCTTTGGTGGTGGTGGTGGTGGTGTTGCCACAACACTGTAAGTCCTCACAGTTATTTTTGGTGGGCACAGGAATGGGCCCTGCTGTGAATTTAGATTGAGAATTGTAACTACATGTCCCTGTTGAACAGGGGCAGAAAAATTGGGCCTTTAGTGGTGGTGGTGGTGGTGTTGCCACACCATTGTAAGCCCTCACAGTTACTTTTGGTGGGTGCAGGAATGGGCCCTGCTGTGAATTATTAGATCAATAATTGTAATTACATGCCCCTGTTGAACAGGGCCAGAAAAATTGGGCCTTTGGTGGTGGTGGTGTTGCCACAACACTGTAAGCCCCCACAGTTACTCTTAGTGGGCGCAGGAATGGGCCCTGCTGTGAATTATTAGATCAAGAATTGTAATTACATGCCTCTGTTGAACAGGGGCAGAAAAATTGGGCCTTTGGTGGTGGTGGTGGTGTTGCCACAACACTGTAAGCCCTCACAGTTACTTTTGGTGGGTGCAGGAATGGGCCCTGCTGTGAATTATTAGATCAAGAATTGTAATTACATGCCCCTGTTGAACAGGGCCAGAAAAATTGGGCCTTTGGTGGTGGTGGTGGTGTTGCCACAACACTGTAAGACCCCACAGTTACTCTTAGTGGGCGCAGGAATGGGCCCTGCTGTGAATTATTAGATCAAGAATTGTAATTACATGCCTCTGTTGAACAGGGGCAGAAAAATTGGGCCTTTGGTGGTGGTGGTGGTGGTGGTGGTGTTGCCACAACACTGTAAGCCCTCACAGTTACTTTTGGTGGGTGCAGGAATGGGCCCTGCTGTGAATTATTAGATCAATAATTGTAATTACATGCCCCTGTTGAACAGGGCCAGAAAAATTGGGCCTTTGGTGATGGTGGTGGTGTTGCCACAACACTGTAAGCCCTCACAGTTACTCTTGGTGGGCGCAGGAATGGGCCCTGCTGTGAATTATTATATCAAGAATTGTAATTACATGCCCCTGTTGAACAGGGGCAGAAAAATTGGGCCTTAGGCACTGGTGCCACAACTCTGCAACCCCTCACAGATACTGTACTTGGAGCGCAGCAATGAGCCCTGCTGCAAAGTGTTGCATCAAAAATTGTATTTACACGCCCCTGTAAAATTGGGTCTTAGGCACTGGTGCTGGTGCCACAACACTGCAACCCCTCACAGATACTGTAGTTGGAGCGCAGCAATGAGCCCTGCTGCAAAGCATTGCATCAAAAATTGTAATTACACGCCCCCTGTTAAACAGGTGGCTGAAAAATTGGGCCTTAGCCACTGGTGGCGGTGCCCAGAAATAAAAATGTTCTTACATGCTATCAGCATGATCATTGAGGAGGAAGAGGATAGTCACTCTGCATAACAGGATAGTCACTCTGCATAACAGCATAGTCACTCTGCATCAGCATAGGCAGTCTTGAAGGGATCTGACATTTCAAAGAAAATTAGTCTGTTACATCAGCATCAGGTGCTTGGTAGCTGGTGGTGATCCAAGACTGATTCATTTTTATGAAGGTCAATCGATCGACCGAGTCGGTGGACAGGCGCACCCTGTGAACGGTTACGAAGCCTTCAGCAGCACTGAATGTGCGTTTCAGAAAAAACGCTGGATGTAGGACAGGCCAGTAGCTCAATTGCATACTGTGCAAGCTCTGGCCAGTGATCCATCCTCAAGACCCAGTAACCCAGAGGATTTTCGGTGGGAAAGGTGTCCAAGTCTGATCTTGCCCCTAGGTATTCCTGCACCATGTAAACCAGATGCTGGCGATGGTTGCTGGAAGCGATCATACCTTGGGGCTGCGTACTAAAAAATTGTCTGAATGCATTGGTTAGACGGCCACCTTCTCCACCGCTCCTTCTTTGACTGACCGGAGCCTCAGCAACACGTTGTCCAGGACCAGGAATTTGTAACCTCCCAGTCTCTGGGAACGCATTGCACAGACCTTTCTGCAAGGCCTCCCGAAGATGCTTCATCCTCTGCTCCCTCTGCGATGGCAAGATAAGGTCCGCAACCTTACCCTTGTAACGTGGATCAAGGAGGGTTGCCAGCCAGTAATGATCCCACTCCTTGATTGCACGAATACGAGGATCCTTCCGCAGGCTTTGCAGGATCAGGGAGGCCATGCAGCGTAGGTTTGCTGAGGCATTCGGTGCAGAGTCCTCTCGGTCACTGAGGACGACATGATTCGCAGCCACCTTCTCCCAGTCACGTACAAGTCCATGGGTGTCTTGGGACTGTAATTGATCCCTTGAAGACTGCTGCTGATGCTGAGTGCCATGCTGATACAATCCTCCTCCTCTTCGTCCTCTTCCCCTGTGATAGCCAGGCCAGCAGGAACACTGTCTGGATAAAGGGGGCCTTGAGAGGTAAGGAAGTCCTCCTCTTCCTGCCTCTGTTCTGCCTCAAGTTCCCTGTCCATTATTCCATGCAGCGTGTGCTCCAACAGGTGGACAAGAGGGACAGTGTCACTGATGAATGCACTGTCACTGCTCACCATCCTCGTGGCCTCCTCAAATGGTGCTAGGACAGTGCATGCATCCCTGATCATGGCCCACTGGCGTGGGGAAAAAATTCAAGCTCCCCTGACCCTGTCCTGGTGCCATATTGCAATAGATACTCATTGATGGCCCTCTGCTGCATGTGCAGCCGCTGCAGCATGGCCAACGTAGAGTTCCACCTGGTGGGCATGTCACAGATTAGGCGGTTCTTGGGCAGGTTGTAATCCTTTTGCAGCTCAGCCAGCCGAGCACTGGCATTATATGACCGGCGGAAATGCCCACAGAGTTTCCTGGCCTGCTTCAGGACCTCCTGTGTGTCTGGGTACCTGCCCAAGAACCGCTGCACCACCAAGTTAAGGACGTGAGCCAAACAGGGCACATGGGTCAGGTGTCCCTGTCGGAGGTCAGAGAGGAGGTTGGTGCCATTGTTGGAAACCACCATTCCTGGCTTAAGCTGGCGTGGCGTCAACCACCACTGAGCCTGCCCCTGCAGAGCTGACAGAATCTCTGTTCCAGTGTGGCTCCTGTCCCCCAAGCACACCAGCTCAAGCACCGCATGGCATCTTTTTGCCTGCGTACTTGCGTAGCCCCTTGAACGCTTACGGAGCACCGCTGGTTCCAAGGACAAAGCACAGGTAGAGGCCATGGAGGAAGAAGAAGAGGAGGGGGTGGAGGAGAGAGGTGTGTCAGAATCACCAGTACTAACATTTTGGAGGAACAACCTCCAACACTACTGCACCTTGTCCTGCATCCTTCCCAGCTGCCAGCAGAGTCACCCAAAGCGCCGTGAAAGATAGGTAACGTCCCAGTTCACGCCTGCTGGACCATGAGTTAGCGATAATATGCACCTTACCACTGACCGCCCTGTCCAGCGAGGCCAAGACATTGCCTTCCACATGCCAGTAGAGAGCCGGAATCGCCTTCCGTGAGAAAAAGTGGCGTTTGGGAACCTGCCACTGAGGAACCGCACATTCTATAAACTCACGGAAGGGGGCAGAGTCTACCAACTGAAAAGGCAGCAGTTGAAGTGCTAGTAATTTAGCCAAGCTAGCATTCAACCTCATCATCCCCTCCCTCCTCATCACTGGAGCAAATCTGGCAGTATGCTGCAGCTGGGGGAACATGACTGCCAGATAGCTGACCTTGTTGGGCACCCCCTCTCTCTGGGCTCACGTTACTACCCCCTCTCTCTGGGCTCACGTTACTGCCTTCCTCTAGCTGGGTTCCATCATCGGAGCCTTCAAAACGCTGGGCATCCTCCTGGAGCATGTGCCCAACACTGTGGTCAACAGTTCAGGGGACTCCTCAGGAGGACGTGGTGGGGCTCGGGAAGGAGTGACTGATGCCACTGAGCCGAGGGAAGAGGCCGCTTTGGCAGCTGCTTTGCCAGACAAAGTACCCTGAGCCTGGGTGAGAGAGGATGAGGATGAGGACGGCTTGGTCATCCACTCTACCAAGTCTTGGGCATGTTGCGGCTCAACATGGCCAGCTGACGAAAAGAAGGACAAGTGTGTCCCACGGCCACGTGCTGATGAGGATGCACCGTGTCCACAACCAGCACTGTTGCCTCTAGACACAGAACCTGCTTGCCCTCTTTTATTGCCTCGTGACTGTCTGCCTCTCCTTGTTTGCCTTACAGACATACTAATGGCCTGAAGTGAGATGTAGCTGCACAAAGGTGGGATGTATATAATATATATATATATATATATACAGGTCCTTCTCAAAAAATTAGCATATTGTGATAAAGTTCATTATTTTCTGTAATGTACTGATAAACATTAGACTTTCATATATTTTAGATTCATTACACACAACTGAAGTAGTTCAAGCCTTTTCTTGTTTTAATATTGATGATTTTGGCATACAGCTCATGAAAACCCAAAAATCCTATCTCAAAAAATTAGCATATCATGAAAAGGTTCTCTAAACGAGCTATTAACCTAATCATCTGAATCAACTAATTAACTCTAAACACCTGCAAAAGATTCCTGAGGCTTTTAAAAACTCCCAGCCTGGTTCATTACTCAAAACCGCAATCATGGGTAAGACTGCCAACCTGACTGCTGTCCAGAAGGCCATCATTGACACCCTCAAGCAAGAGGGTAAGACACAGAAAGAAATTTCTGAACGAATAGGCTGTTCCCAGAGTGCTGTATCAAGGCACCTCAGTGGGAAGTCTGTGGGAAGGAAAAAGTGTGGCAGAAAACGCTGCACAACGAGAAGAGGTGACCGGACCCTGAAGAAGATTGTGGAGAAGGACCGATTCCAGACCTTGGAGGACCTGCGGAAGCAGTGGACTGAGTCTGGAGTAGAAACATCCAGAGCCACCGTGAACAGGCGTGTGCAGGAAATGGGCTACAGGTGCCGCATTCCCCAGGTCAAGCCACTTTTGAACCAGAAACAGCGGCAGAAGCGCCTGACCTGGGCTACAGAGAAGCAGCACTGGACTGTTGCTCAGTGGTCCAAAGAACTTTTTCGGATGAAAGCAAATTTTGCATGTCATTCGGAAATCAAGGTGCCAGAGTCTGGAGGAAGACTGGGGAGAGGGAAATGCCAAAATGCCTGAAGTCCAGTGTCAAGTACCCACAGTCAGTGATGGTCTGGGGTGCCATGTCAGCTGCTGGTGTTGGTCCACTGTGTTTTATCAAGGGCAGGGTCAATGCAGCTAGCTATCAGGAGATTTTGGAGCACTTCATGCTTCCATCTGCTGAAAAGCTTTATGGAAATGAAGATTTCATTTTTCAGCATGACCTGGCACCTGCTCACAGTGCCAAAACCACTGGTAAATGGTTTACTGACCATGGTATTACTGTGCTCAATTGGCCTGCCAACTCTCCTGACCTGAACCCCATAGAGAATCTGTGGGATATTGGGAAGAGATAGTTGAGAGACGCAAGACCCAACACTCTGGATGAGCTTAAGGCCGCTATCGAAGCATCCTGGGCCTCCATAACACCTCAGCAGTGCCACAGGCTGGTTGCCTCCATGTCACGCCGCATTGAAGCAGTCATTTCTGCAAAAGGATTCCCGACCAAGTATTGAGTGCATAACTGAACATAATTATTTGAAGGTTGACTTTTTTTGTATTAAAAACACTTTTCTTTTATTGGTCGGATGAAATATGCTAATTTTTTGAGATAGGATTTTTGGGTTTTCATGAGCTGTATGCCAAAATCATCAATATTAAAACAAGAAAAGGCTTGAACTACTTCAGTTGTGTGTAATGAATCTAAAATATATGAAAGTCTAATGTTTATCAGTACATTACAGAAAATAATGAACTTTATCACAATATGCTAATTTTTTGAGAAGGACCTGTATATGTAGCGGCCTCACCCCATCTCTATTGTCTAGGGGTATCTCATACGACAGAGTGAGATGCGCTACGGACCATGTCCTCCCCATAGCTGTGGGTGAGGTGAAGGCCAGTACCAGATATTTTCCTCGGGCCTGTGTGTTTTAGTCAAGAATCAAGTTCTGCCGTGCCAACACTTCCCTTTGCTCCCATTAACCAGAGTTCCACACACCGATCACAGTCCAACTCTTGTTTTATTGCATAACTCACAATAAACAGTGCTTCAGTAGCCAACTGCTTGAGACCCAATAACAGTTTGATACGGTGGAATGAGCAGGTCGAGGCACTATCCTGATTGTCAGCTAAACCACTGTGATTTCACCAGCGGTTACTATAGCCTTGGCTAGAGAGAACTTAGAACTTGAGAGTCTCTACCAGCGACTCAAGAGAACATAGATAGGAGTACCTTCGCTGCGTTGTGGCCCCTGTCAGGGGAAGATGTCCCTCCAAGGGAGTTACCGGAGGCCCATCCGTCACTGGGTTGATGCTGCTCCAGACTCTCTGAATGGGTAACCTCCCCGGCCTCCTCACCTCAGACATGGGCCCCATCCACTTCAGGGACCCTCGGACTTCTCCACCCTCGCGGGACCCAGTCGAAGTCACTAAGCCCCAGGCCTCCTGGTTTAGTACCTCACCCCAGGCTGAAGGTGCCTGGGATGGACTCCAACTCCATTCCGGTCAGGCCTAGGGCACCTGAGCCGGAACTCAGAACCACCCGCACCCAGGCCTAAGGTGCCTCGGCGCATGATGAAGAAACTCCAAAAGAGCAAGACCTCATGACAAGGGCGTCTCCCCCTTTTATCTCCTCCATTGACGCCATGGCAGGTTTCCCGCCCTCGCCGTACCATCTCCGAGAAGGGACAAAAAGGACAGCACTATGTCAGTAAATCTACCTTGAGCCTGCGGGCACCTCGCCACCCACAGGCCAAGGAGACTATTACACCGCCCAATCCTCCACGAATACAAATGGTCCAATTACTCCCATAATTTACACACCTGGATCATACTACCACCCAGGTGTACCCCACCTAAATTTAGAGACCCCGCTACATATATATAAATATATATATATATATATATATATATGTACTGGTTATAATGCAGCTATCAGAATCAACTGCCTGCTGTGGTATTAGTATGGGAAAAGAAGCAATTGTCTTTAGTTAGTTTTAGGTGAAAACAGTGCAGAGGACACACTAACTGAAAATACTTGCAGCTCTCTGCCTGTGGTTTTATTATGAGAACACCACTATTAGTCACTAACTGTATTCAGATAAGCTTTAGGTGAACGCTATGCAAATCACACAGTACACTAAGTGAAACACTGACTGCAGCTAGCACAATCACCTGCCTGCCTGTCACAGTATAGAGAATAACAGGAACGGATCTAGCTAAACTGAATACAGTGTATAAATATATATACAACACCTAGGATGCATATATATCCTCTACACACTGTAACTGCAGCTAACTGACTCGCCTGCCTGCTTAATATAAATGACACTATGGGGGTGATTTACTATAAACAGTGCGCTGCGCCGGTTCATACCTTAATAGGTGCGCCAGATAAATCCTTAACTGAGCGCAGGAACCGGCGGCGCACTGCTATAGTAAATAAAAATTTGAGCGGCGCTCTATTGAAAATGAATGGTTTCCTATGGGAGCCCATTGATTTGAATAGAGGTCGCCCGGGAAGTCGGATGAAGACGATCCGACTCACGGGGCGACTCGTGTGCCGGCTGACACAGGGACAGCGCGACTTTGCGAGGCAACTTGAACACGACTTGAGCGTGAGGCAGCCGCTCAAGTCGTGTCCTAGAGGCGACTACCTGGCTGAGAATGTCTCCAGCGCGATGCCATCACGCTGGTTCTCGGCAGCCTCGCGCTCGCTGTCCCGTGTTTGGTATGAATCATGAAGGGGAACTCCACGCCAATTTTTAATTAAAAAAACGGCATGGGTTCCCCTTCAGGAGCATACCAGGCCCTTAGGTCTGGTATGGATTTTAAGGGAAACCCCTTACGCCGAAAAACGGCGTGGGTTGCCCCCAAAATCCAAACCAGACCCTTATCCGAGCACGCAGCCCGGTAGGTCAGGAAAGGGGGGGAGAGCGCGCCCCCCTCCTGAACCGTACCAGGCCGCATGCCCTCAACATGGGGGGGGTGGGTGCTTTGGGGCAGGGGTCGCCCTGTGCTCCCCCACCCCAAAGCACCTTGTCCCCATTTTGATGGGGACAAGGGCCTCTTCCCGACAACCCTGGCCGTTGGTTGTCGGGGTCTGCGGGCGGGGGGATTTTCGGAATCTTTTGCTAGCGGGGTCCCAGTCTTCTTCCGACTTCGGGGGTCTTTCCCGGGGAATGATGGGACTGTGACGTGATACGGGGGCGGGGTCAGCGGGTGGCATTACCCGGTGACCACGCCCCATGCCAATATAAGTGGGTGCGCTCCGCGGACAGAGCATTGTAGCGGCAGACAGCGATGAGGCAACATCGGGCGGAGAGAAGAGGGAAGAAGACGACGATGAAGACCGGGACCCCGCTTGCAAAAGAGCTGGAAGAAGATAGCGGGGCGTCCGGCAGAAGGCAGAAAGAACCGGAGATCGTGGAGAAGGCACCGGAGAGCGGGAGAAGAACCGGAGAGCGCGGAGACGACACCGGAGAACAGAACAAGAGACCCCCGAAGTCGGAAGAAGACGACGATGAAGACCGGGACCTCCGCTAGCAAAAGAGCTGTAAGAAGATAGCGGGGCGCCCGGCAGAAAGACCCCCGAAGTCTGAAGAAGACGGCGATGAAGACCGGGACCCCGCTAGCAAAAGAGCTGGAAGAAGATAGTGGGGCACCCGGCAGAAAGACCCCCGAAGTCGGAAGAAGACGGCGATGAAGACCGGGACCCCGCTAGCAAAAGAGCTGGAAGAATATAGCGGGGCGCCCGGCAGAAAGACCCCCGAAGTCGGAAAAGACCCCCGGAGCTGCCTAATAAATTACTTTAAAAACCTGTGTTGTGTTTTTTATTTACTTTTTTTGCCACCAGGTGAATGGGTAGGGGTACGATGTACCCCATACTCATTCACATAGGGTGGGGGGCCGGTATCTGGGGTCCCCCTTATTAAAGGGGGCTCCCGGATTCCGATAAGCCCCCCGCCCGCAGATCCCGACAACCAACGGCCAGGGTTGTCGGGAAGAGGACCTTGTCCCCATCAACATGGGGACATCCTCCCCATGTTGAGGGCATGTGGCCTGGTACGGTTCAGGAGGGAGGGGGGCTGCTCTCTCGTCCCCCCCTCTTTTCCTGCGGCCTGCCAGGTTGCGTGCTTGGATAAAGGGTCTGGTGTGGATTTTTAGGGGGACCCCCACGCTATATATTTTTTTTAAGTTTGGTGCGGGTTCCTCTTAAAATGCATACCAGACCTGAAGGGCCTGGTATGGATTTTGGGGGGACCCCCACGCTGTTTTTTTTATAGATTTTTTTTTTCTTGAGCCGGCAATGTTTATTTTTTTTACATTTCCTTTAACAACCAGCTATAAACAGGTAAAAAAAAAAAAAAAAGCAAATCGCCGCAAAATCGTGGTACTTGCGTTTTGGATGCCGGTCCATTGAATTCTATTACATCCAAAGCACTGTTTTTGGCCTGGAAAAAAAAAATCTGCGGTTGCGTTTAACCTCCTTTTTCACAAAGCCAAAAAATGCCTTCAGACGCCAAAGATTTCCATGTTTCAGACGCGGTACCGGCGTTTAGCCGCATTTTAGTTTAGAAGCGTTTTAAAGGTGACCTATTTTTTTACATTGATAAACTCAAAAATTATGGCAAATGAGGAAAGACCATTCAAAATATACTGTATATATTTCCAAAAAAAAAAATGAAATTGCTTCCATTGCATTGTGGACAATCCACAACTTGTGGAAGCTGACGTGGCAAGTGGACAATCCACAACTTGTGACAAGTGATGTGGCAAGTGACACGCTAAATACAAGTACACTGCTGCTCTCTCAGCTGCTGCTACTCACTCTGGTCTCACAAAATAGCTGAAATTGTTAATAATACTGTTTTTGGAGCTTAGGGCGGCTCCTTATGATGTTTCCTAACTAAACGCATATAGACGCAAATGTGGTAAAACGCGGCATGCAAACGCCACAAAGCGCGCCTTTCTAAACGCCGCTTTCAACCTTAGTTCTGAACACTTTGCACCAGCATCCCGTGTACATGGGGCCTAAAGACGCATATGCCATTTACAGCTCAAAAACGCCATGGTGGCCATGAGGCCATAGGCTAACATGGAGAGCCCTTTTTAAGCTGCAAAAAACGTTTAAAAAAGCGGCTGGAAAAACGTCTGTGTGCATGTAGCCTTATATTAACCACTTGCGCACTGGCCACTTAAACCCCCTTCCTGCCCAGACCAATTTTCACATTTCAGCGCTGATGCATTTTGAATGACAATTGCGCGCTCATACAACACTGTAACCCAATGAAAATGTATTATTTTTTGCACACAAATAGAGCTTTCTTTTGGTGCTATTTGATCACCTCTGCGGTTTTTTTTTTCTATAAATACAAAAGACTGACTAAAAAAAAAATTTGGATATTTTAACCACTTCAGCACCGGGCCTATTCTGGCACTTCTCTCCTTCATGTAAAAATCATAAATTTATGGCTATAAAATTACTTCAAAACCCCAAACATTATATATGTTTTTTAACAGACACCCTAGGGAATAAAATGGCGGTCATTGCAAATTTTAATCTCGCTCGGTATTTGCGCAATAAATGTTCAAACGCCTTTTTTTGGGGAAAAAAATGGTTTCATGAATTTAAAAAAAATTACAAAACAGTAAAGTTAGCCCAATTTTTTTGTATAATGTGAAAGATGTTGTTAGGCTGAGTAAATAGATACCTAACATGTCACGCTTTAAAATTGCGCACACTCATGGAATGACACCAAACTTCAGTACTTAAAAATCTCCCTAGGCAATGTTTTAATTTTTTTTACACATTACCATTTTCACATTACAGAGGAGGTCTAGTGCTAGAATTGTTGCACTCGTTCTAACGCACGCAGCAATACCTCACATGTGTGGTTTGAACGGCGTTTACATATGTGGGCGGGACTTACGTGTGTGTTCGCTTCTGAGCGCAAGCTACCGGGGACATGGGTGTTTTTTTTGTTTTTTTCTTATTCTTTTTTTGTTTTTTCCTTTTTTTTTTTTTTTCCTTTTTTTTACTTTTTAGTTTTTTTGATCACTTTTATTCCTATTACAAGGAATGTAAACATCCCTTGTAATAGGAATCTATTGTGACAGGTCCTCTTTATGGAGAGATGCAGGGTCAATAAGACCCCACATCTCTCCTCCAGGCTGGAAAGCATGAGATCGGTCAAAAAAATTCACCGATCTCATGCTGACAGCCGAGATCACGGCTTGGTTTACATACGGGAACCCGGCGTGATGTCATAACATCGTGCCCGGGCCTCCGATGGTCATAGAGATGACTGGTGACCATCTGGTCACCAGTCATCTCTATGCTTCCCATCCGGCGCCGGCCAATTTGTTCTCCGAGCCCCAGATGGCACGGGAGAGCCCGGAGAAGCACCGGATGGCGGCGGGAAGGGGGGAACGTCCCCTCCCGCCACCTATAAGAATGATCAAGCGGCGGAACGTTTTTATCGTGCACAGAATCGCCGGCTGAAAATAATGATATCTGAATGATGCCTGCAACTGCAGGCATCATTCAGATGTCACTGCACAAAGCCAAGGACATCATTTGACGGTGGGCGGTAGGGAAGTGGTTAATATTTAGAAAATTTTGAAAAAAGGTAATTTTTCTCCTTCATTGATGTACACTGATGAGACTGCACTGATGGGCTGCACTGATGGGCACCGATAAGGTGGCAAGGGTGGGCACTGAGAGGTGGCATTGCTAGTTGGCACTGGTGGGCATTGAGAAGTGGCACTGCTAGGTGGCAACGATAGTTGGCAGTGATGGGCACTGATAGACAGCACTGCTAGGTGCCACTGATTGGTAGCAGTGGTGGGCATTGATAAGTGGCACTGGCAGGGGCTACTGATTGTAACAGAATTACCTCTTCCTCTTCGGGCCCGATGTCCCTTGCACATAAGCCGGTGATTGCCTTTTTTATGCTCACGCTGTCAGCACAAGGAGAAAACAAACACCATTACCCAGCTTTTGTTTACATCACGTAATCAGCTGTCATTGGCTGACAGCTGATCACATGGTAAAGGGCAGGGATCGGCCCCTTACTCGGATCTGTCCTCACCCGAGTCTCAGTGACTCGGTGACCACAGCGCGCACGCGCGAAGGGGAGGACGTCTATTGACGGACTCCCGGCAATTGAGGACCGTGCTGTGGCCGTCGATCAGTTATAGCGCTGATCTCAAGTGATTAAAGAGGGTCTAAATGGGCCATTGACATGCATCACAATTCAACTTAGGAATGTGTCTTTGCAAAGTTAAACTAAATTAAATCCTTTCTTATTTTTGCTTGGGGATAGAGTGCAGAGGGATTACAAGTCTAGACAGTTTTTAGAGATGTCTGCACCCCTGATAGGGTGAAGACAACTCCCAAATTTGGCCACTTTATCTTTCCAAATAATTCACTTCCTGTCACATAGCCACACAGGAAGTGAGGGTAAATCCCTACCAATGTCTTTCCTTGGGGACACACAGGTCAATCTAAATACTTTCCCCATTATGTACATTGCACTCCAGCATTTTGCGGGGTACACCCCAAATTATTATGTACTTTGAGGTTTATTTACTAAAGGCAAATCTACTTTGCACTACAAGTGCACTTGCTGGATATCTGAGGGGGACATGCAAGCAAACAAAAAAAACACCATCTTTGCTTTTACATGATTGGATGTTACAATCACCAGTGCTTCCCCTCAGATTTCCAGCAGCTACGCTTTTACTGCAGAGTGGATTTGTCTTTACTAAACCCCAAACTACCCAATGATTTGGGGTGTACACAACAAAGTGCTAGAGTGCAATTTGCTTAATGGGGACACTAGTTAGATTGATCTGTGTCCCCAAGAAAAGACATTGGTAGGGTTTTACCTTCACTTCATGTTTAGCTGTGTGACAGGAAGTGAAGCCAATTTTACTAAAAGGGGACACAAAGCCCAACCTAAAAACAAAACAAAAACAAGCAGGGGTTCTAACACTTACTTTGTTTCCCTCAAAATGCCCACAATTAGAATTGGATTGCCTTGAGCTATTTTTAAGTTCAGTGCTCTAAATCAGTGCTTCTCAAGTACCCCCAACAGGCCATGTTTGTAGGTTTTCCTTCATCTTGCACATGTGCTTTAAATCACAGTCAATGGTTTTGAATTTTGGACAGCAATTCTTGATAAGATAAATTCACAAAACATGTCCTGTTGGGGGTACTTGAGGACTGAGGCTGAGAACCACTGCAGTAAAAAGGAAAATGGAATACTTACTGCTCTGTATTTTTCATTTCCTGGTGACTATCCATGGCAGCACACAATACATGCATATGCTAGCATGAAGGCACCAGGGTAGACAAATCACACCTGTTTTGTTTTGACATGCCAATTAGCTGTCACATTTGTTGCAAAGAAAACGCAAAACAAACCTCAAAACTTTGCATCAAATTTTATTGGTCAACAAAACAAAGGGAAGCCAAAATAAAAAACAGGGTCAATTACAGACTCACAACAACTTGAGAAAGATTTGGCAAAATAATGCAGCACAGACAATTAAATCAAAGTGAACAAACGACACACATTAACAACATCAAAATTATTTCAGGGGAACATTTCCCCCACACAAAAAAATACAATCCACAAAATTAAAACAAACACCTGTTTTGCAAAGACATAACAAATAAAATACATGTGTTACAAACTCGATAAGGACACCAAAATGTACTTTTTGCCCCCCACACACACGCACACACACTTGCCTCTTTTCAGGGCAAGGGGGAGAATGCTATCTGCGAGCTTTATATAACATAGGTTTGTGTGCTAATGAGGCAATTGAAAACACATGCACAGTCCATGAAATACCCAAAATGCAAGTTCACCCAATGTAGAGACTGAACTTCAAAGTGGGTACACCTGTTAAGGATGTCCTTCAATTACTAACCCATAAAAACACTCTCTGAGCATGCCCAGAAATATCCAGGTGCTGTTCACACACAAAAAGCACCAAAAAAAATCTAACTGCCTGGGCATGCTCAGGACAATACAACTGCAGCTAGCAGAAAATACCCCCCCCCCCCCGTCCAAAATTAAGCACATCATCCAGCATGCTACAAAATTAGAGATGGGACAATCACCCCCCACCCCTCCACCAACAAATACCATTGCAGTCTATGGGAACTGACTTGTTAATTTTGCTAGTCCCCACTTGGCTGGCTTATCTTCTAGTTATTGGCCTTAAAATGGGGGCCCAGGTCCCACCCTTAGGGACATATATCAATGTCACCAATTTGGACAACACCAAAAATAAAACAAGTAGAAATGCCTTTAAATATGCCAAATTGCTTAAAGGCCATTTCACACCACATGCAGTGCATTGCGTTTTTTATGCATCCAAAATTTATGGAAAGTTGGTTATATGGTTCTAAATGGCAGTGTTTGTTCCAGTGCGTTCCAGTTCCACAAAAAAAGTAGAACATGCTGCATTTTACCTACACTGGACTGTACTGGAACGCAGCAAAACGCATCATAAACGCACTGGAACGCACAGGAACACACCTAAATGCACCAAAAATGCACTGGAACACACTTGTCCTTATCTATGGTTAATAAAAAAGAGGGGTGAAAAAAAAGCACTGGACTGCATTAAAAAGGTACCAAAAATGCACTGGAACGCATCAAAAACGTGCATGCAAAAAAGCACCTGGAACGCATCCGGATTGCGTTTCTATGGTGTGAACTGGCCCTAGTTCACACCATAGAAACGCAGTCTGGATGCGTTCCAGGTGCTTTTCTGCATGCGCGTTTTTGACACGTTCCAGGGCATTTTTGATGCGTTTTTGATGCAGTCCAGTGTTTTTTCCCCCTCTTTTCCCTTAGGACAAGTGTGTTGCAGTGCGTCTTTGGTGCATTTAGGTGCGTTACGGTGCATTCCAGTGCGTTTTCGGTACGTTCTGTTGCATTTTTGATGTGTTTTACTGCGGTCCAATCAAGTTTTGTACCTAAAAAATGCAGCATGACCAATTTTTTTTTCCTTTCTGAAAAGCACTGGAACGGACTGCAGTGGTGTGAACTATGCCATTGGCATTAATGTGATCAACTTTCTTTGCGTTTTTCATGCATCAAAAAAACGCACTGCACTGCATCCGGTGTGAACTGACCCTAAATATCATACCTGGGGGGTGTCTATAGTATGCCTGGAAAGTATTGCATGTTTTCCATGTTTATAACAGTTTGAGAGCAAAATGACATTTCTAAAGTAAAATAATAGTCATTTAAAAGTACTCGCGGCTGTTATGAATTGCTGGTTCCCGTCAATACAGATAAAAGTCATTGAAAGTCTTTGAAAAAAAAATGCGTGGGGGTCCCCCAAATTCCATTACCAGGCCTTTCAGGTCTGGTATGGATATTAAGGGGAACTCTGCGCCAAATTTATATAAAAAAAATTATAAAAAAAAATGGCGTGGGGGTTCCCCACAAAATCCGTACCAGGCCCTTCTGGTCTGGTATGGATTTTAAGGGGACCCCCGTGCCAAACTTAAAAAAAAAAATGTGGGGGTCCCTCTAAAAATCCACACCAGACCCTTATCCGAGCACGCAACCTGGCAGGCTGCAGGAAAAGAGGGGGGACGAGGGAGCGCCCCCCCTCCCTCCTGAACCATACCAGGCCACATGCCCTCAACATGGGGAGGATGTCCCCATGTTGATCGGGACAAGGGCCTCATCCCCACAACCCTTGCCGGGTGGTTGTGGGGGTCTGCGGGCGGGGGGCTTATCGGAATCTGGAAGACCCCTTTAACAAAGGGGACCCCCAGATCCCGCCACCCCCTCTGTGTGAAATGGTAATGGGGTACAAATGTACCCCTACCATTTCGCAAAGAAAGTGTAAAAAATGTAAAAAATGACAATAGCTGTTTTTTGACAATTCCTTTATTAATGTCTTCTCCTTTCTTTCATCGTCTTCTTCCATCGTCTTCCATCTTCTTCTTCCATCTTCTTCTTCCAGCTTCTTCTTTTCTCCATTCGGGTTTCTTCCTCCATCTTGTTCTTCATCTTCCTCTTCATCTTCATCTTTATCTTCCTTCTTCTTTCGGTGTTCTCGTCCGCATCTTGCTCCGGCTTCTTCTTCCCCTTCTTCTTTCTTCGGCCACTCCGTTTGAATTGGAGGTTCCCGATGTGTGACGCTTAAGTTCTCCTCTGGGTCCGCTGCCACCCCGTGACCCCGCCCCCCTCTGATGCACATGGATTTCACGGGGACTTTACCCGTGGTGTCAGAGGGGGGCGGGGTCACCGGGTGGCAGCGGACCAAGAGGAGAACTGAAGAACTGAAGCGTCACACAGCGGGAACCTCGAATTCAAACGGAGCGGCCGAAGAAAGAAGAAGGGAAGAAGAAGCCGGAGCAAGATGCGGACGAGAACACCGAAAGAAGAAGGAAGATGAAGATGAAGAACAAGATGGAGGAAGAAACCCGAATGGAGAAAAGAAGAAGATGGAAAAAGAAGAAGGAAGAAGATGGAAGAAAGGAGAAGACATTAATAAAGGAATTGTCAAAAACCGGCTATTGTAATTTTTTAAATTTTTGACACTTTCTTTGTGAAATGGTAGGGGTACAATTTACCCAATTACCATTTCACATAGGGGGGGCGGGATCTGAGGGTCCTCTTTGTTAAAGGGGTCTTCCAGATTCCGATAAGCCCCCCGCCCGCAGACCCCCACAACCACCGGGCAAGGGTTGTGGGGATGAGGCCCTTGTCCCCATCAACATGGGGATATCCTCCCCATGTTGAGGGCATGTGGCCTGGTACGGTTCAGGAGGGAGGGGGGGGCACTCTCTCGTCCCCCCCTCTTTTCCTGCGGCCTGCCAGATTGCGTGCTCAGATAAGGGTCTGGTGTGGATTTTTGGGGGAACTCCACGTCATTTTTAAAAAAAAATTGTAGTGGAGTTCCCCTTAAAATCCATGCCAGACCTGAAAGGCCTGGTATGGATATTTGGGGGAACCGCACGCATTTTTTTTTTAATTTGCGGCAGAGTTCCCCTTAATATCCATTCCAGACCTGAAGGGCCTGGTAATGGAATTTGGGGGGACCCCCACACTTTTTTTTTTGTTTTTATCAAAGACTTTCAATGACTTTTCTCTATATTGCCGGGAGCCGACAATTCATTATAGCCGCGGGTGCTTTTAAATGCCTTTTTTTTTCCTTTAGAAATGTCATTTTGCTGGCGCACTGGCAAGTTCAGAGCTGCTCCTGTTCAACTTATGCAAATTGAGTTATGTGACTTGACATTTACGAAGATTTTGCCGGCGCAGTGAACCGGCGCGTTTGAACAAGTAAAATTCCCGCACTGAGCTCAAAAAAAACTCCCGCAGTTCTTAACGTAATTGCAGGCGCAGCGGGCTGGTTCTGAAAAAGTTACTTTCTCACTCTATTTTGGGCATGTTTGTTATTTGGGCAGGTGTCACTACACTTCCTCACATCACCCCATGTCACCCCCATTATATTCACACTTCCAGCTTCTTTATATTTAGATTTTAAGATGCTGTGCGCCAGGTCCACAGTGGCGCACTGAGCGCCTCCTCCCGTCCGCCGAGAAGACTATAGTAAATGGGAAATAGGGCTGCGCTACCGTCGCTAATGTTTTGTAAATACCAAAACAGCCATTGCGCGCGCAGATGCGCCGATACTCATGGCGCAAACGTTTCGTAAATCAGCCCAAAAGTGTCATTTTTGAAGGAAAAAAAGTCATTTAAAACTCACTCGCGGCTATAATAAATTGTCGGCTCCTGGCAATACATAGAAAAGTCATTGATAAAAAAAAAAAAAGCATGGGGGTCCCCCCAAATTCAATTGCCAGGCCCTTCAGGTCTGAGGCAGTTCCCCATCAGGTCCGCTCAGCCAATGACGTAGGCGGGGTCTGACATGCGAGG
Organism: Rana muscosa; assembly: GCA_029206835.1. Taxonomy (NCBI): domain Eukaryota; kingdom Metazoa; phylum Chordata; class Amphibia; order Anura; family Ranidae; genus Rana; species Rana muscosa. The sequence goes on along the minus strand of CM055124.1, from coordinate 114,404,254 downwards.
GGGCGGACCTGATGGGGAACTTCTTTCAAAGTGTAATTAATGAATAGACCCGCCCCTTCTCACGTTCCGCATCTGGTCCGCTTAGCCTTACACCTACGTCATTGGCTAAGCGGACCTGATTGGGAACTTTAGAAGGGGCGGGTCTATTCATTTAATACACTGCGGAGGAATTTCCCCATCAGGTCTGCTCAGGCTCAGCCAATGACGTTTCGTGTGGACAGCGCTGGACATCGGATCGCCGTGGGACACTGGATTTGATCGCTGGAATTGGTTTTTTATTTTTTATTTTTTTATTTTTAATAAAGGACTTTTCAAAGGTGTCTATGTTTTTTTGTTTTTTTTTGACACTTTCTTTGTGAAATGGTAGGGGTAAAATGTACCACTTACCAATTCACATAGGGGGGGGGGCGGGATCTGGGGGTCCCCTTTGTTAAAGGGGTCTTCCAGATTCCGATAAGCCCCCTGCCCGCAGACCCCCACAACCACCGGGCAAGGGTTGTGGGGATGAGGCCCTTGTCCCCATCAACATGGGGACATCCTCCCCATGTTGAGGGCATGTGGCCTGGTACGGTTCAGGAGTGGGGGCGCTCTCTCGTCCTCCCCTCTTTTCCTGCGGCCTGCCAGGTTGCGTGCTCGGATAAAGGGTCTGGTATGGATTTTTGGGGGAACTCCATGCCATTTTTTTTTTAAATTTGGGGTGGAGTTCCCCTTAAAATCCATACCAGACATTAAGGGCCTGGTATGGATTTTTGGGGGAACCCCACGTATTTTTTTTAAATTTGCAGCAGGGTTCCCCTTAATATCCATACCAGACCTGAAGGGCCTGGTAATTGAATTTGGGGGAACCCCCACGCTTTTAAAAAAAAAAAATTATCAATGACTTTTCTATGTATTGCCGGGAGCCGACAATTCATTATAGCCGTGAGTGAGTTTTAAATGACTTTTTTTCCTTCAGAAATGACACTTTGTGCAGGGACAGTTCTAAGCAAGGGAAACAAGCGCGAGTTTACATGCATATCATACACACCCCCCAGGTACGAAATTTTAAGGAATATTTCACTTTTATTGTTTCACTTTAAGCATTATTAAAATCACTGCTCCCGAAAAAACGGCCGTTTTTAAAACTTTTTTTTGCATTGATACATGTCCCCTGGGGCAGGACCCGGGTCCCCAAACACTTTTTAGGACAATCATTTGCATATTAGAACTTTTGATTTAGAACGTTCGAGTCCATTGTATTTAATAGGGTTCCAAAGTTCACACAAACATTCTGGCTGTTCGCAGGTTCTGGTGAGAACCGAACAGGGGGGTGTTCAGCTCATCCCTACTTACAAACGACTACTACTTGCAAACGGAAGGAGATAACAGGAAGTGAGAGGAAATCTACCCCTAGGAAGGGAAATTTTCTCCTGTAAGAGTTAATATGGGAAAAACGTGTCTCCTCTCCACTGATGCTTTATCACCAATCCTTGTTTCAATAAAAACCCCAAATTTAATTTTTTTTTTTAATTGGGACAGAAAGTGAGGTGAAATTTTCTGAAGAGGTGCACAGACAGCAAAACAAATGTGAAGGGGTGATAACCCTTCCCTTTGTTTTCCAAAAAGCTTAAAAATAGATTTTTTGGCTGGAGCTACACTTTAAAAATGTACCTGTTCAAAATTACAAACAGATTCTACTTAACAACAAACCTACAGTCCCTGTCTTGTTTGCACCGCCTGTATACTGCTGTTCAGAGTATATAGGGCCTGGGGGCCGCGCGCCTTTCCTTCTTTTAATTTGGGTGCGGGGTTCCCCTTAATATCCATACAAGACCCATGGGCTGGGGGGGGGGGGGTACCCATGCCATTTTTCTCAATGATTTTCATCCGTATTGCCGGTTTTAAATGACTTTTTTTCCTTTAGAAGTTTCATTTTGTGCAGGGACAGTTCTAAACACGGGAAACATGTGCCACTTCACAGGCATACTATAGACACCCCCCAGGTACGATATTTAAAGGGATTTTTCACTTTTTTTTTCACTTTAAGCATCATTAAAATCACTGCTCCCGAAAAAACTGACGTTTTTAAAACTTTTTTTTGCATTGATACATGTACCCTGGGGCAGGAACCGGGTCCCCAAACCCTTTTTAGGACAATAACTTGCATATTAGCCTTCATAATTAGCACTTTTGATTTCGAACGTTCGAGTCCCATAGACTTTAACAGGGTTCTAAAGTTTGCGCGAACTTTCGGTCCGTTCGCAGGTTCTGGTGCGGACCGAACTGGGGGTGTTCGGCTCATCCCTACTGGCCACTGACCTGCAATGCAATACAATAGAAGTAAGATATACCTGTGCTCAAATCCCAATATCTTCAATGTGTATATAATCCATCAGGTGCTAAAGGGGTGTGACCACAAAAATTCTGGATGTGCTGTCTGCACACTGCTATATACTCTTACTAGCAAACTTTGCGGGGAAAAAAAACTGAAATTATTTGTACTGAGGAGTTAGGCTGGGAGGGGACATCTGTACAGCGGAGTCTGTACCAAGGGGTTAGGCTTTGAGGGGGTTAGTCTTTGAGGGGGTCTGCACATAGGGGGGTTAGACTGGGAGTGGGTCTTTACTCAGGGTTGTCTGTACTGCAGGCTTAGGTTGGGAGGGGGCATCTATACTGGTGGGCTCTGTACTGAGAAGTTATGCTTGGGGGGAGGGGGAGCTTAAGTAAAGAGTAAAACAGGGAGGGGTTGTCTGCACTAAGGGGGTCTATAACAGGTGGTGTCCATACTGAGTTTAACAACCCGCTGATCAGAGTTATTAACCCCTAATGTGACCTCCCCCCCACCCATGTCACCGTTTCCCTGTCCCCTGCCTCTTCACCCCCGCTGCACCCTTCCGTCTAAATCTGCCCCCCCACTCTCCTCTCCTATCTCCTTCACCCCCCTTCTTCACCCCCAGCACTAAATACCCCCCTCCACCCAATCCGACCCTCCCTGCAAACCTGCTCCCCGCAGCCACCATCATTAGCCGGCATCCCTCCTCTTCCACTCCCACCGGCTTCAGGTGCTGCATGGGGCTTGGGGGGTCCAGGTGTGTCCCCCCGCCAGTCAGATCACCCCCCAACTCCCCCGGCACCCCCAATCCATGGCCACTCTGAGCGGCATCTCTCCTTCCCCTCCCTCCACCTGCAGCTTCTCCTTGCACTGATCTCTGCGATCTGTCAAGCTGGGGAGCGTGTCAGGGGGGAGGGGGGGGGAGCTGTGCAGGTGGGGGTGAAGTTGGGGCTTGGGGGGCTTAGTAAACATGTGTTTACTAAGCTCCCCCCTGTAGAAGAGAGGGCGCATGCAGCAGTCACTACTGATCGCTGCCATATGCCCACTGACACTGACAGCTGATACAGTATACAGTATTGTAACCGTGAGTGTTACAATGTATCAGAGTGTCATTTTATGAATGAATGGAATCTCTATACAGATTCCTCATTCATTCAAGTAAAGTGATAGAGAGAAAATGACTATCTTCAGCCCCTTTCTCCGTCTAAAAAAAAAGAGATATTGGGGTCTGTTTAGACTTCTAATATCTCACCAAAGCCACCCCCCCAAAAAAATAGTTAAAAAATGACTGTAGAAAAAAAGTAAAAAGTAAAAAAAAACACAAACATAGTAAGATCCCCTAGGTCCGCCCACACTCACCCCTCTACCTTGACCCCCCCCGCACTCACCCCTCCACAGATACCTTAGCTCCTCCTCCTGGCCAACCCGATCCATCCTGATTGGCCAGGAGGGGAAGCCGGAAGACGATAGCGAATATTAATTTGCTATTGTCACAAGTGGGTGGGTTCGGGGTGCAATGCCCTGAGCCCCGAGCCCAACATTTTTCAAGCCAATTAAAGCCTCCGGCTCTAATCATGTGGCTTGAAAAAAAAAACTCATACCATACAAACATAAGAGTCCGGCGCCATGCAGGGGGGTGACACCCCAGCGCCCCTAATAGACTTGCAGCTCCTGGTAAGACCCCTTTTACATGGAGCAGACTCCTTCAAGCAGATCCGCCTGCACACCGGGGGATCTGTCTGATGATCCCCACTGAGCAGGTGGGTGACAGGCCCCTGTCCGCTCCACTGATGCAGGGGCGGTCAGATGGAACCAGACCCCCTGTCCATTTCCATCGGATACCATCCGATCCGATCTGCTAGATGTATGGGATATGGAATCCCCATCAGTCTGTTGTTAGCGGACTGGATCGGATGCAGGCGGGTGTAAACAGACACATGTCCATTTACATCATTCTCTCCATAGAAAACAATGGGTGGTCTGATTGGGCCTGCCGGAAAGACGGACAGGCAGACCCGATTGGTGTGCTTGTGTGAAAGGGGCCTAAGGCCTTGTTCACACAGGGCATAAACAGCATACCTTTACAGAGATGCACAGGTGTTCCATGCATCTCTGTGCAGGCAGTCCCATTGATATAATTTGGGATGTAGCAACAGCACGAACAGAGCTGTTGCTCCCAATTTTACATCCATGTAGGTGTGCATGCATGTCCCTGAGCTCACACTGTCTGTGTTTGGTGTCATGTACCCACACGGCTGTCAGATTGGGAACAGCAGCTATGCCTGTGCAGCCATTGCATCCTAATTGACATAAATGGGACTGCCTGTACGGGGATGCATGGAACACCTGTGCATTCCTGTGCGGGTAAACATGGCCCTCCTTGGGCGTACACTTTAGTATGTCACATGTGAACAATGCTTTAGTACTAATTTAGCAGGAATTTTGTAAGTTACGTTGTGTTTATGTGCAATATTAATGATTTTTGCGTATTTTAAGTAAAAATAGCGTTATGATAAACATTTGCGCAATTATTGCGAGGCCCAAAAAATCTGTAGCACTTCTTTTTATTCTACTGATCATGTGCTTTCAGAAAATATATGGTTTTGTTATTTGTTAACTCCATACAGATAAAGCTTTTATATTTAGTAGGGATTTAGCAGAAATTTAGTAAAATTAGCTCTGTTTTTATCTGCTAATAATGGTTTTAGTGTGTTTTTTGTGAATATATTGGTTTGATAAACATTTGGGCAAATACAGCGGGATCAAAAAAATCAGTAGCAACTTGTTTTTATTCTAGAGGTCATATGCCTTCATAAAATATATGGTTTTGGGGGTCTTTCACAAATTCTGAAAGCTATAAGGGAAAAACTAAAACCTTCAGAATTTTTGTGAAATTTGGATATTTACATTTTTACGTCCTTGGATTTTCACCATTTTCCAAAAAGGCGCAATGCAAAATTCGAACTTTTTGTTATTTATTAACTCCATACAGGTTAAGCTTTTATATTTAGTAGGGATTTAGCAGGAATTTTGTAAAATTAGCTGTGTTCTTATCTGCTAATAATGTTTTTTGTGTTTACACTTTTGCGTCTGTTCGATTTTCACCAGTTTGCAAAAAGGCGCAATTTAAAAGTTACAAATATTTGTTATTTATTAACTCAATACACTTTATATTTAGTAGAAATTTAGAAAAATTTGCTGTGTTTTTATCTGCTAATAATGGTTTTAGTGTATTTTTTGCAAATATATTGGTTTGATAAACATTTGCTCAAATACCGCAGGGTCTAAAAAATAGTAGTACCTTATTTTTATTCTACTGATCATGTGCTTTCAGAAAATATATTGTTTGGGGGGTCTTTCACAAATTCTGAAAGCTATAAGTGAAAAATAAAAAAGCAAAGGAAAAATTGCAAAAATGGTCTGGCCACCTGAGTGTACAAAATGGAGCACAGGGCCTGGCAGGGAAAAGGGTTAAATGGTTAGGCTGGTAGAGGTGATTGTACTGGATGTGTCTGAAATGAGTATTTGACTGGAAGGGAGGTCTGTACTGTGGAAGTCTGCACTGAAAGGTTAGGCTGGGATTGGGGGTTCTGTACTGGGGAGGTTTGTAATGAGGGGTTAGGCTGAGAGGATCTGTATGGGGGTGTCTGTACTGAAGGGCTAGGCTGGGAGGGGGCTGCTGTATAGGGTGTTTGTACTAGGGAAGAGGACTGTACTGAGGGTTTAGTCTGGAAGAGCGGTCTGGGGGGTGTTTCTGTTTGGGGGGTTTCTATACAGCGGGGATTGTACTGGGAAGTATCTATACTAAGGGATTAGGACAGTAGGAGGGGGCTGTACTGGGGGAGTCTGTAATGAGGGGTTAGGCTGGGAGTGGGAATGAACTTGGGGTGGCTATACTGAGGGGTGGTTAGGGGCGTCTGTACTGGGGGTGTCTGTATTGATGGATTAGGTTAGGACGGGAGCTGTTCTGGGATGTCTTTACTGGGGGTGTTTGTATTGAAGGGTTAGGCTGGAAAGGCGTGTTTGTACTGGGGGGCCTTTATTGAAGAGTTAGACTGGGGGGGCCTTCTGTATTAGTGATGACAGTATACTGTATATCTCACTGTAAGTTGAGAAAAATTAGTGCACCATAAAGTTTATGTTTATGTTTATCACAAAACACATCAGTATACGTGACAGATAAAAATTAAAGCTAATGTCCAGATGACTTTTTGGCACAGTCGTTTACAGTATGCGTTATATAAAGTACTCAGGTAATAGAAAGGTCCAGGTTAGGGCCACTTCTTCTTTCCATAAGTCCTGTAAATTGCCAGTGTTCTACTGTTTATATATTTAAAGCATGTTGTTTTGAATATATCAATGGCAGACAGAACCAACAGTACATATACAGCAGTACTGCAGGGGCTTCCATTCTCATGACCACGGAGATTACGGTACTTGCTACTAGGGATGAGCTTCGTGTTCGAGTGGAACTCATGTTCGACTCGAACATTGGCTGTTCGACTGTTCGCCGAATTTCGAACATTATGGGCCGTTCGCGCCAAATTCGAGTGGCGCGTCACGGCCCATAATTCACTGCGGCATTGCAGTGCATTTCTGGCTGATGATTGGCCAAGCATGCACTATGACCCGCATGCTTGGCCAATCACAGTGCCGTCAGTACAGAGAGCCGTAATTGGCCAAAGGAAGGGTGCCTTTGGCCAATTATGGCTCAGGGGGAGTAGGTACATGCCCCACACTATATAAAGCCACCTGTGTGTTGGCCTTGTGTAGTGTGTTCCGGGTGCTGAGAGAGATAGAGAGAGACAGTGTCAGTGTCATTTCATTTGAGTTAGATAGAGCAGGCAGGCGAGTCAGTTAGCTGCAGTTACAGTGTATGCAGTATATATATGCATCCTAGGAGTTGTGTATATATATATATATATATATATATATATATATTGTGACAGCAGGAAGGTAAAGTCACCTGGTTGCATCCAGGGGGGTAGATATATTTCGCCCAGATTCAGGCTTTACGCCGACTTATACAACTAGGTGGAGAGTTGTATAAGCCCAGCTGGGGCTAGTGGGCTCATGGATGACTCATACCTCTAGGGAGAGTGTGGGGTGTCGTGCAGACAGGGAGTTGATGAGACCAGCTGAAGCTTGTCAGCTCATTTAGGCCTCTATAAGAACTCCCAGCTTCATTAGATGTTAGCTCATGCCTGGACCCAGACCTGTGTGGACTGTCTAGGGAGAGTGAACCCCTGTGCGGTGAGACAAAGCCTGTGTGGCTATTTGCTTGGACATTTAAAACCAGGGACTTAGGGACTAGGACAGCACTAGGCTGATCCCAGTTGTTAGTTAGGAAACCTGTATGTTTAGTCAGAGGTCAAGTTGACCAGGATTTATTTTGTTTATGTTTCTTTTGCTTTGCTGTGTTTTGTCACTGTAAATAGAAAATAAACCGCACCTTTTTGATTTTGAAAACCACAACCTCCGTTTGCTGGGCCTGTTTTTGTGTGGGGAGCCCATCCCGGGGGTCACACACACCCGCTGCCGAGCTAACCCCCTCACAGTTGGTGGAGAACCAGTGGCAGTTTTTTTTTAAGCCAGCATGGAGGAGATACTGAAACAGCTGGCTCTAGCAAATGCCAATCAACAGCAGACAAATGCAGGTTTGCAAAAGAGCCTTGCAGCTCATCAACAGAGCCTTGCAGCTCAACAACAGAACTTCGCAGCCCAGCAGCAAGCTCATCAACAGAGCCTTGCAGCCCAGCAGCAAGCTCATCAACAGAGCCTTGCAGCCCAGCAGCAGACAAACGCAACTTTGCAACAGAGTCTGGAGGCTCAGCAACAAGCCCAGCAGCAATCTGAGGCCCGCTTCATAGACCTGTTGCAGAAGCAAGAGCAGAGACTACAACAACAGATGGAAGCAGTAATGCAGCAACGTCCGCAGACCAGTGAGGAAAGCCGTCCCACTAATACCGCGTCCTTTGGGGTGAGTCGTTTATTGACAAAAATGACTGGAGAGGATGATCCAGAGGTATTTTTGACCACATTTGAAAGGACCGCTGAAAGAGAAAAGTGGCCTGAGGAGCAGTGGGCTGGACTGGTGGCTCCTCTGTTAACTGGTGAATCGCAGAAAGCTTACTATGACCTAGAGCCTAACCAAGCAAAAGACTATGTGATGCTAAAAGCTGAAATATTGGCAAGGCTGGGTGTCACCCTGGCTGTCCGGGCTCAGCGTGTGCATAACTGGACTTTCCAGCTTGGAAAACCCCCCAGGTCTCAAATGTATGATCTCATTCACCTGAGCAGAAAGTGGCTACAGCCAGAGACTTTGTCCGCACCAAAGATTGTGGAACGTGTTGTAATGGATCGGTTTTTGAGAGCTCTTCCTACTGCCATCCAAAAGTGGGTAAGCCATGGAGACCCAGAGACGGCCGATGGTCTTGTGGATCGTGTGGAGAAATACTTGGCTACAGAGAACCTGACGGCCTCTTCCAGAGACACTCGGACTTTCCACCCTAAGACCAGACCATCCCCAGGGGCGGATAAGAGGATTCCAAGGGGTGAGGGTGGAGAGAGTGAGAGGGTGGGAGCTCTACCCCAAGTTTGGCGAGAACAGCCTGGGAAATCAGCGGCTCAAGAGGCGGCAAGAAGGATCGTTTGCTACCGCTGCCGGCAAGCGGGACATATTGCAGCCAATTGCCCGGTTGTGGAGGAACCCATGCAGTGTGACTTTCTGACGGGCAGACGTCAGTCGCTGTGTGCGACAGTCGCATGCACTGCCATTCGAGGAACTGAGAAACATTTATGCAAAATGTGTGTTAATGGTAGAAATGTTGTGGTATTGCTGGATTCAGGTAGCCTTGTGACCCTGATAAAGGCTGAGTTAGTTAAAACAGAGGTCTCTGGGAATAGCAAGGTAGCTGTTATTTGTGTGCATGGGGACACCCGAGAGTATCCAGTGACTACAGTGTGTTTCGAGACCCCCAAAGGTACCCTCTTTCATCCAGTGGGCTTAGTATCTCAGTTACCGCATGACGCCATTGTGGGAAGGGATTTTCCGAAGTTCTGGGAACTGTGGGATGATCCTGAGCCCCCCACTGGTGCCCCTATGTACCAGGAATGTGATAGCCAGAACTCCCCTGAGAGTGGTGAGGACTCTCCGGAATTTCCCTTATCAGTATTGGCAGGGGAGACTCAAGAAACTGGAGAGGAGCCCACCTCCTCAGACGAAAACCTACCGTCTGTGGAGTTTTCTGATCTTGAGGTTCACAGGGAAAACTTTGCCACAGAACAGTTGAAAGACCCCGCCCTAATAAAGGCACGGGAAAACGTAGTGAAAATAGATGGCGAGTTAGTGAACCCAGATAATACCTGCACTTACCCATACTTCAGCGTAGAGAAGGACCTACTGTATCGGGTGGCAAAAAGGGCAGAAGAAACCGTTGAGCAGCTTGTGGTGCCCAAACCTTACAGGAAGTTGGTGTTGGAGTTGGCCCATGGGCACATTCTTGGAGGTCATCTGGGGACAGAGAAAACCCGAGAGAGGGTATTACAGAGATTCTATTGGCCGGGGGTGATGAAGGACATAGAAAATTATTGTTCCTCCTGCCCTGTGTGTCAGAGGTCGGCCCCGATGCCACATTTCCGTAGCCCGCTGGTCCCTCTACCCATCATTGAGGTCCCGTTTGAGAGGATCGCCATGGATTTGGTAGGTCCTATAATCAAGTCCGCTAGGGGGCACCAGTACATATTAGTTATAATGGACTATGCCACCCGTTATCCAGAAGCGATCCCTCTCCGAAATACCTCGGCCAAAACCATAGCCAAAGAGCTATCTCTTGTGTTTAGCTGGGTGGGTATTTGTAAAGAACTGCTTACGGACCAAGGTACACCCTTTATGTCCCGGGTTATGAAGGAGCTGTGTAAATTGTTCAAAGTGACGCAATTACGTACATCTGTGTATCACCCCCAAACCGATGGGCTGGTTGAAAGATTCAACAAAACCCTAAAACAAATGTTGAAGAAAGTGGTGGATAGAGATGGAAAGGATTGGGACTGTCTACTTCCTTATCTGATGTTTGCTATTAGGGAGGTGCCCCAATCCTCTACGGGATTCTCCCCCTTTGAGTTACTGTATGGGAGACACCCAAGAGGGCTGTTGGATATTGCCAAGGAAACTTGGGAAAGTGAGAGTTCTCCCCACAGGAGTGTGATTGAGCATGTCGCCCTGATGCAAGACCGAATTGCACAGGTAATGCCCATCGTGAAGGAACATTTGGCCCAAGCGCAGTTAGCACAGCAGAGAGTGTACAACCGTGGAGCCAAGACCCGTACCTTTTCCCCGGGGGATAGGATACTGGTACTTGTCCCTACGGTTGAAAGTAAATTCCTTGCCAAATGGCAAGGCCCCTACGAGATAATGGAAAAAGTGAGCGAAGTGAATTACAAGGTCAGACAACCAGGAAGGCGAAAGCCCGAACAGATCTATCACGTTAATCTGTTGAAAGCCTGGAGGGATAGAGAGTCCCTAGTCGCAGACACTTGGTCACCAGCTCAAACTGGTTGCGTGATTCCTGAGGTTGGAATAGCAGCCACCTTGTCACAACCCCAACAACAGGAGGGTAAGGAGTTTGTGCTTCGCAACAAGGAGGTATTCTCTGAGCTGCCGGGACAAACATCTGGGGTAGAGCATGACATCATTACCCCGCCCGGTGAAAGGGTGAAGTTAAAACCCTATCGGATCCCAGAGGCCCGACGGGAGGCAATACGGGAGGAAGTACAGAAAATGCTGAACTTAGGGGTGATAGAGGAGTCCCAAAGTGATTGGTCTAGTCCCATTGTGTTGGTGCCTAAACCGGATGGGAGCTGGCGATTTTGTAACGATTTTCGTCAGTTGAACAAAGTTACAAAATTTGACACCTACCCCATGCCACGTATAGATGAGTTGATCGACCGGCTGGGAACAGCCCGATACATGACGACTCTTGACCTCACAAAAGGGTATTGGCAAATCCCCCTGGCCAAGTCGGCCAAAGAGAAAACCGCATTTGTAACCCCAGACGGGGCGTTCCAATATAAAAGAATGCCGTTCGGGTTACAGAATGCGCCGGCCACATTCCAGCGGAAAATGGACCAGATGCTGAGGCCCCATCGGAAGTATGCTGCGGCTTACCTGGATGACGTAATTGTCCATAGCACAGATTGGGCCTCACATCTGCCAAAAGTGCAAGCAGTCCTGGACTCTGTTCGGGAAGCGGGGTTTACGGCTAACCCCAAGAAGTGTACCATTGGGCAGGAAGAGGCCAAATATCTTGGGTACACCATTGGGAGGGGAGTAATAAAACCCCAACTCAACAAAGTCGAGGCCATCCAGAGTTGGCCACGTCCCAACAGCAAGAAGCAGGTACGAGCCTTTCTGGGAATCGCTGGGTATTATCGGCGATTCATTCCCCACTTTGCTTCTAAGGCTGTGCCCTTAACCAACCTGACGAAGGGGAAAGGGTCGGTCATGATTAAATGGACCCCCGAGGCTGAGGCAGCATTCCAATTCTTGAAACAAGCCTTATGTAGCCAGCCAGTGTTGTACTCACCCGACTTCTCTAAAGACTTTGTCGTACAAAGTGATGCGTCAGATGTGGGGTTAGGAGCAGTATTGTCCCAGGTCTGGAACGGGGAAGAGCACCCAGTCATTTACCTCAGCAGGAAGTTGAAGTCCCATGAGGTAAATTACGCCACCGTTGAAAAGGAGTGTTTAGCGGTGAAGTGGGCTCTAGATTCCCTTCGGTACTACCTGCTAGGTAGGCACTTTGACTTGGTTACGGATCACGCTCCGTTAAAGTGGATGGCTCAAAACAAGGAAACAAATAGAAGAGTGAATAGGTGGTTCCTGGCCCTCCAGGAATTCAACTTCACAGTAAAGCATCGCCCTGGCGTTCAAATGGGGAATGTGGATGCTTTGTCTCGAGTACATGAATGCCTGATTGCTGGTGTTCCAACCCCGAGGTTAAAACAAGAGGGGGGGGGTATGTGACAGCAGGAAGGTAAAGTCACCTGGTTGCATCCAGGGGGGTAGATATATTTCGCCCAGATTCAGGCTTTACGCCGACTTATACAACTAGGTGGAGAGTTGTATAAGCCCAGCTGGGGCTAGTGGGCTCATGGATGACTCATACCTCTAGGGAGAGTGTGGGGTGTCGTGCAGACAGGGAGTTGATGAGACCAGCTGAAGCTTGTCAGCTCATTTAGGCCTCTATAAGAACTCCCAGCTTCATTAGATGTTAGCTCATGCCTGGACCCAGACCTGTGTGGACTGTCTAGGGAGAGTGAACCCCTGTGCGGTGAGACAAAGCCTGTGTGGCTATTTGCTTGGACATTTAAAACCAGGGACTTAGGGACTAGGACAGCACTAGGCTGATCCCAGTTGTTAGTTAGGAAACCTGTATGTTTAGTCAGAGGTCAAGTTGACCAGGATTTATTTTGTTTATGTTTCTTTTGCTTTGCTGTGTTTTGTCACTGTAAATAGAAAATAAACCGCACCTTTTTGATTTTGAAAACCACAACCTCCGTTTGCTGGGCCTGTTTTTGTGTGGGGAGCCCATCCCGGGGGTCACACACACCCGCTGCCGAGCTAACCCCCTCACAATATATATATATATATATATTGTGAAGGACTAGCATCAAAGGTAGAGCTTGAAGGACACCACCACTCGCTGGGTCGTCTTTTTGAGGGCTTTATTTGCCCATTTTTATTAAAAGAAGTTCAAACAAAATCAAAGGTTTCCCTCGCAGGGGTTTCAACACTCCTTTTCATCAATAACATGACATTCAGCCTCCTGGCTTATACATACAGCAGTGCTGCTCAGGCCTTCCACTTCAGGCTCTTGTCTGTCTTCTACAGACTATTCCATTGGCAACACCGTCCATTTAGATAGCAGCCCCTCGCTGCTCTGACCCTCAGACCTGGGTCTCTGGCTTCCAGTGTGCAGACAACCACTCTCTGGCTTCTCCAGTGCACACTTGCACTCTATGGCTTCCCCAGTGCACACCTGCACTCGTCGAGAGGGTGGAGCCCAGAATGCTGGTCCTGACTCTACTATCAGGCCCACACACACCTGAACAATCAGTGTGCAGTTGAGTCTCAAAACCCGGATCCAGGACTGGGGATTTCATCCCACCCGGATCTCTAAGAAATCCCCAGGCTCCGGGTCCCAAAGTGGACTTTAGTAAATAATGAGGAAACTGAAAAGCCAGTTTCCTCCAAAACAAGCTAATACCCTGGAGCCCCTCAACCTGCCTGGTTGAGAATCCTGTATTCATACACTGGTGGGGTACCACACTACCACAATATATATATATATATATATATATATATATATATATATATACACTGTATTCATTTTAGCTAGATCCGTTCCTGTTATTCTCTTCCTAATATACTGAAAGGTAGGCAGCAGCAGTATTTTCAGTTAGTGTACTGTGTCATGTGCACAGTGTGCAACTAAAGCTAACTGCAGACAATTGCTGGTGTTCTCTTCCTAATATACTGACAGGCAGGCAACAGCAGTATTTTCAGTCAGTGTACCGTTTCCCGTGTACAGTGTGCAATTAAAGCTAACTGCAGACATTTGCTGGTGTTCTCTTCCTAATCAGGGCCGGTACAAGGCAGGGGCGGAAGGGGAAAGTGCCCTGGGTGGTACCATTTGCTATAGGAGGGGGGGGCAGCCTGCAGGTGAAGTTCTGCTACGGCCGCCAGTGTGCAAAAGTACACCTGTGTCATAGGCAGCGCCGCGGCACTGTACACATTTTTGTGCCGAGTGCGCTTCTGCATCCGTCACCTCCCTTCCCTGTCAGCTTCACTGTTTACTCCCCCTACGGAGGAGTCTCGTAGTCCCTGCCAGCGGCGTGACGTCACTCACGGCCGGAGGCGAGGTGGGAGGACTCAGAGGAGAGCAGGGAGCTGTGTCGGCGCTGTGACCTAGAGGAGCCGAGGAGCCTGGCTCTAGCTGGAAGCTAGAAAATGTGGAAACTGGGAGAATCGGGACTGGAGGCAGAGCACACTGCAGGAAGGTGAGCTGAGCTGTTCTGGGGGAAGTCTGGGGAGATAAGCTGCAAAGTTTCTGCTAGAAGGATTTGTTTTGCAGTGAAGAGTCCTAGGTGACAAGGAGAACTGGAAAAGACAGGGGGGGGGGCGGTTGGAGATTAGAGCCAGCAGCAACCCCCCAGAGCTAATAGACATTTCCCAAACTGACATGCAGCTCTCTCTATATAAACAACCCCCAAATGCTCTGTCCAGCTAATGTGAACTTAATTTATGACCATCCTATTTAACTCTGTGTTATCCAAAATCAGTACAACCCAAAACTCACCACCTATCTAAACACTCTATAAATAAAATAATAGTCCATAGCCACTTTACGCTGGCTGCATGCTTATATAAATGCAAAATTTCAGTTCTGAGAATGTGCGCCCTTTTACGCTTCCAGCATGATTACCAGCGAGAGCCAGAACAGTCCAAATTAGGGTTGCCATCTGTCCGGTTTTGACACATGTGCCCGGGTTTCAACCCGCCTGAAACCCGGACACATATAGTAACAGTTCAACTGTCCTGTGGCCCCGGCCGCAACATCTAGAGCGGCGCATCGATTCCCGAGCCCGCCGCCATCAATATACACTTTTACATACACTGCCTGTGCGAGAGCCTGGCAGTGGGTAGCGGGCGCGCTGTGACTGGCTGAATAATTCATGTGCGTGCCGCGCTCCGGTCTGTGATTGGCCCGGTGGAGCTGGTAAATGGTCACATGTGGAGGTGGGGCTGGGCTGTGGGTGATCGCAGGCGCTCGGAGTCCCGCCTCCCTGCCTGGTGCGCGGTTTCTCCTGACTGAGGTGAGATCTCTCTGCCATCCGCTCTTCCACCCGCCCGTCTGTCAGCCTGCCCCTCTCTATTAGCCACCCCCCTCTGTCAGCCTGCCCTTCTCTGTAAGCCACCCCCCTCTGTCAGCCCGCCCTTCTCTGTAAGCCACCCCCCCTGTCAGCCCCCCTCTCTATCAGCAACCCCCCTGTCAGCCCCCCTCTCTCTGTCATCAGCCCCCCTCTCTGTCAGAAACTCCCCTTCTATCAGCAGCCCCCCCTGTCAGCAACCCCCCTGTCAGCCCCCCTCTCTGTCAGCAACTCCCCCCTCTCTGTCAGCAACCCCCCCCTCTCTGTCAGCAACCCCCCTTCTATCAGCAGCCCCCCTGTCATCAACCTCCTGTCAGCCCCCCCTGTCAGCCCCCCTCTGTCAGCCCCCCCTGTCAGCAACCACCCCTGTCAGCCCCCTCTCTGTCAGCAACTCCCCCCTTTCTGTCAGCAACCCCCCTGTCAGCCCCCTCCTGTCAGCAACCCCCCGTCAGCCCCCCTCTCTGTCAGCAACTCCCCCCTCTCTGTCAGCAACCCCCCTTCTGTCAGCCCCCCCTGTCAGCAACCCCCCCTGTCAGCATCCCTCTATATTAGCAACCCCCCTGTCAGCCCCTCTCTCTATCAGCAACTCCCCCCGTCAGCCCCCCGCTCTATCAGCAACCCCCCTGTCAACCCCCTCTCTATCAGCAGCCCCCCCTGTCAGCAACCCCCCTGTCAGCCCCCCTCTCTATCAGCAACCCCCCCTGTCAGCCCCCCTCTCTATCAGCAATTCCCCTTCTATCAGCAACCCCCCTCTCTGTCAGCAACCCCCCTGTCAGCCCCCTTCTCTGTCAGCAACTCCCCCCTCTCTGTCAGCAACCCCCTTCTATCTCCAACCCCCCCTGTCAGCCTCCCTCTCTGTCAGCAGCTCCCCTCTGTCAGCAACCCCCCTTCTATCAGCAGCCCCCCCTGTCAGCAACCCCCCGTCAGCAACCCCCCCTGTCAGCCCCCCTCTCTGTCAGCAACTCCCCCCTCTCTGTCAGCAACCCCCCTTCTGTCAGCCTCCCCTGTCAGTCCCCCTCTCTGTCAGCAGCCCCCCTCCTCTGTCAGCCCGCACCTCTCTGTAAGCCACCCCCTCCTCTGTCAGCTACCCACCTCCCCTCTGTCAGCTACCCCCTCCAAACAGCATGCAAACCCCCCTTTCTTCCCCCGCTCCAGCATGGCTAATGTCCTGCAGCCGGGCCACGCTGCACTGTTTGTCTGTGGGCTCTCTCACCCCAACCCAGCCGCCGGCACCAATGCCACCAGAGACAGTGAATGGAGGGCCACTGGACTGGTGTCCTAGCAACCATGAATGCTTTTGCAGGAGAAAGCATGATATTACAGACTCCGCCCCCTAACAGGTTCACACACACATCTTTACAGCGGCTTCTGGAAGGTAAGGATTTTTTTGTCTCGCTGTAATGGAGGTCTCTATTGGGGAGGCACAATATTTGTGCCTCCCCAATAAATGATATTTAATCAGTTATTTTCTTCTCTATTCGTGGGTGCCTGTGGATTGCTCTTGAAATTTTTGGGCTTTTTTTGTAATTAAAAGGTGCTTGAAAGGGTTGTAGATTGTACAGTGCCATTTTGTGAACAGTTTGTATGGGGTTGGGTTCAGTAGAGTTGATTCAGGTTTTTGGATGGAGGTACACTGCTCTACTGACACCTTCCACTGCCCTACTGACACCGTCCACTGCTCTACTGACACCGTCCACTGCTCTACTGACACCGTCCACTGCTCTACTGACACCGTCCACTGCCCTACTGACACCGTCCACTGCTCTACTGACACCGTCCACTGCCCTACTGACACCATCCACTGCCCTACTGACACCGCCCACTGCTCTACTGACACCGTCCACTGCCCTACTGACACCGTCCACTGCCCTACTGACACCGTCCACTGCCCTACTGACACCGTCCACTGCCCTACTGACAACATCCACTGCCCTACTGACACCGTCCACTGCTCTACTGACACCGTCCACTGCTCTACTGACATCTTCCACTGCTCTACTGACACCGTCTTCTGCCTGACACCATCCTCTGCCCTACTGACACCGTCCTCTGCCCTACTGACACCGTCCTCTGCCCTACTGACACCGTTCACTGCCCTACTGACACCATCCTCTGCCCTACTGACGCCGTCCTCTGCCCTACTGACGCCGTCCTCTGCCCTACTGATGCCGTCCACTGCCCTACTGATGCCGTCCTCTGCCCTACTGACGCCGTCCTCTGCCCTACTGACGCCGTCCTCTGCCCTACTGACGCCGTCCTCTGCCCTACTGACGCCGTCCTCTGCCCTACTGACGCTGTCCTCTGCCCTTCTGACACCGGCCTCTGCCCTACTGACACCGTACACTGTTCTACTGGCTGACAGTGTCCACTTTTAAAGTAGGCTAGTTTCATATTTTAACTGGCAATTCTTTTATTAATTTAATTACATTTTATGGGTACACGAATGCTTTCCTTTTATTTAACTAAGCCCCTTTAAGTCCCCCCATTTTTAATGCAATTTGGCCACAGCCACTGTTCACCGTAGCACACCTCATTACTACTCTCTTTGGGTAACCCAAAAGGTGTCCCAGGTATTTTACAATCCTATAGCGTGTACTACAAAAAAATTGCCGTGCGCCGCAAAAGTGTTCGGGTTTGGCTTGATGAAAAGGTGGCAACCCTAGTCCCAATGCATTCCCTACCTTCCCATCACCCCTCCCTATTCACCCCTCAGACGCTGCCACTTAGACCACTTTCATGCTGAGGCATTTTACAGGCGTTTTTGCGCTAAAAATAGAGCCTGAAAAGCGCCTGTAAAATGCCTCTTCTGCAGCCCCAGTGTGAAAGTCGGAGTGCTCTCACACTAGGGCAGTGCGTTTGCAGTACAGGAAAAAAGTCCTGCAAGCAGCATCTTTGGGGTGGTTTAGGAGCGGTGAATACACCTCTCCCAAAATGCCCCTGCCAGTGAAATCAATAGCCAGCACTGCCTAAGCACCTGCAAAGCGCTTCAGGAGCGGCGCTTTGCGGGCGCTTTTTTAACCCTTTTCCGGACGCTAGTGGGGGTTAAAAGCACCCCGCTAGTGGCCAAAAAGCGCAGCTAAAACTAGCGGCCAGCACCTCAGTGTGATAGTGGCCTAAAAGAAATATCTCCCCAACTAAAATACATCCCCCCACAACTGCCTTCATACCATCTGCACTTCCCTTCTGCATGCAGTCATCCCCTCCGCAAATGACCTTGATTGTTTTTTAAAAAACGGGGGGGGGGGCGCAGTTTGCCATCTTCGCCCTGGGCACCAAATGGCCTTGTCCCAGCACTGTTCCTAATATACTGACAGGTAGGCAGCAGCAGTATTTTCAGTTAGTGTACTGTGTCCTGTGCACAGTGTGCAACTAAAGCTCACTGCAGACAATTGCAGGTGTTCTCTTCCTAATATACTGACAGGCAGGCAGAAGCAGTATTTTCAGTCAGTGTACTGTGTCCTGTGCACAGTGTGCAACTAAAGTTAACTGCAGACAATTGCAGGTGTTCTCTTCCTAATATACTGACAGGCAGGCAGCAGCAGTATTTCCAGTCAGTGTACTGTGTCCTGTGTACAGTGTGCAACTAAAGCTAACTACAGACAATTGCTGGTGTTCTCTTCCTAATATACTGACAGGCAGGCAGCAGCAGTATTTTCAGTCAGTGTACTGTTTCCTGTGCACAGTGTGCAACTAAAGCTAACTGCAGACAATTGCTGGTGTTCTCTTCCTAATATACTGACAGGCAGGCAGCAGCAGTATTTTCAGTCAGTGTATTGTTTCCTGTGCACAGTGTGCAACTAAAGCTAACTGCAGGCAATTGCTGGTGTTATCTTCCTAATATACTGACAGGCAGGCAGCAGCAGTATTTTCAGTCAGTGTACTGTGTCCTGTGCACAGTGTGCAACTAAAGCTAACTGCTGACATTTGCTGGTGTTCTCTTCCTAATATACTGACAGGTAGGCAGCAGCAGTATTTTCAGTCAGTATACTGTGTCCTGTGCACAGCGTGCAACTAAAGCTCACTGCAGACAATTGCGGGTGTTCTCTTCCTAATATACTGACAGGCAGAGGCGTTGCTAGGGGGTGCGGGGGGTGCGGTCCACTAGAGGGGTGACACCCTCCCGACGGTTGGAATTTTTATTTATTTTTTAAACTTTTTTTTTACAGCTGACACTTTAATTCAGCAACTTCACCCCGCTGGGCTGGAACAACACTTCCAGTGCCGCGGCCGCACCTGGTGTGTGTGTCCTCCGGTTCCTTATTCTTCTTCCTCCTCCCTCCCTACCCCATACCTCCCAACTTTTAAAAGTCCCACTGCGGGACATTCAGATCTCCCCTGATGCTGGACACAGGTATATTTTGTAGCGGGTATTTGAATTATGTGAGGACTCTGGTGGTGTGAGGTTCCTTGGGGTCCCTGAGTGGCGATGTTGCCTGGGGCCGGAGTTGAACTCACACCGCAACCGTGCCTTTTTGTCCTCCCCTGGAGCTGATACAGCTGGGCGGGGAACCCGCTGTGACGCAAAGGGAGAGGTCATAAGAGGGGCAGACGCCCTAATTTGAGAGAGAGAGTTGGAGGACGCGGCCGCACCCAGGCACCTTCAGCTTGGGTGCTGGCGTTCCGGTGTTTCAGGCCTAGGCGCCCTTGGCCTAGCTGGAGCAGGGATGGAGTCCATCTCAGGCACCTTTAGCCTGGGGTGAGGTACTATGGCGGATGCCTGGGGCTCAGTACCTTCGACTGAGTTCCGAGAGGGTGGAGGAATCCGAGGGGGCCCTAACTCCTTGGGTGCCTGTGTCTGAGTTCGTGAGGACTGGTGCGCAGTAACTTCTCTGAAGAGCCCGGCGCAGCATCGCTGGTGACGGAGAGGCCTCCACTTCTCCCTTGGACGGATTTCTTCCCCTGACAAGGGCAAAGTGAGCGAAGGTAATTCACGTTCTATATTACCTAGTCAATGGCAGTGACTATTCACCACTGGTGACAGCACAGTGGGCAGCAGCAAGAAAGGGAAAGGATTGTGTCTCAATCTGTCCCCCTCATTTTCCAAAGGAGAAAGATTGTTTTATTGCTTGGCAAGAAGAATAAAACTGAGTTGTACCTATTCACTGTGTGGAACTTGGGTTACTAAAGCAAAGGAGTCAGGGATGAAGGACTGGACTTGACTCTAGAACACAAAAGCCCAATCTCTGGCCTTCACCTCCCAGTTATGGAGGACATGGGCCGTGGTGTGTTTTATCTCTCTCTCCCAGGTACCCCTAGACAACAGCCATATAACCAATAAAGAAAGGGAGAGAGGTGAGGCCGCTACACGTGGGGGCATCGTATCCGTGATATGTGTATGGTGTCTGAAATTGAACTTTGCTGCCCTGCGGAGTTCCGAGTAGGTCGGCCATATTGGCCAACGCGCCACGAGGCAACCCATAACTGTGTAGTTCGTGGGCGGGGCAAGGGAAAAGCCCACGAACAAGGGAAAAGCCCGCGAACAAGTGCAGAAGGTGGGAGGAGTCTGGCCACGTGGAGGAACGCACGTGGAGATTCCGGCGCAGGTGGGTCAGTGCGCAATGGAGCAGCAAAGAGAGAGGATGGCTTCAAGTGCTCCGTGGATTTCTGTTCCTTCCTTCGCGGATATGTCTTCTCTAACTGCTCCGATTATGGATACAGGGATAAGACTAAGGCCCCGGGGGCGATTGGCTCTCTTTACCTGTAGAGACATGGAAGCCCTCGGTGTGATCTGTCCCGGCTGTTCGGGACTGGTGGTCCAGCTGAAGCCGTTTGGGCGCTGTGAGGTCTGCAAAGAATTCCTCTTCGAGGTGGAACCATCAACAGAAAAGCCTCGGGCTTTCCACCTCAACTACGTCACAGGGACTGCCACTCCAGAGGGAGAGATCGATGCTGGTGCGTTCCCCGTGCGCACTGATCCGGGCGAAGTGACTGCCCAAGCGGAAGTGAAAAGAGAAAAATCCGAGGATGCTGCCTCGGTCACCAGCAGCTCCCTGCTCCGGCCACCGAAGTAAAAAGTCGGCCTAGTGATGGCCTCATGTGGTCGTGGAAGAGCTTCGCCCCACTGCTTGCTTGACCTGGATGGATTCGGTAGACAACATCCTGGACATCCCTGCTCGTTTAAAGGTCCAGGTGAGCCAGGGGTTGGGACTGCCTGTGTGGTAGAAAGTGGCAGTAGTCCACAGTCGGTAGAGGCCGTCAAGGGGGATAGTTCCGTGCAGTGGCGGCTGGTGCTCAAATTTTTTGGGGGGGCGCAAACAAACTGAAAAAAAAAATCATCAATTGCCGCCACTGTGCCCATTAAACGCAGCCACTGTGCCCAAACGCCACTAGTTTGTCCCCAAATGCAGCCAGTTTGTCCCCCATAATACAGCCAGTTTCTCCCTCATAATACAGCCAGTTTCTCCCCCATAATGCAGCCAGTTTCTCCCCCATAATGCAGCCAGTTTCTCCCCCATAATGCAGCCAGTTTCTCCCCCATATATAATGCAGCCAGTTTCTCCCCCATAATGCAGCCAGTTTTTCCTCATAATACAGCCAGTTTGTCCCCTATATGCAGCCAGTTTGTCCCCTATATGCAGCCAGTTTGTCCTCATAATACAGACAGTTTGTCCCCCCCAGCCCTGCACTTACCTTCCTCGAGTCAGCGCCGTCCTTCTTCTGTCCTCGATGTCTTCTCCCGCCCTCGATGTCACTTCAGCCAATCAGGTTACCGGTAACCAGACCCGGTGAACCTGATTGGCCAGGGAACGCACCCCTGTGCGTCCTCTCATTAGATATTTAGAAGCCGATTACAGCCCTCAGGCTGTAGTCGGGAAGCCTATCAGAGCCTGCTGGCTCTGATAGGCACTTCTAAAGGCCAATCAGAAGCTGTGATTCAGATGGCCAGCGCTCAAGGGGCCGGCCATCTGAATAGTGGGCGGCAGCAATACATAGGTTCATGCAATGCATGAACCTATGTATTGTTGTGGTGAGTGACGGCCGGGCGCAGAAGCGAGCGGTAGCGGCGCTTCTGCGCCCACTATGGTCGCGCCGCCATGTGTGAAAAAAAGACATTTAAAAAAAAAAAAAACTCTTAAAGGGCCCGTTTTTTTTATTTTTACATTTTTTATTTTTGGTGACCACAGGAGGGGGGGGGGGGGGGCAGCGCCCGGGCGCCCCCTATGGACGGGCCGCCACTGGTTCCGTGACTGGGAATTATCTGCCCGCTGAGTGCTACGACACCTCTGACCTGGATTCATTGTCTGACAATGGCGATGATGGGGAGATAGACAAAATCTTCCAACAGAAGGGATGGGACAAGATGAAGCTACCCTTGACCCGTGTCACAAGAGACCTGCCCATGTCTACTGGAGAAAGTACACCCTGGGTGGAGGCCCCGGCGCCAGGGGATGAAGCTGGTCCTTTGTCTGAAGTTCCTCTTCTGGATTCAACATCCATTTCACCTGATCCTGTTGCGGGAGTGCAACGTCAATCACTGCGGGTTCCTAGGCCCAGGTCCACCGAGGTGGTGAACGCACCTCGCCACCCAGAAGCGATTGTTCCACCTGGAGAGGGAGACCGAGCTACTATGCCACCTTTGTCAAGGCTGCAGCGTCTCTTTGGCCAGAAGGTTGCTCAGGAATATGGGTGGGAATACCCGTATCTGCCTCGGGAACTGCTCTATGAGGTGGAGGTCTTTCGGCAAAGATGGTATGATACCTTTGTATGGGACAAACTGAAAGTACAGCAAGCACGGCAGTATCTTTCTTGTTCACCAACGGTCACCAAGAAGTTTCAGGACTGTAAAGCTAAATGGATGCTGGGAAGACACATTCATGCGGACAAAGTGGTGATCTGCAGCAAGGAAGGAAAAAGTATTGAGTACCATGTGGAGGCTTTTTATGATCGTTTGAAGCCTATATCACTGCCGCATCAAAGGTTTTACCTGTAAGGGAAAAGAAGACTCCTGTGTGCTTTTCTTTTCTATTCCTGGCTGAACTTTCCGGAGTGCCTTTTCTTGAACACAGGGACTGTGCCCTAGTTTTTTTTGTATTTGGGCAGTTCTACTCGTTGGAGATATGGGAGCTGTGTTTTTGTTTGTTCTCCCTTCTTCTCCTTGCGCTCAGAAGAAATCAGTGACTTTGGGTTTTAGATAGTGTAGGATCACAGAGAAAATGTTCAAGAGGAAAGTTCATCTGGAAGTGATGAGTGTCTTGACCGTGGCACTGTCACCAGGTGGCAGTGTTGCGCAACGATTGTTTTTTTTTTTTTTACATTATGCAGCACTTATTGGAGTGAATGGGTTTCTTCTAGGATAGACCTATTCATTCCAAGCAAACACACATGTTGGTAGGATGTATGTGTCTTTTCTTTCCCTCTGCAGGAGACTCGTCTGTCAAGACAACTGAGAGTGGGTGGTTCTTAGATAGCCAGAGGGAGGAATGTAAATGTGTGAGATATTTAAAGTGTTTTATTGGAAAGTTTTATAGTTATATTGTTTTAAGTTTTCCCTTCCCCATACAGGTCTTGGCACAGTTCGGGGCTAAATTGTGTAGTTTGGTTTCTGGGCTGAACTTATGTCCTCACCCTTGTGGGATGTGAGTTTGTACCAGACACTGGGGGACCAGTGTCAAATCACCAGGGGGAGAGTGTAGCGGGTATTTGAATTATGTGAGGACTCTGGTGGTGTGAGGTTCCTTGGGGTCCCTGGGTGGCGCTGTTCTCAGCCATCCACATGCTCAGCGGTTGAATGCTAGCTTGGCTAAATTGCTAGGACTTCAACTGCTGCCTTTTCAGTTGGTAGACTCTGCCCCCTTCTGTGAGTTTGTGGAATGTGCGGTTGCTCATTGGCAGGTTCCCAAACTCCTCTTTTTTTCATGGAAGGCGTTTGCGGCTCTCTACCGGCATGTGGAAGGCAATGTCTTGGCCTCGCTGGACAGGGCGGTCAGTGGTAAGGTGCATATTACCGCTGACTCATGGTCCAGCAGGCATGAACAGGGACGTTACCTATCTTTCACGGCGCATTGGGTGACTCTGCTGGCAGCTGGGAAGGATGCAGGACAAGGTGCAGTAGTGTTGGAGGTTGTTCCGCCACCACGCCTCCAAAATGTTACTAGTGGTGATTCTGACACGCCTCTCTCCTCCACCCCCTCCTCTTCTTCTTCCTCCATGGCCTCTTCCTTTGCTCATTTGTCCTCGGAACCAGCGGTGCTCCATAGGTGTTCAAGGGGCTACGCAAGTACGCATGCAAAAAGATGCCATGCGGTGCTTGAGCTAGTGTGCTTGGGGGACAGGAGCCACACTGGGGCAGAGATTCTGTCAGCTCTGCAGGGGCAGGCTCAGAGGTGGTTGACGCCACCCCAGCTTAAGCCAGGAATGGTGGTTTGCGACAATGGCACCAACCTCCTCTCCGCCCTCGGACAGGGACAGCTGACCCATGTGCCCTCTTTGGCTCACGTCCTTAACTTGGTGATGCAGCGGTTCTTGGGCAGGTACCCGGGCTTACAGGATGTCCTGAGGCAGGCCTGGAAAGTCTGTGTGTATTTCCGCCAGTCATATAATGCCAGTGCTCGGCTGGCTGACCTGCAAAAGTAATTTAACTTGCCCAAGAACCGCCTAATCTGTGACATGCCCCCCAGGTGGGCCATGCTGCAGTGGCTGCACACGCAGCAAAGGGCCATCAATGAGTATCTGTGCCAATATGGCACCAGGACAGGGTCAGGGGAGCTTGGGATTTTTTTTCCACGCCAGTGGGTCATGATCAGGGATGCATGCACTGTCCAGGCACCATTTGAGGAGGCCACGAGGATGGTGAGCAGTGACAGTGCATGCATCAGTGACACTGTCCCTCTTGTCCACCTGTTGGAGAACACGCTGCGTGGAATAATGGACAGGGCACTTGAGGCAGAACAGAGGGAGGAAGAGGAGGACTTCCTTACCTCTCAAGGCCCCCTTTATCCAGACATTGTTCCTGCTGGCCCGCCGATCACACAGGAAGAAGACGAGGAGGAGGAGGAGGATTGTGTCAGCATGGAGGTGGAGCCTAGCACTCAGAATCAGCAGCAGTCTTCAAGGGATCATTTACAGTCCCAAGAAACCCATGGACTTGTACGTGGCTGGGAGGAGGTGGCTGCGGATCATGTCGTCCTTAGTGATCCAGAGGACTCCGGACCGTATCCCTCAGCAAACCTACGCTGCATGGCCTCCCTGATCCTGCAAAGCCTGCGAAATGATCCTCGTATTCGTGGTATCAAGGAGAGGAATCATTACTGGCTGGCAACCCTCCTTGATCCACGTTACAAGGGTAAAGTTGCCGACCTTATCTTGCCGTCGCAGAGGGAGCAGAGGATGAAACATCTTCGGGAGGCCTTGCAGAAAGGTTTGTGCAACGCGTTCCCAGAGCCTGGGAGGTTACAAATTCCTGGTCCTGGACAACGTGTTGCTGAGGCTTCGGTCAGTCACAGAAGGAGCAGTGGAGAAGGTGGCCATCTGACCGATGCGTTCAGACAATTTTTTAGTCCGCAGCCCCAAGGTATGAGCAACCATCGCCAGTAGGGATGAGCTTCGAGTTCGAGTCGAACATTGCCTGGTCGCCCGTTCAGTGAACAGCGAACAATTTGGGGTGTTCGCGGCAAATTTGAAAAGCCACGGAACACCCTTTAAAAGTCTATGGGAGAAATCTAAAGTGATAATTTTAAAGGCTTATATGCAAGTTATTGTCATTAAATGTGTTTGGGACCTGCCCCAGGAGACATGTATCAATGCAAAAAAAGTTTTAAAAACAGCCGTTTTTTCGGGAGAAGTGATTTCAATAATGCTTAAAGTGAAACAATAAAAGTGAAATATTCCTTTAAATTTCATAACTGGGGGGTGGATATAGTATGCCTGTAAAGCAGCGCATGTTTCCCGTGCTTAGAACAGTCTCTGCACAAAATGTCATTTCTGAAGGAAAAAAAGTAATTTAAAAGTACTCACGGCTGTAATGAATTGCCGGTCCTGGCAATACAGAGAAAAGTCATTGAAAGTAATTTATAAAAGAAAAAGGCTTGGAGGTCCCCCCAAATTCAATTACCAGGCCCTTCAGGTCTGGTATGGATATTAAGGGGAACCCTGCGGCAAACCAAAAAAAAAAATGGCGTGGGGTTCCCCCCAAATATCCATAACAGACCCTTCAGGTCTGGTATGGATTTTAAGGGGAACTCCGCGCCAAATAAAAAAAAATGGCGTGGGGTTCCCCCCAAAAATCCATACCAGGCCCTCATCTGAGCACGCAACCTGGCAGGCCGCAGGAAAAGAGGGGGGACGAGAGCCCCCCCCCCTCCTGAACCGTACCAGGCCACAACCCCTGTTGCCGTTAACTATTTTGACAAGCACTGTTTTAACTTCCTAATGTAAGTAGAGAAATTATACAGAGCAAGCACTGTTGTAAAGATTATCTTGTTCAATGGCACCTAGGTCCCGATAATAGAATATATAAAGGGAGCCCTTTTGAGGCAATGTGTGTGGGACTTTGAAGGTGCTCATTGAAAGTGTTACCAAATCAATAGTACAAAAAGAGAAAATGCCAAAAAACTACTAAAAAACATCTGTATTTAATAGATAATTATCATAATACAATAACAATGAGGAAAGAAGATACAGCACAGTGTATTCGTTCCTTATACGTCACATATTTATCGTCCTACATGTTTTGCATAATTAATGCTTCTTCAGGGACGCACATGGACTTTAATTTATCTCCGTACTCCTGTGGATCCTCGTGCTGGTCACGGGGCCCGTCCAGGGAGCGTAATCACTGCATCGACAGCTACAGATATAATCAGTATACTTCTCTGCAATTACAATGAAATATAGTTACCTGCTGTCCTGCGGTCCAATAAGCTCCCAGGCTCTTTAATTCAATTTAAACAGTCCCCTGTTATCACCATCTGCCCTATCCCCCTCACAGGATCCTCTGTGATTTGCTCATGCATGTGCATGGGGGTGGTTGTATGGGTGGAGAGTAATTTGCCAGCTTCACCCCTGGGTGTACCCCAACACAGGTGACACCCGTTTGCCAGCACGAGGATCCACAGGAGTACGGAGATAAACTAAAGTCCATGTGTGTCCCTGAAGAAGCATTAATTATGCGAAACATGTAGGACAATAAATATGTGACGTATAAGGAACGAATACACTGCGCTGTATCTTCTTTCCTCATTGTTTTTATATTATGATAATTTTCTAATAAATACAGATGTTTTTTTGTATTTTTTTGGCATTTTCTCTTTTTGTACTATTGATTTGGTAACACTTTCAATGAGCACCTTCAAAGTCCCACACACATTGCCTCAAAAGGGCTCCCTTTATATATTCCTAATGTAAGTGTTCTTACTACATTAAATATTCCTTATTATACAGTATTACGCTATGTGCCCTCCTCTTTTCTCTGAATTTTCTACATAATCATCTGGTTCAACTTTCTGGCATCACCTGGGCCACTGCCCATACAAACCCAATATCAGAATACCATCCTTTCATTGGTTTGGTGTGTGGGACGTTTGTTGGAAATGCAGCTGAGGATCCAGTTTCTACAGTGATTTATACCATGCCCAGTTGACCCTTTGAACGTATGTTCTTTAGGGTTCACTGTTTCCGGTAATGCCGCGTACACACGGACGTTTTTCTCGTCGAGAAAAACAACATTTTTCCCATTCGACGAGAAAAACGATCGTCTGTGGGCTTTCTGTGGTTTTTTTCGACGAGAAAAACGGCATTAAAAACTACGAGAAAAATTAGAACATGTTCTAATTTTTCTCGTCGTTTTTTTCGACATGTTTTCCGCGGCAGTGTTTCCCATAGGGAAACACTGCCGCGGAGCCCACAGACGGTCGTTTTTCTCGACAAGAGAAAAAACGACGTGAAAAACGACCGTGTGTGGGGAACAAGCTGTTCCCCCGTTTTAAATGACATTATTCACGGCGGTTTTTTAACCGCCGTGAATAATGATCGTGTGTACGCGGCATTAGCCTCTCCTTTTTTGGTGCCGGTTATTTCCACTTCATTCAGTTTTTCACTCAAGATTTACAGTTTTTCACTCAAGATTCACTTTTTGGGAGTACCATCACTTTATACTGATTTTTTTATTGAACTCTATATTTTAATTTTCAATATAGCAGAGACTTTTTTGGTTTACATTTTCTCACAGACGTTTGTTCATTATTTGTTTGTATACTTGTTTTCATCGATTTAATATTGTTTGGCACTGTGTTTATTCACCACTAGGTGCACTTTATATGCTTAGCGCTACACTTTTATGTTTTTAATACTTTGCAGCAGGGCTCAT
Organism: Rana muscosa; assembly: GCA_029206835.1. Classification (NCBI taxonomy): domain Eukaryota; kingdom Metazoa; phylum Chordata; class Amphibia; order Anura; family Ranidae; genus Rana; species Rana muscosa. The sequence continues at coordinate 114,375,710 of CM055124.1, read as the reverse complement.
TCCTGCTCTCCAACTACAGTATCTGTGAGGGGTTGCAGTGTTGTGGCACCAGCACCAGTGCCTAAGGCCCAATTTTTCAGCCCCTGTTTAACAGGGTCGTGTAATTACAATTTTTGATGCAATACTTTGCAGCAGGGCTCATTCCTGCGCTCCAGCTACAGTATCTGTGAGGGGTTGCAGTGTTGTGGCACCAGCACCAGTGCCTAAGGCCCAATTTTTCTGTCCCTGTTTAACAGGGGCATGTAATTAAAAATTTTGATCTAATATTTCACAGCAGGGCCCGTTCCTGCGCCCACCAAGAGTAACTGTGAGGCCTTACAGTGTTGTGGCAACACCACCACCACCACCACCAAAGGCCCAATTTTTCTGACCCTGTTAAACAGGGGCATGTAATTACAATTCTTGATCTAATATTTCACAGCAGGGCCTGTTCCTGCGCCCACCAAGAGTAACTGTGAGGGCTTACAGTGTTGTGGCAACACCAACACCTAAGGCCCAAATTTCTGCAGAGTATATAGGGCAGGCCCCTACTTTCAAACATCCAACTTACAAACGACTCCTACTTGCAAACGGAAGGAGACTACAGGAAGTGAGAGGAAATCTACCCCTAGGAAGGAAAATTCTCTCCTGTCATGCCGCGTACACACGGCCGTTTTTCTCGTCGAATAAAACAAAATTTTTCCCATTCGACGAGAAAAACGATTGTCTGTGGGCTTTCTGTCGTTTTTTTCGACGAGAAAAACGGCATTAAAAACGACCAGAAAAATTAGAACATGTTCTAATTTTTCTCGTCGTTTTTTTCGACATGTTTTCCGCGGCAGTGTTTCCCATAGGGAAACACTGCTGCAGAGCCCACAGACGGTCGTTTTTCTCGACAAGAGAAAAAACGACGTGAAAAAACGATTGTGTGTGGGGAACAAGCCGTTCCCTCGTTTTTAATGACATTATTCACGGCGGTTTTTTAACCGCCGTGAATAATGATCGTGTGTACGCGGCATAAGAGTTCCTTGTTTCACTAAAAACCCCAAATTTTCTAAATCAAATTGGATTGGGACAGAAAGTGAGGTGAAATCTTCTGAAGAGGTGCACAGACAGCAAAACAAATGGTACAGGGGTGATAACCCTTCCCTATGTTTTCCAAAAGGCTTAAAAATAGATTTTTTGGCTGGAGCTACACTTTAAAAATGTACCTGTTCAAAATTACAAACAGATTCTACTTAACAACAAACCTACAGTCCCTGTCTTTTTTGCACCGCCTGTATACTGCTGTTCAGAGTATATAGGGCCTGGGGGGCCCACGTCTTTCCTTTTTTTAATTTGGGTGCGGGGTTCCCATTAATATCCATACAAGACCCAAAGGGGCTGGTAATAGGCTGGGGGTGGGGGGATACCCATGCTGTTTTTCTCAATGATTTTCATCCATATTGCCCGGACCAGACATGACATTAAAGCCGCAAGCAGTTTTAAATGACTTTATTCCTTTAGAAATGTAATTTTGTCCAGGGACAGTTCTAAACACGGGAAACACGTGCCACTTTACAGGCATGCTGTAGACACCCCCCAGGCACGATAGTAAAAGGAATATTTCACTTTTATTTTTTCCCTTTAAGCATCATTAACCACTTAAGCCCCGGACCATTTTGTTGCTAAAGGACCAGGCCCCCTTTTCAGATTCAGCACTGCGTCGATTTAACTGACAATTGCGCGGTCGTGCAACGTGGCTCCCAAACAAAATTGACGTCCTTTTTTTCCCACAGATAGAGCTTTCTTTTGGTGGTATTTGATCACCTCTGTGGTTTTTATTTTTAAAGCTATAAACAAAAATAGAGCGACAATTTTGAAAAAAATTCAATATTTTTTACTTTTTGCTAAATATAAATACCCCCAAAAAATATATATATTAAAAAAAAATGTTTTCTCAGTTTAGGCCGATACGTATTCTTCTACATATTTTTGGTAAAAAAAATCGCAATAAGCATTTATTGATTGGTTTGCGCAAAAGTTATAGCGTCTATAAAATAGGGGATAGTTTTATGGCATTTTTATTAATATATTTTTTTTTTACTAGTAATGGTGGCGATCAGCGATTTTTATCATGACTGCGACATTATGGCGGACACATCGGACACTTTTGACACTATTTTGGGACCATTGTCATTTTTACAGCGATCAGTGCTATAAAAATGCACTGGTTACTGTGAAAATGACACTGGCAGTTTAGGGGTTAACCTGTAGGGGGCGCTAAGGGGTTAAGTGTGACCTAATGTGTGATTCTAACTGTAGGGGGGCGTTGCTTGGCGTGTGACATCACTGATCGTCGTTCCCTATGACAGGTAACAGATGATCAGTGACAGGCTCACTAGGAAGCACGGGGAGAGGTTTGTTTACACTCACCTCTCCCCGTTCTTCAGCTCTGTGACCCGATTGCGGAACACCGGCGGCGATCAGGTTCGCGGGTCCCGTGGGCGCGGTCACAGAGCACCCGGCTGGCGGCGCGCTTGATCCACGGTTGTGCATATTAAAGGGGACGTACCTGTACGCCACTATGCCCAGCCGTGCCATTCTGCCGATGTACATGGGCGTGTGGCGGTTGGCAAGTAGTTAAAATCACTGCTCCCGAAAAATTTTCAGTTTTTAAAACTTTTATTTGCATTGATACATGTACCCTGGGTCAGGACCCGGGTCCCCAAACTCTTTTTAGGACAATAACTTCCATATTAGCCTTCAAAATTTGCACTTTTGATTTCTCACGTTCGAGTCCCATAGACTTTAACAGGGTTTGAAAGTTTGTGCGAACTTTTGGTCTGTTCGCAGGTTCTGGTGCAAACCCAACCGGGGGGTGTTCGGCCCATCCCTACTTGCTACTTCTACCAAGCTGACATCCACAGTCCTTTGGTTAGATGTTGGTCAATCTCTTCTGTGGGCAATGGTCATGGTTTGTTTTTGCCCACTCCCCCAGCCCCAAACTCATAAATGGTTATTATTTCCAGTAACATACCTGTATAAGTAATGTATCTACAATGATCATATTTGAATATTTCAATGACCTTCCTTATATTATAACATTTGCCACAAATGATGAAAAATACAGAAGGTGTACACACACGGACACAGCTCACAATGAAAAGTTGAGATAATTTTTATTGTAAGTGAATATATTTTTAGAGCACACAATGTACAGCTGGTTAAGTGGAGTTCACTACCAGAAGTTTCTGCATGTATGAGTTGAGCCACTTCTGTCTCTCCATTGCAGTGAGCATTTTGCTCTTCTCTCTGAAGGCAGCATCATCAGCTACCACAATGCTCCTTTTATCCAGCTCTTCATTTGCAGGCCATGGAGGAAGCCATCTCTGGTCAGATATTGCACTTTGGAACTCATCGTCATCTGGCAATACCTTTTTGGCTATCTCATTAGAGCCAAACAGAATCTGCCTGGCGATGGGCTGCAGGAGTAACTTTCTGGCTCTCTCTTCAGTGGGTTCATTGGGGAGAATATTCGATGTTAACATTTTAAGACTCCAGTTGTGCAATGATATAGAAGGGAGCTGCTGTTTCCAGGAGTCTGGCCCAGACATAAAGGGGTTTTTCTGTTTATTATTTATTGACTGGTCAGAAAGATCTCTTCTCCAAAGTCTGGAAGAACAAAATAATACAAGGCATAATTCACATTTGTGGTTACAATACAGCAATCGTTTTATGTACAAAATAATATAACAAAAAAGATGTGATAAACACTGTACTGTATGTATGGTATATTAGATGATATGTCGCCATGATCAATATACCTTTTGCATCTATCTAATCAACATGCGTTTTCCATGTTAAAGCGGATGTATATTGGTTTTGCACATTTATTTTCCTTAATTCTGGGCAATGCTAAAATACATTTAGACACCCCTGGACCACTACAGAGTAAGCCCCATTGCTAACCACGGTGAACTGGCTAATCACACTGATGGCAATGTTACAGTGACAATGATAAATGCTGCTTCTACACATGCTTGTCAATACATCTATGTTTATTTTAATGTGAGAAATGTGTAGCTTTTATTGCATGAGGTTGTTTTTTTTTTCTAGTATACACATGAAATATTGATTAATAATATTTTCTATTCTCTTTTGTGGGTGGAATTTTAGGCTTTGCATTTTTTATCTCTGAATATATCCTCACCCGCTTACAGCTTAATTTGGAAAGAGTAGGGAACCCCTGTCAAGTTTTTGTTGCTTATATTTATATTAGCATCAACCATTTGTCTCTCTATTCTGGAGATACTGGGGTTGACATACCAAAGGCAAACAGGCTGGTCATTTTGCAAAGGGACTTTCACTTTTTATGAGAATTTTCCCTTTAGCCTAGTGAATGAGGTGAAACTCTGCTGCAAAGTGAAACATTCAGTAGTTAAAAATCTAAGGATTGTGTTGAAATAAAAGCAAGTAGTATCTGTTTGATAATCCTGTAGCTAAGTATGTACACTTTGCAACTTCTGTCTGATGCAACAACAGTTATTTGGGTATTAATCCCAAACAACAAGCAAACATTTATGATATTCCAGTTTAACAGTTCTCAGACGTGATGGCTGCATTACTTTTCTTTTTGGTGCTTTCTATCTTTTGTTTTACCTTGTGATCCAACAGAACAATCTGTCTAGCAAATGTAGCAGTTAGAAGGCTGAGACATATATTTTAGGCCCCTTTCACACGGGACGGATCCGTGAAGATCCGCCCCGTGAACCTCCGCTTGCTCAGCGGGGATCGCTCCGCTGATCCCCGCTGAGCCGGTGGATGACAGGGCGGTCCCTGCACACTGTGCAGGGACCACCCTGTCAGATCTCCGCTCTCCCCTATGGGGGGATCGGATGAACACGGACCGTCTGTCCGTGTTCATCCGATCCGCTCTGCAGACGGATAGAAAAATAGGATTTTCCTCCATCTGCAGAATCGGAGGATTGTGGACCCGGATGAGATCGGGTGTCAGCGGATGTTCATCCGCTGACACCCGCGATCTCATAGGGACCAAAGTATGTCCCTTTTTCATTCGTAAACGGACGGATGAAAAAGCGGACATACGGTCCGCTGGTGTGAAAGGGGCCTTACTGCAGACAGGGGTGCTTATAACGATTATCTTTTATTTATTTATGAAAAATCTTTATCCATAAAGCAACAAAGCTTTTGCTGCAACTGCTTACAAAGTGTTAGCTGGAGTTTGGTTTCAGTTTGTTAGTGTATCAAAATTTGCTAGTACATATAACATTCCCCTCCCCACAAGACTGACAGTTCTGCTGTTTAAAGGTGCCCCTGTGCGCTTTCATTCAGAGTGGGGGCACTCTAACACAGGAGATGTGTTGCTGGCCAGATCTCCAGAAAACAGAGGGTTTTGGCTTTAATGTGGCTTTAAACAGTCTCCGTTTCTCCTTTCACTAAAAACCACACCCACATGCAGCTCTGCATGCCGGTATGAAATCATCTTATATTCATTGGTTAGGCAAAATAGGATTTTTTGTACTCACCGTAAAATCCTTTTCTCTGAATTCATGGACTGACACAGCTTCCAATTGGCAAGTGGGTATTACCTGTTATTTAGGAGTGACTAGGCAGAAAAAAAAACTTGTAAAAAGTGTTGCATCACACCTTCTACAGTACCGCCCAGGGGGCGGACCCCCTGGGTATATGCCCTTACTCTGCATCTCGCAGATCAGATTGTCAAAAAGCAGTACAAACTTAAAAAGGAGGGGTGGGTGCTGTGTCGGTCCATGAACTCAGAGAAAAGGATTTTACAATGAGTACAAAAAATCCTATTTACTCTTTCGTTCATGGACCGAAACAGCTTCCAATTGACAAGTGGGACGCCCCAAAGCAGTGTCAAAACGAGGGGTGGTAACAGCATAAAGTAAACTTCACCCCAAACACAAAACAGCACTCTTCCAATGGAGGAGTTGCAACTCTAAACAGCCGCCTGCAAAACTTTGCGGCCGAAAGAGGCATCCGAAGATGCACCTACATCAACCTTGTAGAATTTTGTGAAAGTGTGAGCGATCGACCAAGTCGCCGCTTTACATAATTGGGAAACAGACGCTTGATGTCGGAAAGCCCAAGAGGCACCTATTGCCCTGGTCGAATGCGCCGTAACAGGAAAGGGGGGGGGCTTGACCCTTTAAGGCGTAGGCCTGGATTACTATCTGTCGGATCCATCTAGAGATGGTGGCCGATGAAACTGCTAGGCCCTTCTTGGGACCAGCCACCGAAACAAACAGTGAGTCTGACTTCCGGAACAGGGAAGTAGCAGAAAGGTATACTCTCAAAGCTCGGACAACGTCCAAGGAATGCAACGCCGACTTCTTAGGATTCGACAGATGAGGACACAAGGATGGAAGTACAATGTCCTCGTTGAGATGAAAAGCCTAAACGACTTTCAGAAGAAAGCAAGGCTGCAGCCGCAGCACCACCTTATCCTTGTGGAAGATCAGATAGGGAGCCTTGCAGGACAAGGCTGCTAGCTCAGAAACTCTTCTAACTGACGTAACAGCCACCAAAAAGACCACTTTCTGAGAAAGTGTCAATAAAGGAATATCCCTAATATTCTCAAACGGTGACTTCTGAAGTACCGAGAGGACCAGGTTCAAGTCCCACGGAGGTAGCGGGGGACGGACCGGAGGAGCCACATGTCGAACTCCCTGCACAAATGTACTCACGAGAGAGTGAGCCACCAGGGGTCGCTGAAAAAAGACAGCCAGGGCAGATATCTGCCCCTTAATAGTACTTAAGGCAAGCCTTTGGTCCACCCCATGCTGTAAAAACAGCAGGATTCTGGAAACCAAATAAGTACGCAGATGCCACATCATTTCCTCACACATGGAAATGTAGGCCTTCCAAGTGCGATGATAAACCTTCCTAGAGGATGGCTTCCAAGCACTTCTCATAGTAGAGATTACTGAATCTGACAGGCCCCTGTCTCTCAGTACCTGATTCTCAATAGCCCTGCCATTAAAGCCAGAGACTGTAAAGCAGGACGGAGTATGGGACCTTGCGATAGCAGGTCCTTCCGTAGAGGTGGACGCCAGGGGACGTCTGCTACCAGACGTACTAGGTCGGCGTACCAAGGACGCTGAGGCCAATCTGGAGCGATCAGAATCCTTGGAATTCTCGCAGCCTCTGTTCTGCAAAGCAGATGGGGAAGGAGCCTCATGAGAGGGAAGGCCTAGATTAGCCGGTACTGACCCCAGGATGTTACCAACGCGTCCGTTGCGTCTGCCCCTGGGTCCTTTGACCGGGCCACAAACCTCAATACCTCCCGATTGAGTCGGGACGCCAAAAGATTTATGTGTGGCGTGCCCCTTCTTTAGCAGAGGAGCTGGAACCCCTCCAGGTGTAAGGACCCTTCTCCCTGGTCCAGCATTTGGCGACTCAGGTAGTTCGCCTGCCAATATTTCACCCCCGGCATGTGCACGGCCGACAGTGCCGGTACGCTCCTTTCTGCTCACCTCAGGCTGCGAGCGACCTCCGATGCTGCAGCTGAGCTTCTTGTTCCTCCCTGATGATTGACATCTGCCGCCATTGTGGCGTTGTCTGACTGGATCCTGACTGGAAGTCCTTGCAGACTCTGAAACCATCTGAAGAGGCGCTGCCTGATCGTCCGGAGTTCCAGGACCTTGATCGGCAGGCAGGCTCCTGTAAGGCTGGCGTCCGTCGTGATTACAATCCAATGAACAGGAAGGAATGACCTCCCGGCAAAGAGACACGCTGATGTCAGCCACCCTATTAGGGATCTCCTGACTAGGTGGCTTACCCGGATTAGATAATCCAGAGATGATGGGCATCTGTTCCATCTGGACAGAATCTGATTCTGTAACACTCGAGTGTGATCTTGAGCATATGGGACCGCCTCGAAGGAGGCTACCTCTGAGGAATCCAGATTCAACCCCAGATACGTTGAGTCAGCACCAATACTGACCTTTGCGTGTTTTATACCCAACCACAGTCTCAGAGAGTCTGATAGGTTATGGACACGCTTACCTCTAATTCTGAGCTTGAAGGGGCCCTCAGAAGATGGTCGTCCTAGTAGCCTATGATAGCGATGCCCCTCTGTCTTAGAAGGGGCAGACACGGGTCGAGCTCTGGAACTGGCTTGTAACCTTCAGGAGATCACTTCGCAAACCCACTGGTCGGAGATCAGAGATGTCCACTGAGTCGCAAATATGCGAAGACTTCCCCCCACCCGAGAACTGGGTGGGGGCGGACCTTCATGCGGACGCAGATTTGTCCGCAGGCTTGTTGGGCTTGCGGGACCAAGAACATCTTTGTCCTTGCGCAGGCGTTTTGTCGGCCAGGGGTCTTTTTTCTGTTGCCCTAGGTGGACAAAAAAAACGCTTGCGTACAGTAAAGGAGGGCCCTTGCCCTTGGCGTGGTCCCTTACGCTTTATGGTTTGAGGAAGCAACGTGCTTTTACCTCCTGTGGCATCCTTGATGATGTCATCTGGAGAGGCTCCAAAAAGTCTGTCGCCCTTAAAGGGCAGATCCAACAGAGCCTTCCTGGAAGCCTGGTCCGCAGACCAGCCCTTTAGCCAGATCAGGCGGCGTATAGCTACCGCATAAACCGAAGCTTTGGACAGCAAGGGGATAGTGTCCATGTCTGACTCGCAGACAAACTTAAGGCCTTGTACTAACTGGTCGGCCAAAGTTATCTCATTAGGAGGAGCATCTCGCTCCTTTAACCCCTGGAGCAGCAATTTTGCCCACTCAGTAAGTGTCTGAGACACTAAGGCCCCCGCCAATGCCGGGCGCACCGCTGAGCCTACTACTGTGTATAGGTAGCGAGTGAGTGCTTCAGCTTTTTTATCCACAGGGTCCTTGAAAACAGGAGCCCCTTTCACTGGAATTGTGGTAGCTTTATTAAGTCTGGACACTGAAGGGTCACTATTGGGGGAGAGGTCCATTTCTTCAGAAAACTCTCCTCAAAGGGGTACCATACCGCAAGATTCTTTCGAGGCGTAAAAACCCTTGATGGGTTCTCCCACTACTTGTATAAGAGCTTATCAAAATAAGACACACAAGGAAACACCTTAGTAGTGCGGGTAGGTTTACGGAACCCAAAGGCGATTGGAGTCTCTGCTGCTTCTGCGGCATTCTCCAATTTTAGCGTATCCCGCACTGCAGTAATACGGTCAGATACCAAAGCCCTTTCGCGTACTGACCTGGACTTGGAGTCATTCTCACTGTCCACTTGGTCCCGGTCTGCAGTCACTGATGCATCAGAATCCGGGTCATGAGTCATAGCTGGGCCTGGTTCTGCATCAGAATAATCCCCGGAAGATTGCCGGGAACGGGAGCGTTTACTACCCCCCGTGTTCCCGTGTGCTGCTTCTATAGGAACCCCAGGGGCACTAGCCACCAAATCAGGTGTTTTAGGGAAAAAAACGTCTGCTTCAGACGCCATGCTGACCCACGTGCTGACACCCACAGAGCTCCAGGCAAGGTATCAATAGGCCACCCTCCTAGCTGATACAGAGATGCAGGGTCTTCTGGAGGACTCGCCACCCTTGGAACGGTACTGCTATGCTGCCGTGTGCTGCGCCTGTGATGCTATCCCACCGCTGTTTGTGTCAGTCTGATTCTTATCAGCGTCTTCTGTGAAAATTTGCGCCAGAGAATGCACCCTAGGGGCCGGAGACTACCGCAAAATGGCCACCAAGCGGCTGTATATAACAATGTGGGCTCTAAGAAAATGGCCGCCGAGCCTGAATATAGAGGCAAAAACGGCCGTGGACCACAACAAAATGGCCGCCGAGTGGCAGTATATACATACAGGCGAGAATCCTAAGAATCATGGCCGCCGAACAGTCGGTGGAGGCCAAAGCGGGCGCAGACTACAAGAAAATGGCCGCCGGGCGGCGATTTAAAGCTATTGGCGCGAAACTACAAGAAAATGGCCGCCGGACATTCACTAGAGGCCGAAACAGGCATGGACTATCGCAAAATGGCCGCCGACAGCATGGAGGGAGAAGCACACACACACACAGGTAAGCAAAATGACATCCTTTTTAAATGACAAACACAGCGCAGCCCCACTCCAGATGGAGCCCCCCCATGGTGACCAGCACCCAGCAACCTTAACTCAGAGCCCAGGGAGGAGGGAAGGCAGGGAGAGAGGAAGGAAAGGGGTCATACCACTTACTTAATCTCTCTGGGAATGTCCAGCCAATGTCACCTGCCGAAGCGGGGGAGCTACTTACCCTTCCTGCTTGTCTCATGCTGGAAGACATTCCGGACAGCCATGTCCTACTCCTTGCTAGACAGAAAAAATCTGATCTGCGAGATGCAGAGTGAGGGGATATACCCCTGGGCGGTACTGTAGAAAGTGTGATGCAACACTTTTTACAAGTTTTTTTCTGCCTAGTCACTCCTAAATAACGGATAATACCCACTTGTCAATTGGAGGCTGTGTCGGTCCATGAACGAAAGAGTAATATTTTTTGCTTTTACTTACAATTACTGTTTTTTCAATTCCTGGTTTCCTGAGGCACTGGTGATGAAACCCTGGCCTCACAGCTTCATTTTGGAAAGTTCCTGTCACATGTTTCAGGAGGCAGACCAAGAGCTCTGGGCAGAGTTTTGGGAACTGAAGGGAGATGGATTCATCTGCCCTTAGAGGAAATGGCAATTGCGAAATGAAAAAGGAGGAAGAGCAAAATGAGGCATACATAAAATAAAAAACAAGCAAAAGATTCCTCGTAATCCAGCACTGGGGGTGATGGTTACAAACCACTTGAAGCATACCTCAGAAAAGTCATAAAAATGTCTATGCTTTACACAGTTTGTGTTAAAAGATTTATTGTAAAATCAAAGTCAAAGGATTCCAAGAATGGAAAGGCTGACAGACAATCAATGGTCGGGATTCGACCCAGCGACCCTTTTTGCTGCTAGGTGAAAGTGCTAACCACTACACTACTGTGCTGCCATGTACAAGTGTTTTTGAAACTTTTCCATTTAGGTCTATGCGTCACAAGATCACACTGCTTTGCATCAAAGTAGCACAGAACCCTTCCTCAAACTTGCATCACAGTTGTGCTGCATTGATATGAACGGCCACCATTGAAAACAATGTATTTTCCCTGTCATGTAATTCTGTGCGACTCAAGTCGCATTAGAAATCACACTAGTGTGAACCAGGCCTAAATGCTAATGGGCAAGGCCCTCTGATTCCTCTTGTATTGAATTACATAGTTAGTTAGTCAGGTTGAAAAAAAAGACACAAGTCCATCTAGTTCAAACTATAAAAGGGAAAAAGAAAAAAAAAATATCATACAATCCCATATACACAATCCTATACCCACAGTTGACCCAAAGGAAGGCAAAAAAAAACCAGCAAAGCATGATCCAATTTGCTCCAGCAGGGGAAAAAAATCCTTCCTTATCCCCCGAGAGGCAATGAGATCAGCAATCTACTTAGCTGGCCAGAACCAGCTCTTAAGGGAGTCTATTCCACATTTTCTAAGCTCTTACTGTGAAGAAAACTTTCCGTATTTAAAGATTACATTTCTTTTCCTCCATGCATATAGAGTTCCCCCTTGTCCTCTGTGATGACCTAAAGTGAATAACTCAACACCAAGTTCACTATATGGAACACTTATGTATTTATACATGTTGATTATACCCCCCTTAATCTCTTCTTCTCAAGAGCAAATAAATTCAGTTCTCCCAATCTTTCCTCATAGCTGAGCTCCTCCATGCCTCTTATCAGTTTGGTTGCCCTTCTCTGCACTTTCTCCAGTTCCCCGATATCTTTTTTGTGAACTGGTGCCCAAAACTGAACTGCATATTCCGGATGAGGTCTTACTAATGATTTGTATGGGGGTAAAATTATATTTCTCTCTCTGGAGTCCATACCTTTCTTAATACAAGAAATGACTTTGCTCACTTTGGAAACCACAGCTTGGCATTGCATGCTATTATTAAACTTATGATCTACCCAGATCCTTCTCCACCATTGATTACCCAAGTTGTACTCCCCCTAGTATGTATGACACATGCTTTTTCTTAGCCCCCAAGTGCATAACTTTACATTTACAGTATTAACATTAAACATAATTTGCCACATAGTTGCCCAGTTAAACAGTGCATTAAAGTGGTTGTAAACCCTCAGGGACAACTTTCATCTACAAGTAAGCCTAGATTAAGGCTTACCTGTGCTTGCAATATCTCCTTAACCTACACAGTTTAGGAGATATTTGCAAAAAAAACTGTACCGATGTCTATGGCGCATGCACGCCGTCGACAACGGCGCAGGCGTACTGAGCGTGCCATTTCCGAAGGCGATCCAAAGGCGATCAAGCCATCACTGGCGGCTCCTGCGCGCAATGCGTGGGAGTGACGTCACACGCCAGTCACACAGCCGGCGTCCGCCAAGTTACTCCGGGAGACATGGTGGCGACGGAGGAGGGGAACGAGGACTGCTGCGGGGGCTTTGATCTCAGGTAAGTAATTCATAATGAGCTAGTATGCTATGCATACTAGCTTACTATGCCTTTGTCTTGCAGGGTGTACTTAATATTATTTTTTTTCAGAGGGTTTACTTCCTCTTTAAGGTCAGCTTGTAAGTTGGAGACATCTTGTAAGGACGTTATTCCACTGCATAGCTTGGAGTCATCTATAAAGACTAAAATAGTACTTTTAATCCCAGACCCTATATCATTTATAAATATATTAAATGATTAAATGAACCTTGTGGTACACCACTGATAACTTTAGACCATTCAGAGTAAGAATCATTAACCACTACTCTCTAAATACAGTCTTTTAGCCTGTTTTCTATCCATTTACAAACACATTTTTCCAGACCTGTAGACTTAAAGACATTTCCTGAAAAACAAACCCCTGCAAGAGAAATGCATAATGAGCTAGTATGCATAGCATACTAGCTCATTATGTGGCACTCACCTGAAATCAAAGCCCCCGAAGTCCTCCTCATTCTCCTCCGCCACCATGTCCCCTCGGAGCTTCTTCCATTCAGAAAACTGGCATGATCCCATTCATGAAGCCGGCCCGCTAGTGCGCCTGCGCCATTGTCTACGGCGCGCAAGCGCCGTAGACATCGGTGCAGTGTTTTCAGCAAATATCTCCTTAACCGTGTAGGTTAAAGGGGTTGTAAAGATTTGTTTTTTATTTTCTAAATAGGTTCCTTTAAGCTAGTGTATTGTTGGTTCACTTACCTTTTCCTTTGATTTACCTTCTAAATGTTTTTTTTCTTTGTCTGAATTTCTCACTTCCTGTTTCTCCTCACTAAACTTCACACCATCATCCGAGTGGTGTTTAGTCAGCCAGAATAGCTTACTGAACAGCTTACTGAGGTGGAACAGGAAGTGAGAAATTCAGACAAAAAAAACAAAGAAAAAAAATATTTAGAAGGCAAATCGAAGGAAAAGGTAAGTGAACCAACAATACACTAGCTTAAAGGAACCTATTTAGAAAATAAAAAACAAACCTTTACAACCCCTTTAAGGAGATATTTCTTGCACCTACAGGTAAGCCTTAATCTAGGCTTACCTGTAGGTGCAAGTTGTCAAAGTGGGTTTACAACCACTTTAAACTCACACATTAGCCATGGGTGGGAAACTGTGTCAAACGCTTTTGCAAAATTCAAGTTTACCACGTTCACAGCCACCCCTCTGTCCAAGGTTTTACTTACCTCCTCATAAAAATAAATCAGATTTGTTTGACAACTTCTGTCTTTCATGAATCCATGCTGTCTGTTGCTTAAAATACTTTTTTCCAGCAAGAACTCATCTATGTGGTCTTTTAATAAACTTCCCAGTATCTTCCCAACTATAGAAGTTAAACTAACAGGTCTATAGTTACTTGTTAAAGACTTGGTCCCTTTTTAAATATGGGCACTACGTTGGCCTTACGCCAATCAAGTGGTACCATTCCAGTCATTAAAAAATCCCTAAAAATTAGAGACAATGGCTTTGAAATGACAGAACTCAATTATTTTATGATCCATAGGTGGATGCCATCTGGTCCAGGTGCTTTATCCACCTTTATTCTGTCTAAATATTTCTGGACCATATCACTTTTGAGCCACTGTGGATCATTTGTGGCTGTGTCACTACCACCCCCATTATGGACATGAGCTCCCACGTGCTCCTTTGTATACACAGAGCTGAAGCAGTTATTTAATAAATTTGCCTTCTCTTTGTCTCCAGTGACCCAGGTCAGACCTGACCTTTTTACTATTAATATATTTAAAGAATTTTTGGGGGTTTGCCCTACTATTTTTGCAATCTGACGTTCATTTTGAATTTTTGCATCCTTGATTTCCTTTTTACATACCCTGTTATATTCTTTGTAACATTTAAATGAAGATAGTGTGCTTTCATTTTTATACTTTTTAAAAGCTATTTTCTTGTTATTTATATTTTTTATTAACTTTGGTCGTGAGCCACATAGTTTTTTTTTATTTTTTTTAGGTTTTTAAACCTATTGCCCATGGGAATATACTTTGCAGTGAATAACTATTCTCTGTTTATTTTGTAAAGCGCTGCACAAACTTTTGGCTCTACATAAATCCTGTGTGATAACGATAATAATATTAATATTAGTAATATTAATATAGATTTATTGGTGATGTAACTAATATATTTATTAAAACATGATTAACACGTTGATTAATTGATATATAATAGTGTTACGCAGGCTATTGTAACTATTCTTTGTCTATGTTTTTATTGCTGTCTGTGTCTCAGCTAGGTAGACTCAGCCCTCTACTAGCCACTGTCACCTAAAAGGTGATGGGAGATCCAAAATTTAACAGTTATCACCAGAACAAGAGGTGACTAAAATCTTCCAATGAGGACAACCGTCTGAGAGGGAAATTCCCCACCCTTTGTAGAGATTTCCTCTAACTTATTGCATCTCCAGGACAGGAAGTGAAGATAAATCTCCTTGCTGGGACACAAACAGGTGTTCTAACCCCTCCCTATTCTATGCAAAACAAAAACTGTTTTTACTATACTTTCAAATGTAAGCATTGACTGAACTTAATGTCTCATAACAGTTATTCATCTCTTATATGACAGTTTCGTTTAAGGTCGCAATCAGAGAAAGCCAGCCAAAGGACAGGTTGGTTCTGCCATGATTTTTATTTAGCCTGATACATCTAGGGTCTCTAGAAAACCTTATGTAGCGGAGCCTCACTCTCCCTCGCGGTTATGGTGAATGGCTTGTGTCTAGGGGTACCTGGGAGAGGAGAGTGCAGGAACACTACGCCAAGCTCTCCCCGCATGTGTATAAGAGGGTTGAGCAAGTTAGTTGATTTACCTCCCGGGTCTGTCCACTGCATACGAGGCCTTGTTGTTCCCTGGAAGCGTGTCTGCCAATAATAGAGCCCCACACCAATCGAAAGTCCAACACTCCTTTATTTCTCGTAACACAATCAGTTGAACTTCCATTAACAATGAACAGGGGGGTGTGGGAATGAGTAGGCCCAGGCACAACTGTACTCTCCTATTCCTGTTTAGCGAATAGGCTTGGCGCACGGTCTCTGCCACTGACCGTGAGTTTTGGTCGCTGCCACCGACCGGATGAACTGTTGAGGCCCCTGCCACAGGCCTAATTGCAGGCCTCTGCCACTGACCTGAGTGAATTAGCTGGACTGCTGCCACCGGTCATTGAACGTGGACTGAACTTCCTCGTTGAACTTGGCCCCTGTTCGGGAAAGATATCCCTCCGGGCGGTCTCCAGAGGTTCACCTGGCACTGGCAATCTGCTGCACCAGGTCTTCGGGTGAGTCCCTCCTCCGGTCCCTTACGCCTCTGGATTCGGGTGCCCCACTCCCGGGGCCCCCTAGGACAATCCCTCCCTCGCGGGACCCAGCGGAAGGTACTGGGCCCCAGGCCTCCGGCTGAGTACCTCACCCCAGACTGAAGGTGTCTGGGATGGAACACGAACTCCAGGTGTCCAGGCCTAGGCCGCCTGGACACCGACCGCAACCACAGCCCTCAGGCTGAAGGTGCCCGGGACTCCACCTCGTGGCGAAGATGTCCGCCCCCTTTATACCCTCTCCCAGGATGCACAGTGGGTTCTCCGCCCTGCCGTACAACCACTGCGAGAGGTCACAAAGGATACGGCACTGCAGCGATGGTTCAACCCCGGCCCAAAGTGACAGCGCCACCTGCTGGGCCGCAGGGAACTATGCATTACTGGTGTCCTCACCAGTTTAAAAGGTACATACCCGCTACACTCTCCCCCCTGTTATTTGACACTGTTCTCCAATGTCTGGAGCAAACCATGCCCAAAAAGGGCCATCATAGCCCGATCCAGAGACCGACTAATAAATCTCAAAAATATATATATTTTTTTTTTCTACCAACAATTGTGCCTGAACCTGACATGAAAGGGAAAGGAGGGAAACAAACAACACATAACCACATTATCAGAATCACATGTTCACAACAACATTCCCTTACACCCATCCTGACTAAGACCCACCCCATTCTCAGTGGTCTTGATGAGATGTTCTCCTGCAGAGGGGAAAAGAACGTTAAACACACATATACCTGACACATATGTTTGTGTAAGAATGAAAGAACCTCTCCGTAGAGAAGCCCTTTACTTCTATAAGTGTGTGAGTGAACAGTGAATATTGATGCGCAACACTGCCACCTGGTGACAGTGTCGCGGTAACTGCACTGGTTGAAGATCCTCTTCTCTTTTTGAACTTTCTAACTACCCCAAAGTCCATGATCACTTTGCGGGATGGAAGAATGAAGAACAAGGAACAGCAACAGTCCTTCAATTCCTCCAGAGAGCACAAACACCCATAACACGGGTACAGTCACTGGGTTTTCCTGGGAAACAACCCCAGAAAGTTCAGCAGCAACAAACACTAGGCAAGGAGTCTTTTCTCCTACAAGTAGAATCTGGGATACGGCAAGACAAGGGGCTTGAAATGCTTATCCGCAGTCTCTATGTGATATTCGACATCCTCTCCTTCTTTCCGTCGAATCAACACTTTGTCAGCATGGATGTGCCGACCCAACATCCGCTCCGCTTTACAGTCCTTGAACCGCTCAGAGGTTTTCGGGGAACACGCGAGGTACCTGCGGGCATGTGGGACCTGAAGGTACATCCACACAAATTCATTGTACCAGCGGTCCCGGCAGACTTCCACTTCGTACAGAAGCTCCTTGGGTAAGTACGGGTACTCCCACCCGTACTCAGTAGCAACTTTTTGGCCGAAAAGACGCTGAAGTCTCGCCAGTGGAGGCATAGTGGCCCGGTCTCCCTCACCCGGTTGGACGATGGCGTCTGGATGACAAGGTGCCTTGACCACCTCCACTCTAGGCATAGGCAGCCGCAACAACAGTCTCTTTTCCCCGGTGCCAGATGCAGGAGGCACCAGAGGTAGAAGGGCAGACTGGGGATGGGATCCCTCCTCAGGCGCTGGTGCCTCCACCCGGGGTGTACTATCCCCTGTAGACATAGGTGGATCCCTGACTCTGCGGGACGAGGAGAGAGGCATCTTGTCCCAGACCTTCTTAGCAAAAAGTTCATCTATGATGACATTGTCTCCCGGATCGGAGAGCGATTCTAGGTCGGAGGTGTCACACTCCTCCGCGGGCAGGTAGCCTGTAGTGGAGACTGAATTGCCACCTCCCGTGGACACACAGGGCCGTGACTCCCCGACACCTCTGCCCCAACACCAAGTCCCTTTGTCAGGCTTACCTCGGCCCAAAGTTGAGAAGGGATGTCTGGGACTCTTCCTACCGGAACCATCCGGGGCGGGCGTGGGCAAGCAGGGTGATCCACCGCGACCGCTGGACGGGGCAACCGAGCCGGTCTTCCTCTTTGGCGGTGGACGTTGGGAAACAGTGGTGACCGAGTCAGCATCCTCGGATTTCTCCCGTACCTCAGTGATTGCGACCTCCCCTGCGGTCGCTGCAGTGCGCACAGGGATGGCTGTAAAAGCAGCGATTCCTCCTTCATGAGTGGTGTGGCCTGTAGCACGGTTGAGGTGGATGATTCTGGGTTTTTCAATGGTTGGTTCCACCTCAAATGAGAACTCTCCGCAGGCCTCGCAGCGCCCAAATGGCTTCAGCTGACACACCAGTCCCGAACATCCGGGACAAATCAAACCCAGGGCCTCAACATCCATGCATGAGTACAGGGCGAATCGTCCCCGGGCTTTAGCTGAATCCCTGTATCCGTTATTGGAGCAGCAGTAGTCAGACTTGTGGTAGTGGGATAAATAGGAATCCACGATGCATTGGTGAACATGGCGACTCTTTGCTGATCCATTGCGCACTGCCTTGTTGGCGCCAAAGTCCCCACGTGTAGACCTTCACACGATTGGACTCCTCCCTTCATGCACTCCAGTTCGCAGGCTTTCTCTTTCCCTGGGTCACGCCCACGAACTGAGCAGGGAGGGTGTGCCTAATGGCGCTGTGGCCAACAACATGGCCGACCTACTCAGAACTCTTTCGGGCAGACACTTTCAAATTCCAACAACTCCAGCTCCATTGTAGCACGAACACATCCCGGACCAGAGCCCCCACGTGTAGCGGAGCCTCACTCTCCCTCGCGGTTATGGTGAATGGCTTGTGTCTAGGGGTACCTGGGAGAGGAGAGTGCAGGAACACTACGCCAAGCTCTCCCCGCATGTGTATAAGAGGGTTGAGCAAGTTAGTTGATTTACCTCCCGGGTCTGTCCACTGCATACTAGGCCTTGTTGTTCCCTGGAAGCGTGTCTGCCAATAATAGAGCCCCACACCAATCGAAAGTCCAACACTCCTTTATTTCTCGTAACACAATCAGTTGATCTTCCATTAACAATGAACAGGGGGTGTGGGAATGAGTAGGCCCAGGCACAACTGTACTCTCCTATTCCTGTTTAGCGAATAGGCTTTGCGCACGGTCTCTGCCACCGACCGTGAGTTTTGGTCGCTGCCACCGACCGGATGAACTGTTGAGGCCCCTGCCACAGACCTAATTGCAGGCCTCTGCCACTGACCTGAGTGAATTAGCTGGACCGCTGCCAGTGGTCATTGAACGTGGACTGAACTTCCTCGTTGAACTTGGCCCCTGTTCGGGAAAGATATCCCTCCGGGCGGTCTCCAGAGGTTCACCCGGCACTGGCAATCTGCTGCACCAGGTCTTCGGGTGAGTCCCTCCTCCGGTCCCTTACGCCTCTGGATTCGGGTGCCCCACTCCCGGGGCCCCCTAGGACAATCCCTCCCTTGCGGGACCCAGCTGAGTACCTCACCCCAGACTAAAGGTGTCTGGGATGGAACACAAACACCAGGTGTCCAGGCCTAGGCCGCCTGGACACCGACCGCAACCACAGCCCTCAGGCTGAAGGTGCCCGGGACTCCACCTCGTGGTGAAGATGTCCGCCCCCTTTATACCCTCTCCCAGGATGCACGGTGGGTTCCCCGCCCCGCCATACAACCGTTGCGAGAGGTCACAAAGGGTACGGCACTGCAGCGATGGTTCAACTCCGGCCCAAAGTGACAGCGCCACCTGCTGGGCCGCAGGGAATTATGCATCACTGGTGTCCTCACCAGTTTAAAAGGTACATACCCGCTACACTTATGTCATTAATTATATGTTTATTTGTAAAACAAATGTAGCGGGGTCTCCTTTAAGGCCCCACGGACTACGTTACCCCGAACCCCGTTTGGCACCCAAGGTGCAATTGCCAACCGCAGAGACTCATGGGTGGGGTATAAAGGGGAAGGGCGAGGCTAAGCTCGGCCTCTTTGGACACCGCGCTGCTAGCAAGAGGACTCCCTGTGCGGACCTGCTACAAGTGCAAGGCCCAAAGCCTGGGCCTTGCGCACTTCCAAGGAGCCTTACACCCCACTGCGGAGCCTGTGTGGCACCTGATCTCTATTGGCTTTACGGACATCAGTTTGATCGGAGACCTGTCTTTCGCAGACCCTGTGTGCGGAGACACAGCGGTGGAAGTCACGGACTAGGACTGAGTCCGGAGTGGTGAGAGAGAACCTGCTCACAATTATAGCCGAGTACTTTGTTTAGGCCTATTGACTGCCTAGGCCCATCGTGCTATACTTGCTATCCTGACCGGAGACTAGTTCCAGAACTGAGTTATATAGTCTCCGGGGAGTTGTTTCCATTACCATAAACCGTTATTTGGATTTACAAATTGTTGTTCCTGTATGTGCACCACCGATCAACTTGCATGCGAAGATTCCTCACCTTAAGACTGAGCTTTAACTAAGTCAGGCCTGACTGGAGGGTAGAACTTTACTGAACGCCATATTGCTCATGGGGAGAATAGCTGCACGCAGTGTATGATCTATTTCTATACAGTAGTTGACTAGTGTCATTATTATTGCAGGGCTCTGCATGTATGTGATGTATTGTATTGATGATTAACTTTTATACTCAAAGTAAATCTGATATAGTTAATCATTCCGGTATTAGTGTCAATTACTATAATTTACAAACGTTTGCATTACTGTGGGATTGCTCTTGGACTGGTACAGAGCTATACTAATACCTCATTCCCTAGACTAGCTGTGCCAGAGGAGGGTCAAGTAGATTGCTGGGGGTTGGCAGCGCTGTGTACAGGGCCCAAAATAAAACCAGCGGCTCTCTTATTTTGGGGGTATCGCTACACAAATAATATCATTAAAGAATTAGGCTCCATTTAGACTTGTGCAACTTGACATGCGACCTTGGACACATAAAGTAGCATGACAAGTCACAGCCCATGTATTTCAATGAAAGCCATTCAAACCTATGCGACTTAAAGTCACAGTGACTTTAAAAAGGTTCCTACACTACTTTTATGTGACTTTCATGTGACTTGAGTGCCATAGACTGCAATGTAAACTCTCAAAAGTTGCATGGGAGTCACATCTTAATGTTATCAATGCAACAGTTGTGTAACAGTCAAAGCCAAAGTCAACAGGCAAAGTCGCATCCATCCAAAGTTCCATCAAAGTTGCATCAAAGTCGAAATGGAAATCGCAAAACTTTGGACTCTCACAAGTGTGAACGGAGCCTAAAGCACCAAAAAGATAACAAATCGACCAAAAACCATTACATTTAAACATTACATTAAACATTACATTTAAACAAATTCATGTTATCCTTTGGATTCTGTCTTTGACATATGAATGATATATGATTATCCTTGTTAAAAGAGAAATAAATAACCCTACAAGAATAAACAAACAAAAAAAATCATGTTGACTCCAAATATAATGATAGATACTACAGCATTTGAAGAGCTTTAGGTGTCCTCAAACGACAATAAAAAAAAAAATGTTTTAATTGTTTGTCCCCTTGAATTTGATTAGGAGTATCCTCTCAGTAAGGAAAGAGTCAATAAAAGGTCCCAATATGTTTTCCTGGCATGTAATATAAGTGAATTACAGTTTCCTAATAAGGTTTATTTTTTTTCTTAATAATTCATTATCTTTTTAATTTCTAAAATATGATTAATTTTAGTACATATTGTTAGCAATGAATGAAATATCTATAAGGTTGGCATGAAGCATTACTATCAAAAGTTTTGTAGATAAACTTAGAGTAATAAAACTTCAAACACACTAATAACTTCTATCTATCAACCCAAAAAATAAACTGTCCCCTTCCCTCATTTTCTTCTGCTTTAAATTCCTATATAATAGAATGCCAGAGTCTATACAGGATCCCAATACAAGTTTCTTCTTTGTGGATCCTACCTTTACTCAACTTCCCTAATATAAAGTGTAAATTTTATTTACCTAAATTGTAGGAAAAAAAAAAACAATACTCTTGCTTATTACCTGTTTGGATTCCGGATGTTGGTGATTATGGCTGTAGAGGACAACACAACGCAGTAGCCCAGAAGGACTGTGATCAGAAAGAAACTTCGCTCAGCAGCTCTTTTTTCCATGCCCTGTGCAATGTCACTACAAAGCATCAAATATTTCCATGTTATATCATGTTATAACGTAATACATATTATACACTGATCTCTGTGTATAGTTTATAGGCATCACTAATTTAGGAAATCTAAAGAAAGGAGAGGAACTCTACCCAATTATGCACTGTGCTTGTCTTCTTTTGACGTCTCTGCAGTGTGGAATCAGAAGGTAAGGTAAGTATATTTTCTAACTCTTCTGCACAGATACTTTGTTTTAAACATATATAATGCTGCATTTTTAGATGGGGCACAGTATGTAATATGTGGTCCTTGTATTTTTAAGACAAAATTGACTTTAAAGTAGACCTAAAGTCAGAAACCGCCGTTTGGTGTACCTGCTCCAAATGCTGTCTGAATTCATTACCCTCAAATACTTACCTGAGAACTCTCGTTCACAAAACATGATGATTTCCCTGCTACTTCTGGCCTACAAATGCAGATAAGGAATCAGAAATGTGATTCTCAGAGGCATTGATTGTCCATTGGCTTCAATACTTTTAATATCACTGCCTCTGTATAGGTATGCACACCAACAGCCCTGACTTTGCTTTGACATGCTTGTTCTAGGCAAACTGTATTTTCAGAAGTGATAGCCCACTATTCTTTGCTTGGTACAGGTTTAAAATTTTACAACATTAATTATGTAAAACAAAAATCTTAATCTTATTTGTTTTGGAAAAGTAAAGCACTGGAAGAAACAATTACATTTCTACCTGACAAAAACAGGCAGCTTGAAATGTCCACCACTTTACACGTGTACATTTTCTCATACTATAGACATGTATTGTATTATCGACACAGTAGGAAATGCAGAGGGATAATGGTGTACAAAGTACAATAACTTATAGCAACAAATCACATCATATTTAATTAATTTAGAGCACAGACAATGAAAGATGCTTACTGATTAGTTGCTGTTGGTTAACACACTTGTACAATGCTCCTTATTTTAGGTTATTTTAACCTTAGAACTTTACCTCTTTAATATGTTTTATACACATATATCTTCTATTATTATAGAGTCAGTCCAATCAAATTTGATATATCAAATTATAATACATAGTAATGAGTTGAGTCACCGACCAACAACGTTTATGTTTTGGAAACTTAGGTGGCAAGATGTTACCACCATATTTACTGGTTCTTTTTCACTGCCTTGGATTTTTACCTCTTCTGTTGATTTTCTACCCTTTCTACTTGGAATTTTGTCCCTCTTCCAAAACAAATTTACATTTACAATATAGTTACATAGTTAATATGGTTCAAAAAAGACACAAGTTTATCCAGTTCAACCAATAGAGAATATATATATATTTATGTTTTTTAGGTATATTTTAAGCAATAGGACAATTTTGTCATGAATTATGGAATGTGCACAACATAAGCAGCTCAAATCTTTACAACTATAATAACATAGACAACTTGTGATTATTATATTTTATAGAGAGTCAAACCACCTAAAAGTATTATATTTAGTATTGAATGTTAGACCAGTAGGCTGAATAAACCTCTGGGTTCTTATATGCATTTTAATACTTCAGCAGGGAGATAACCATATCATTGTTTCTGGCTCTGTTCTTGTTCACCTGTAGGTTATAGATGCTGTCCCCCACTGTTGGTTGTTCCAACATGTCCTGTTGCATTCTCTATATTGCAAAACAAGTGGAAAATCCAACAGAGAGAGTGAGATCCCCCACCCCTCCCCCCATTCACCACAGCAGGTTAGAGAGCCAGAAATTCTAACAGAGAAATCCTGCCAATATAATCCCCAAGGGATAAAATATTAAAGGGATAAAAGTCAGTGGCTAAATTCTCCAGAATCTAACAAACACTAATATTTTTTGTGTGGTTTACTTTTTAAACCTGAAAAGAAAATATTAATCAGATAACTTTCAAATGTTTAGCTTTGTAATACTAGCATCAATGTACCCTTTTCTTGAAAATCAATTGAGTTGATGTTACATATATATTTTTGCACAGGTCTTAATAATGAACGTTGAAAGAGTGTACCTTCTCCTCTAAGTAGTGCTACAAGCATACAAAATGATGTAGTACAAATATACAATAGTATTAAGTATTATTAGTTCCATATTGAAAAAATTGAGTTTACCTGAATAGTCTATCTTTATCTTCTTGACTTTTTGTCTTGAGGAGCCTCTAAGAAGTGCAATGATTTTTTTTCTTAATACACCAGCTCCTCTTTTCATTTATATACACGTAAATATGATGCAGAAATGACGCAAATTTCTTATTCGTTTCCTTATGTGAAAAATTGACTATGTCACCTCTGCCCATAAAACTCACGGGTCTCTTCGATAGCTCTTCAACATCTATTAGTCCAAGGCCTCGTGTCGAGACATAAAGGAGGAGGCAAGAGGAAGTGGATATATTTACTTTATTGGTTGTCTTTATTTCTTTAGCACAGCATATATGGTACATTGGTTAAACTGGACACTTTAATGAATTGAATAATGACATGCAAAAATTAGGTGAGTCTTCTTTGCAAAACCTCAGGATCGAGACTGGTGTCAGTTCTGCAAGTGAAGAATCCAATATTGTTGGTTTTAATTCAAAGTCAGCAGAAACAATGGACCTCTTGCTTAACCCACCTCCTCCTTTTTCTTTTCCTGTTGTCTTGTATTTAATAATACAATATCAAATGTCCAGGAAACTCTATGACCTGATGTGTTGGGGTTAAGGGTGACCTTGTTAAAAATGTAGCGCCGATGGTCTAATTGTTTATGGAACAAGGGCCATCGTTAGCTTGTTAGCTGCTTGGAGCCTAGACATGAGTCACCAGCCTTTCTGACAGATGATGTGACAACAAGACGTGAAATAATGGTTGCCCTTGTTCTTGAATTTTCCTATCATTAGCGAAGCAAATTTTAAGAATAAGAAAGTTTATTTGCATGGCAAAAAAGTTTTTCGTATCTACTTGAACATGACTTTATTCTGAAAGAGAAATTTGGTGCTCATAAACGGTGTTGATAGGATTTATGAAGCTTAGGGTAGTTATGTGATAGCTGCAAACCCAGAAGACACATATAGCAATGTTCTGTAGGAGAGAGGCTATCAATTGAGTTTTGTTTTTGTATATTGCCTATAGGGATGAGCTTCGTGTTCGAGTCGAACCCATGTTCGACTCGAACATCGGCTATTCGGATGTTCGCTGAATTGCGAACATTATGGGCCATTCGCACCAAATTCGAGTGGTGCGTCATGGCCCATAATTCACTGCGGCATCGTAGTGCATTGCTGGCTGATGATTGGCCAAGCATGCACTATGACCCGCATGCTTTGGCCAATCACAGCACGCAAAAAACGGAGAGCAATAATTGGCCAAAACCAAGATGGCTTTGGCCAATTATGTCTCAGGGGTTTTAGTACACGCCCCACCCTATATAAGGCCGCCTCCGTGGCGGCCTTGTGTAGTGTGTTGCGGTGGTTAAAGCAAGAGCTTACAGAGAGAGAGAGACAGTGTCATTTATATTGAGTTAGATAGAGCAGGCAGGCGAGTCAGTTAGCTGCAGTTACAGTGTGTAGAGGATATATATATGCATCCTAGGTGTTGTATATATATTTATACACTGTATTCAGTTTAGCTCGATCCGTTCCTGTTATTCTCTCTACTGTGACAGGCAGGCAGGTGATTGTGCTAGCTGCAGTCAGTGTTTCACTTAGTGTACTGTGTGCTTTGCATAGCATTCACCTAAAGCTTACCTGAATACAGTTAGTGGTGTTCTCATAATAAAATTACAGGCATGGAGCTGCAATAATTTCATATAGTGTACTTCTGTCCTTTGCACAGCGTTCACTTAAAGGAACCTGAATACAATTTGTGGTGTTCTCATAATAAAACCACAGGTAGAGAGCTGCAAGTATTTTCAGTTAGTGTACTGTGTCCTCTGCACAGTGTTCACCTAAAACTAACTGAAGATAATTGCTGCTTTTCTCATACTAATAACAAAGCAGGAAGTTGATTCTGATAGCTGCATTATAATCAGTACAGAGTTATATATATTGTAATGTTGGGGGTTGTTAGCTCAAGTGTAGCACCCGCTAGCGAGAACAGTCCCACACAAATGTTTTCTTTTGAGGACTTGTTGGCCCACTTTTATTAAAAATAATCAAACAAAGTTCCAGAAATGAAAACAAATGTGGTTTCCCTCGCAGGGGGTTTTCACCATCAACATAAAATGGTAGTATGTTCAGCCTCCTGGCTCACACATGCAAAAGTGCAAATGAAAATACAAAGCTGCCTGGCTCTCTTCAGCAGCAGCACCACTGCTCAGGCTCCCGCATGGAGCCCTCCTGACTCCTGTCAGCAACCTCAGACTCAGGTCTCTGGGTTTCACAGTGCAGCATGCACTCTCTAGCTACTCCAGTTTCTCCAGCTTCTCTAGCTACTCCAGTGCACACCTGCACACTCTGGGTTCTCCCTTGCAAGCCTGGTCTCCTCGGGAGGGTGGAGCCCAGAACCATGGTCAGGTGTCTACAAATAGGCCAGCACACACCTGACCAGTCAGTGTGCTGGTAAATCTCAAAATCTGGACCCAGGACTGGGGATTTCATGCCACCCAGATCTCTACGAAATCCCCGGGCTCCAGGTCCCAAAGTGGACTTTATTAAATAATGAGGAAACCGAAACGCTAGTTACCTCTGTACATTATAAGCTCCCTGGAGCCCCTCAACCCGCCCAGTTGAGAATTATGGGTCACTACACTGGTGGGGTACCACACTACCACATATCCCCCCCTTGTTTTCACCCAGAGGGCGGAACACACCAGTCCAACCTCCTCACTTTGGCATGCCAGCTACCACCCACATGGGACAAATCTTGTCCCATCAGGTGACTTTCTCCACGTCCCCCTGCTTTGTTAACTCGGGCTCTGCTAAGACACTCCCATGTCTTTTTGCGTGTACGCTTCTGTAACGACAGGGGTTAACATTGTTTAGATATATTCCATTTCCAAACACACAGCAGCTACCAGACACTCCACAGTCAGGCGACCGCTTCCCATAGGAATAATCCTCCCAGATATACGAGACAAACACTCTGTATGAAGTTTCCAGCAGGTCTGACATTCTTTATTGACAAACTTCAAGTTTTATACACACAGAGAGGAGGTTCTTACATTCCTCATTTTCCTCTGACAATACACCTTTGACCAGACCTAATTTACATGAGCTAATTAACAACAGCTGATGACTCAGACACATGACCTTTAGGCTAGCCTCACTGTCTTTTAAACTACAGTACCCATTATCAAAAGACTTCACACAATAGTTACATAACGAGCTCCCAATACACATCTGACAGCTCTTAGCAGACAACAGGTGGGTTTATTAGCTAATTCCTTTACATCTTAAATGACTATGCATAACCTTTATGTTCCTCAGACTGTCTGTCTGCTAGTTTATAATACCTATAATTACAGACTTAATTACCACAAGCCACAATAGACAATAGAATGTAATCACACCCTACCCCATCACAGCAATTAGTGCACAGCAGCAAACACACAATATACACACAATATATACAATGTATATACAGCATTGAATCTGACTAGCACAGATCATAGTGGGGTTCTCCTTCACCCTGTGCCCAAAGTGACCCCTGTCACACATCTCCCCTTTCGGCAGCAGACTAACACAGGAGGAGACCCCAGACGGGTTGTGTGACAGGAGGGTCACTTTGGACACAGGGTGAGACAGGAAACCATGGACATTAAGAAATATATCTTGGACTACCTAAAATGTAATATTTATCCACCATATTCCCAAGGATAGCTGTAAAGGAATATTTACTGATTCTGAACTCAACAGGTTAATTGAGAGATACTGATGTGTTCAGCCTCAATCACCTGTCTGCCTAGTGTAATGCTAATGAATCGCAGCTTCTAAAAGACCTGTTCATTGTTTGTAGTGATGTGGATTGGGGAAATTAAGTCTGTCCTTGTGTGTATTGTAAAGTAACAGACAGTCTGGTGAATATAAAGTTCATGCATAGTTATTTAAACATAAGGGGATTAGAACCTGTTGTCTCCTAACAGGTGTCAAAATAATGTGTATTGGGTCTGGTTATGTTGTGGGTGGAGCTGGACCATTGTTCATTTTAGGTTAATGCAGTATTGGATGTGTATAAAAAGCACAATGTTTTTCTTAATAAAGTCAGTCTATCCAGAGAAAGATACAGAGTGCGTCTCGTTCTTTCAGAAGGATTAATTCCTATGGGAAGTGGTCGTCTGGCTGTGGAGGATCGGCAGTGAATTGGTGTCCAGGAGGGAGAATATCTTTAAACGGCGTTTACCCCCTTTCGTATTTGGGGTGCTGTTACATTGGTTGGCAGCAGCTGGATTTTCCCTCCAGTCCCTGGGACACTCCAAACCACCACAGTGAATGACCAGCTATGCAGCCGGCAGGAAAACCACGCTGAAATACCTACTTGAGAGCTGTGGAGGGACCAGTGGGACAAAGAACAAGGCCAACTTGATCAGGGAGCTAGCCGAGATGGACCAGAGGGATGGTGATGCAAGACCCCGGTCAATTGAAGATTTGTTTCAGCAACGAGTTCGAGAGCGGTTGGCATTATATGGGGCTAACCCATCAGAGAATGCCATACAGGAAGCCATTAAAGGCATCCAGCTGCAGAATGCGCGACGAGAGAGAGAACTAGAGCGACAACATAAGCGGAGAATGGCGGAAATACGGCAATCGGAGATCGCCTACAGACAGCTGCTAGAATCTGCTCAGCAGCAGGGTGGGGCTACCTTTGCCTGGGATTATCAGGAAATACCAGTTGACATCTATGAAATCCTGGCTGAAGAATCGGCAGTGGAAAATCTGAAGATTGCCATCCCTAAAGCCAAAGTGGATGATATGGAGTTCCAGGGAGCTAGCCTGGCTGAAGAATCGACAGTGGAAAATCTGAAGATTGCCATCCCTAAAGCCAAAGTGGATGATATGGAGTTCCAGGGAGCTAGGGCAGTTGGCTCATCTCCCCAGCCACAGATTACAGAAGGTATGGACTTAAGGGACTGTTCAGAGGATGTTATGGATTATGCATCACCTGCTCAAGTACTGGCAGCAGGACAAAGTACTGCAGACCCCTGCTCTACACCCGTGGCAGTTTTGGAGGCCCGAGGTGAGAAGGTGTTGGTTCCTCTTTCCCAGGGGATTTCAGAGATGCAGGGAGGAGAAGCAGCCCTTTTCCCTCCTCAACAGTTAGCCAGAGCAGATGGTGTGGAGTCCCCAGCAGAAGTGCTGGCAACAGGGCAGAGTGATAGCAACCTCTGCCCAGCACCGGAAACAACTGTGGAGTTTCAGGGAGCCGGGGCAGTTGGCCCCTCTCTCCAGCAACAAGCTGAGGTGGTAAAGCTTTTACCCCCAGCTGAATCACTGGCAGCAGGGCAGAATGCTACTGGCCTCTGCACACAACTGCAACTTGAGCTGATATCGGTGGATGGGACTACGGTCTCCACTCACAGCAACCCAGTGGAAGAGCTGGCAACAGAGCAGAGTGCCGCAGGCCTCTGCTCTCAACTAACAGAAGAGGGAGTGCCTGTGGTACTGGATGGGACTTCGGTCCTCACTGACACAACCCCAGAAAATGGTGTGACACTGAGACAGGAGGATGTCAGCCTTGCTTTGCAAGCACTGGGGGATTTTCACCTACCACAAGTGGATGGGACTTCAGTCTCCACTTGTATACCCCAGGGATGCTGGGCAGTCGGCCCAGATCCCCAACAGCATGACGGACTGAGCCCAGTCACCCTGTCTTCTCCCCAGCGGCGGGTATGTTCTCTGAGAGAGGCAGAGGTTGGCTGGGTAAGTAATGCTCTGTTTGGAGCAATTTATTTGGGGTACTGTGTGGATACCGGCATTAGAAGAATGGACCTATGGACTAACTTCGGAGTCAACCCGTCTGGGGTCACCTCCTGTGTTAGTCTCCTGCCGAAAGGGGAGATGTGTGACAGGAGGGTCACTTTGGACACAGGGTGAGACAGGAAACCATGGACATTAAGAAATATATCTTGGACTACCTAAAATGTAATATTTATCCACCATATTCCCAAGGATATCTGTAAAGGACTATTTATGATTCTGAACTCAACAGGTTAATTGAGAGATACTGATGTGTTCAGCCTCAATCACCTGTCAGCCTAGTGTAATGCTAAAGAATCGCAGCTTCTAAAAGACCTGTTCATTGTGGTGATGTGGATTGGGGAAATTAAGTCTGTCCTTGTGTGTATTGTAAAGTAACAGACAGTCTGGTGAATATAAAGTTCATGCATAGTTATTTAAACATAAGGGGATTAGAACCTGTTGTCTCCTAACAGGTGTCAAAATAATGTGTATTGGGTCTGGTTATGTTGTGGGTGGAGCTGGACCATTGTTCATTTTAGGTTAATGCAGTATTGGATGTGTATAAAAAATACAATGTTTTTCTTAATAAAGTCAGTCTATTCAGAGAAAGATACAGAGTGCGTCTCGTTCTTTCAGAAGGATTACTTCCTATGGGAAGTGGTCGTCTGTCTGTGGAGGATCGGCAGTGAATTGGTGTCCAGGAGGGGGAATATCTTTAAACAGCGTTTTCCCCCTTTCGTATTTGGGGTGATTCCGAAGTTAGTCCATAGTTCCATTCCTCTAATGCCTGGACAACCCATCAGCATTGCACTTTTGCTTACCGGGTCAGTAGCTGATGGGGAAGTTGTAAGGTTGCAGGGCGAATAATGGAATTCAGTTCTGGAACAGTCACTTGCTTTGCTCTCTCAATGGCTCCCAAAACTTGTTGCTGATGCTCTTGGGAAAGGTAAGGCAAAACCTGGGCGCAAATCCCATTTAACTTTTTGATAATTTCAGCCTGTTTGTGCATTTCAATGTTCAAGCCATGGGACATTTCATAATACATGACGTAGTGTCGTTGCATCTCCGATTTCTCCCTGGCCAACTTGTCACATTCCAATTCTAGACTGTGATATTTTGACTGATCTAAGGTACATGTCGGGGCGATAGTCTCACCCAGGCTTCAGCCATAAGCGGGCCGGTTCCAGCAGCATGGGTTTGGGCACAGGTAGTCACTGGGTTGGCTTTAGCGGGGCCCATCGGGGCGTAAGCAGAAACGAGGGGGGCCAAATCATTCCCCAGTAGTACATCCGCTGGCAAATCCTTCATCACCCCCACATTCACGTGTCCCGAACCAACCCCCCAATCCAGGTGAACACGGGCAACGGGTAGCCGGAAGATGGTACCTCTCGCTACTCTTACGGCTACAGTGTCTCTGTTGTGTTGGCTCTCTGGGATGAGGTTCTTCTGTAGTAGGGTCATGGTAGCGCCACTATCACGTAGGCCATTGGCTACCGTTCCATTAACCCGGACAGTCTGCCTGTGTTGTTGCCTGTTGTCCCGGTTAGCTGCTTGTATTGGGTCAGCCTCGTGCAGGACGCCCCAATGTTCTTCCTCCTCAAAGCAGTGGGCCGCAGACATGGATGTGTGGGGGTTCCCCCTTGCTGGCTGTCTCCATGACTGGGACTGCCTGGCTGGATTCAATGGACAGTCTGGCTTTTTGTGCCCTAGCTGTTTACACCCGAAACACCTGATGGGTTGTGAGTAGTCCTGGGAGTTGAACCTGGGCTGCTGAGGATAAGTGGCCGCTGGAGGTGGTGCTGAAGTTGGGTTAGAGGCTGGTAAACTGGGCCAAGATAGTGGATAGCGCTCGCTTTCGCCTGACCTTCGAGAGTCCAGATATTCATCGGCCAAAGTAGCCGCTTGCTGTACAGTCCTTGATCGCTTATCTCGCACCCAATCCCGTAATACCGGAGGAGTGTGGTTAAAGAACTGTTCTAAGAGTACTAGTTGGGTGATGTCCTCTATGGTATGAGCGTGGCTTCCCTGGAACCAGCCCTTAAGGTCTCGCTGCAGACGATGTGCCCACTCCACGTATGTTATGTGGGTTTGTTTCCGGGATTCTCGAAACTTAATCCGGCTGGCTTCGGCTGTAATGGCAAATCGGGCTAGCAGAGCTTCTTTTACCCGGTCATAGTCTTTAGCGTCCTCATCCTCCAGGGCCCGATACGCATCCGCCGCTCTGCCAGTTAAATTACTCGCCAGTAAGGCGACCCGATCTTGGGGCCGTACTTCATGTATCTGGCATAGTCTCTCAAAGTCCTGCAGGAACGCTTCAATTTCCTCCTCTCCTTCCTGAAATAGTTTGAACGCCCGAAAGGGCAACTTACGGAAAGGTGCTGCATCTTTAGCTGTTGTCTCCGATCTCCGTATTTCCGCCATTCTCCGCTCATGTTGCCGCTCTAGTTCTCTCTCTCTTGTCGCTCATCCTGCAGCTGGATGTCTCCAATGGCATTCTGTATGGCAGTCTCTGATGGGTTAGCACCATATAATGCCAACCACTCTCAAACTCGTTGCTGAAACAAGTCTTCAACTGACCGGGGTCCTGCATCAGCATCCCTCTGATCCATCTCGGCTAGCTCACTGTTTAGGGTGGCCTTGTTCTTTGTCCCACCGGTCCCTCCACGGCTCTCAAGTAAGTCTTTTAGCGTGGCTTTCCTGCAGGCTGCATAGCTGGTCATTCACTGTGGTGGTTTGGAGTGTCCTCCTGTAGCTGTCCTTCCGGCTGTGGGAATCAATCCGCTGCCTGCCACCAATGTAACGACAGGGGTTAACGTCGTTTAGATATATTCCATTTCCAAACACACAGCAGCTACCAGACACTCCACAGTCAGGCGACCGCTTCCCATAGGAATAATCCTCCCAGATATATGAGACAAACACTGTATGAAGTTTCCAGCAGGTCTGACATTCTTTATTGACAAACTTCAAGTTTTATACACACAGAGAGGAGGTTCTTACATTCCTCATTTTCCTCTGACAATACACCTTTGACCAGACCTAATTTACATGAGCTAATTAACTACAGCTGATGACTCAGACACATGACCTTTAGGCTAGCCTCACTGTCTTTTAAACTACAGTACCCATTATCAAAGGACTTCACGCAATAGTTACATAACGAGCTCCCAATACACATCTGACAGCTCTTAGCAGACAACAGGTGGGTTTATTAGCTAATCCCTTTCAATCTTAAATGACTATGTATAACCTTTATGTTCCTCAGACTGTCTGTCTGCTAGTTTATAATACCTATAATTACAGACTTAATTACCACAAGCCACAATAGACAATACAAATAGGCGCTGGTATCAAAGACGGTGTAAACACTAATGGGAATAAGGGAAAGGCACTAAATAAAAAATATATAGTAAATGAGTCAATCAATACATAATAATAAAACCACATAAGACTATAAAAGTCCTTTCAGTCCATCCTAAAAGCACTTAGAAGGCAGCCCAGTGAAGAATAGAAGCAAATCCTGAAGGAGCTGTAGGGAGAAGCATAGAAGCGCCACTCTAAGTGCAGTATGATCGATAAAATTTAATATAAAAAATGGGAGGGAACATATATGTACTCACAAACATGATATGAAAATGAGCATGTAAACAGAAAGTCTTATCTGTGGAGAAGCGGTGGCGCAGACCAAATGGCGCTGCTTGGAGCTGGTGTGTGGCAGTACCGCACTTCTGCTAGTACAGGAAAGGCAGGATGAGGGGGATCCACAACGGGCGATGGACCATACTGTAGACCGTGTCTCTTGATCAACTTCCGGGTGTTGGCAGGCCGTGACTTGCGGTGATATTCCGGGTGATCAGAGAACCAATAGGATCCAAGTGGCTGAAAACCAATGGGTAAGCGCTTTCGGAGCATGCGCTCCTTCATCAGACCTAGTAGTGGCCATCTTAAGTAAGGGCTCTTATATACTCTGCAGCCTAGCTGCCGGGTCCTAAAACCCAGGATAAGGACAACACTAAAAGTTTTACTCTAACGAAGCATTGCAGTGTAGGGTGGACCACAGGAGCAACAAATACATGTGGAAGCAATCAGAAAATCACATCAGAATGGTCATGAAGAAATGATAAAATAAATTATAAGGGAACATTTTGCTGAAATTGCAAGGAACTGCAAAGGTATAAATGGATGAAGGTCAATTAATTAGTCAATAAATGACAAACACAACCAAATTGAAATAAATAAAATAATATATATATATATATATATATATATATATATATATATATATATATTATGTGTATGTATATATCCCCTATATAATATATAATGTAATGAGATGAAAAATAAAAATGAAAATAAAACAAAAATAGAAATAATAATAAAAAAATAATAATAATGATAATAATAATGAAACAGTAAATGAAAATAAGTTAAAAAGTACTGAAAAATTTATGAATTATGGAAAAATTAAGGAAAAATTAATCTAAAATAAATATGCTATTTTAAATAGGAATGGCTCATGTAACAAACCACTACATCAAAATCAGTCTCAATATACATCACATGAACATAAATCAAAAGGGGAGGGGAGGGGGGGAAGGGAAAGAATGAGGAAAGAAATGAGGAAAGAAAGGCACATGTATATACATACACACATATGTATACACACATATACATACATACACACGTGCATCTACACACCCCTACGAAAAGAAAAAGGAGGGGGGGGGGGAAGAAAAAGAAAAGAAGGACAAAAGGGGGAGGGAGGGCTGAGAAAATTAAACTGAACCATGGTATCTAAAGGAAGGACAAAAAGGGAGAAAAAAGGGGGGAAAATATGCAGGAAGGAAAAGGGGGGGGGGTTTAAATAAGATTGTTGACCTCTATCTCTTCATTTTTATTTTTATTTTTATTTCTATTTTTGTTTCATTTTCATTTTTATTTTTATTTTTCATCTCATTACATTATATATTATATAGGGGATATATATATATATATATATATATATATATTATTTTATTTATTTATTTCAATTTGGTTGTGTTTGTCATTTATTGACTAATTAATTGACCTTCATCCATTTATACCTTTGCAGTTCCTTGCAATTTCAGCAAAATGTTCCCTTATAATTTATTTTATCATTCCTTCATGACCATTCTGATGTGATTTTCTGATTGCTTCCACATGTATTTGTTGCTCCTGTGGTCCACCTTACACTGCAATGCTTCGTTAGAGTAAAACTTTTAGTGTTGTCCTTATCCTGGGTTTTAGGACCCGGCAGCTAGGCTGCAGAGTATATAAGAGCCCTTACTTAAGATGGCCACTACTAGGTCTGATGAAGGAGCGCATGCTCCGAAAGTGCTTACCCATTGGTTTTCAGCCACTTGGATCCTATTGGTTCTCTGATCACCCAGAATATCACCGCAAGTCACGGCCTGCCAACACCCGGAAGTTGATCAAGAGACACGATCTACAGTATGGTCCATCGCCCATTGTGGATCCCCCTCATCCTGCCTTTCCTGTACTAGCAGAAGTGCGGTACTGCCACACACCAGCTCCAAGCAGCGCCATTTGGTCTGCGCCACCGCTTCTCCACAGATAAGACTTTCTGTTTACATGCTCATTTTCATATCATATTTGTGAGTAGGGATGAGCTCGGTGTTCGAGTCGAACATACGTTCGACTCGAACATCGGCTGTTCGATCGTTCGACTAAGATCGAACTATTTGGGCCGTTCGTGCCAAATTCGAGTGACGCGAATGGCCCACAATTTAGGAAATAAACTTCCTCCTTTTTTGCTCTGGTGCCTATTAAACGCCCCCATTTATTCCCTCCAATGCAGCCATTTTGTCCCCTCCAATGCAGCCATTTTGTCCCCTCCAATGCAGCCATTTTGTTCCCTCTAATGCAGCCATTTTGTCCCCTCCAATGCAGCCAGTTCCCCCCCAGCCCTGCACTTACCTTCTTGTGGTCAGCGCCATCCTTCTTCTGTCCTTGATGTCTTCTCCTTCCCTTGATGTTGCATCAGCCAATCATGTTACCATTAAACAGACTTGGTGAACATGATTGGCAGAGCAGCCTGTCAGTGTTTACCCAAGGAATGCCCCCCCCCCCCCCTGCGTCCCCTATTTAACTTTTCTGCAGCCAATTACATCCCTCAGGCTGTAATGTGCAAGACAATTTTCCTTACTGTTTCTGATATGCAATTTTAAGCCCATAAATGCCGCAGTTCTTCATATGTCGGTCGCTTAACAGGGGGCCATCCACCTGAATAGTGGGCGGCATAGACAATACATAGGTTAATGCAAGGCATAAACCTATGTATTGTTCTGAGTGACGGGCACAGGAGAGAGGGGGCAGTGCTCCAGCGCCCACTCTGGACGCACCGCCACTGCAATGCTATCCTGTGGCCAAACACATCTACCCCCCCCCTCCCCATTATAATTTATTAATGGACCATCATAGGGGGTGATGAATATGATACATGAGCCTTCCATTATACTTATTTAAAACACCTTAATAAACGTAGACTTTGCTTGATGTTGGCCTCTAATGTATTTTCTTAGAATATACTTGTAATGTTTGATTTGTGTATTCTAATATTTTTTCATCTTGTTTGACTCCACAGCTTCCTTCCACGCCACAGGAATGGCAGACTGTGGCATCGGAGTTTGCCACACGGTGGGACTTCCCCAACTGCGGTGGTGCTATAGATGGGAAGCACGTCCGCATCGTGCCGCCACCCCGTTCTGGGTCCTACTACTTCAATTACAAGGGGTTTCATAGCATTGTGCTGATGGCGGTGGTGTCAGCACGGTATGAATTCCTCTATGTTGATGTAGGGAAGAATGGCCGGTTGTCCGATGGGGGATCCTTCATCCAGACGGAGTTTGCCCTCCGTCTCCAGAGTGACGACCTTGCATTGCCACCGGATGCAGGGAATATTGAAGGACTCCCCTTTGTTTTTTTGGCTGATGAAGCCTTCGGGCTCGGACCACATCTTATGAGGCCATTTCCTCAGAGGACCCTGACCCCAGAGAAGAGGGTGTTCAATTACCGGCTGGCCAGGGGCCGAAGAGTCGTTGAAAATGCCTTCGGCATAATGGCCAGCCGGTTCCGCCTTTTTAGGACTCCCATCCACTTGGCGGACTACAAAATAAACTATGTAGTGTTATGCTGCTGTGTGCTACACAATTTTCTTTGCCGCAAATCGAATTCATATATGACCTCAGTTTTAAAAAACAATAATACTGAGAACGGTAGTAAATAGTTAAAAAATGTGTCCATAGAATTCCTCTTAGCAAGAATAGAAGCCCAAGACAGTGTCCATATAGGAAGTGACTCCTAAAGATTATTAAATGGTGACTTATGTGATATTCCTCCACCACCGAAATAGGTTTGCAGATCACCTCAGAGCATGGACCCCTGAACCAGTCAGTCAGGTCATGCAAGCATGTTTCCCTTGTGGGACAGATATTCCAAGGTAGATAAACTCAGGAAGGCAATACGATAGGGGGAAATCCACAGGTCACTAGATCAGAGCTCCGGGGGGATCATTGGTAGCTTAAACCAGTGGTCATCAACACTGTCACTGATCCCTGAGTTTATCTACCTTGGAATATCTGTCCCACAAGGGAAACATGCTTGCATGACCTGACTGACTGGTTCAGGGGTCCATGCTCTGAGGTGAGCTGCAAACCTATTTCGGTGGTGGAGGAATATCACATAAGTCACCATTTAATAATCTTTAGGAGTCACTTCCTATATGGACACTGTCTTGGGCTTCTATTCTTGCTAAGAGGAATTCTATGGACACATTTTTTAACTATTTACTACCGTTCTCAGTATTATTGTTTTTTATGATTTATTTTGGGTTTTATTTTTATTTATATTTTTGCTGCGCTGCACTGCTTTTATGCCAGTTTACTTGGGGATTTGATATTTTGACCCTCAGTGTCCAGCTGCAATTCTTTTTGTGTTAATTTTATTTGCGCTGGTTGATCTGCTTTAGTATGGCCTCAGTTTTGCCTGAGGCTGGACTTTCCCCTGATAATCCCCTGCCGGGCCTGGAATCTGCCCGTGCTGGCTTGCCCCCCCAAAATGCCTGTGATGTTCGGGACAAATACATGGACTATTTCACGGGTAGGGGGGCAATTCCTATGCCAGGCTATGTCTAAAGATTGCTGTCTAACGATCCAAATAAAAATCTTGTTTAAACTTCTAACTTTTCTTGGTTTCCTGTCTCCTAGTTTGTCTTAGTGCATTTGTAGTGCCAAGTGTATTTTCCTTTAGTAAATACCAACCATTTCACTATGTAACCTTAAAAAATTTACCAAATAAGGTTAGAGCATATTAGAAAAAGAAGCTACACGTTGTTTGTGTTCAAATCTTTTACTATGTGCAAATTCACACACCTTTTTTTTTTTTTTTTTTACATTTTTTGTTTGCCTGGCCACAAACCGGCAATTGTTTTCTTAGGAAAATACAAAAACAACAGTTGCATTCCAAAAATTACAAAATTGGATACCTCGGAGCAATCTGAGACATTCACTTACACAAACTATATGTCTCTATGTGCCCGTCCTAATATGGGGTCCTGCCACCCCTTGCCCAGCCAAAAATTGAATATGCACACAATTGGGATTATTTTCCTACAGGGATTTTAGACTCCTGATCCCTATTGTCAACATGTGCTATCTGCCATCAGGGGTGATCAATGGACGTGTTTTGGGGGTGCAACCCCTTCCTCAGTTCACCTACTTTAGATACGAGGAAGGGGTTGCACCCCCAAAAGACGTACATGGATATCCCCTGATGGCAGATAGCACATGTTGACACACTGTGTGCAGATTCAA
The DNA here is from genome assembly GCA_029206835.1 of Rana muscosa. Classification (NCBI taxonomy): domain Eukaryota; kingdom Metazoa; phylum Chordata; class Amphibia; order Anura; family Ranidae; genus Rana; species Rana muscosa. The sequence goes on along the minus strand of CM055124.1, from coordinate 114,337,061 downwards.
TTTTTGGCTGGTTTGATTGTCAAAAAGTTTTTTAAAAGTTGAAGAACAAACATGAGAAAAAAGGGGGTTGGGATGCCTTATTGAATTCTCCCCAAAACATCGAGAATGTCTTTAAATGTTTGATCCATCACATGTTTTCTTTCTTTAATTTTGTCCAGTTCCGTGCTACATTCCATCACTTGCTGGATGAGGCGGAGGGCACTGTCAGCAGAGAAACCTGTACTATCCTTCACCCCAACATTCACATCCCCTAAAAACAAAATAAAAAGGTATTATAACTCTGCAGGCCTACCTCTCTTACCTGAAGCTGTGGTGACAGATACTGACCTGTTGTGGTGACCAGTTCCACAACGTCATCCACCTCTCCTTCCTGCACTTCTCCTTCCTCCACCTCAACTTCCTCTACATCCTTCGTTTGTGGGTCTTTGGGAGTTTGGGGTTGTTGTGAAGCTGTGGGGTTCTTGTGCCCCTGGAGTGTCCTCCTCCCAGTCTTCTCTCCCCTATGAGAATCAAACAAAAGGTAGAGTTATCACACAGAAATTCTCTATGTTAAACAAAAAAACAGGCTAAATTGCTTGGAAGTGGGGTACAAGTGTGTGTTTGGGCGGAAGTTAAAGATGAATGCATTATTTCTGACCAAGAATATGCTTAGTATTCACCTTTGTCTGTCATTTTTTAGACATGTAGGCAACACAAAAATTCTCTGAAGCACCTGTGTGGGACACCCAAAAAAGGCGGGTCTGGTGGCCCACACTATAGTGCTCAAAAGTACAGATGTGGAAGCAGCTGCTGAGTGTCCTCTCCTTTACACTGACAAAAGTTTGCATTTCATTCTCTTTAAAAACACATCATCTAGCCTAAAACTTTGTGCCCCAAACTTGCGAAAAAATGGCAGATGTCTAATTACTTTTGTGGCTGTAAAATAATCCAAAACAGCGGATAGTGGCCGAACAAAGTGTCTGTAACGTAACGAACGATTACTGTGCCCAACCAAGTTCAAAATATAACATTTTGGAAGGGAGTCCAATAAGAAAAACAAAAAAAAACAGCAACATGTCAGTTTAGAAAAGGATTAGTAGCATAAAAGTGTACATTTTACTTACTTTTTGCGAGCATTCTCTTAATGCTCCTTAACTGCTCTGGCTCCCTCAGTTTGAGGTCTGACCACCTCTTTCTGAGCTGCTCATTTGAGCGTTTCACCCCGAAATTCGTCTTCAGACTCTTCACGACTTTAGTGAGGATTTTGGCCTTCCTTCTATTTGGTTTGCTATACGGCCCATGCTTTGCGTCATAATCATACTTGAGCAAGATGTCCACCATCTCCGCCATCTCCGCAAAAGACATATTCGATGCCTTGAATCTCCTCCTTGATCGTGACGTTTCCTCGGTCTCCGGGCTTGTCTCCTCCTCGTTAGTTGCGGAATTATCAGACACCTGCTGTAACTCCGCCATATCTGTCTGCGCGCCGAAAGAGAAGGGGCGGGGAAAAGATGTTAGTTAGAACGTCATGGGCGGGCGACGTGTGCGGAGCGACGTGTTCGAATTTTGACGCATGCGTGGTGTGTATATAGCAAACACACATGTGACTATAGTACGTTCGGTGTGCGGAGAGAGGAGTTCAAGTGACGGACGTGCGAACGAAGGTATGTGATTTTGGGACTTGTACAAATTGTTGGCCTATACTGTTTTGAGAATGTTGTAGGATATATATGGTGACTACGATGTTAAGGAGGTTAGACTGTTTGCCTCACATTAGTTATATATTATTTCTTAAACTTGCAGATACAATATGAATGTCTTTATTAGCGACAAAGAGTTCCTGGCGGAATTTATTGACCGGGTAAGGGAGCTGCCCGCTCTGTGGGAGACGAAAAACCCCATCCATAAAAAAAGAGGGGTGAGAAAAGCAGCGCTGGAGAAGCTGCTCCCATTTGTGCAGACCAAGGTGCCCACAGCCACAGCAAAACAAGTGGACACTAAAATTGGGAGCTTGAGAGGCACCTACAGGACTGAACGCTCTAAGGTCCTGGCTTCTCAGAGGTCAGGAGCAGCAGCAGATGATGTGTATGTCCCGATTTTGTGGTACTACAGCAGGATGTCCTTCCTGGATGACCACATTGAGGCAAGGCCATCACTCTCCACTCTTCCCCCCAGACTTCCCTGCAGCCAACCTGAGCCTTCTCTGGAGCAAGAGGAGGCAGCCATCCTGGATGATCCTGATTTGGCCATCTGGAGCCAGGTATAGTATTAAATGAAAATGTATTGGGATAAAATTAATGTTTGACAAATATGTCAAGATGAGAAACATACAATATTTTGGGTTCCACAAGTGAAATCAAGATCTCAAGACATTAGTCTGCACTTAATTGGGTGCTAAATAGTCAAACTGATGTAGGTGTAAATTAGAAAAAATGATTTCTGGATTTACATTCTAATTGCTTCAATCATGTTTATAAAGTTTGTTGCAAAGATTAAAACAACATATTAAACTATGTCCCTTTTTCATACACAGGATGAAATCAGCCAGGAGGAGGGTCTGGAAACTGTCAGGCAGGAGGAGGAAGGGCCCAGTGGCAGCCAGGAGGTGGCAGGGCCCAGTGGCAGCCAGGAGGTGGCAGGGCCCAGTGGCAGCCAGGAGGTGGCAGGGCAAAGGAGAAGCACCAGATCCCAGGTGCCTCCCATCCGGCTTCCCAAAAGAGGCAGGAGGGACAGGGCCACCAGTGAGGCAGCAATGGCCCTTATTAAAGAGGCCCATGCCACCCTCAAAGAGCCCACATCCCCTGAAGAGGCCATTGCCGGCCTAGTGGAGGCAAAGTTCAAGGTGATGAGCATGGAGCAACGCCTCCTATGCGAGCCCCTGCTCATCACCTTGCTCAACAAGGGGGTGATGGAAAAAATTACCCCCAATACCGCCATTTGTGAGGTGGCACAACTGTCCCAACCTCAACCTCCTCCTCCACCTCCACATTCTTCTTCCACCCCACCCCCTTCTCCTCCACCTCCACCTTGTTCTTCCGCCCCACCCCCTTCTCCTCCACCTCCACCTTGTTCTTCCGCCCCACCCCCTTCTCCTCCACCTCCACCTTGTTCTTCTGCACCACCCCCTTCTCCTCCACCTCCTCCTCCTCCTGACAGGAGTACCCCTCCTGTGGCCCAGCCTCCAGCCAAACGAAGAAGGAAGGCTGCAGGGAAGGCTTCAGGAAAGGTTGCAGGGAAGGTTGCCAGGAAGACGAGGAAGTGATGGCCTTGCTTCATTGTGGTCGGACAGAAGGCAGCCTGTTGTAGTACCACACACTTGGGACATATATATCACCTGCTGCTGTTCCTGACCTCTGGGGGGCCAGCATCAGATTGTGTTCAGAAATGTTGGCCTTCTCAAGCTCCCAATTTTAGTGTCCACACAGGGTTGCTGTGTGGTCTGGGGTCCCTGGGATGCACAAATGGCAGCAGCTTCTCCAGCGCTGCCTTCTCTTTATTTTAGTTCAAACATGAATAAATGTTATTTTTCTTTAAGTTCATACTTGACTATGTGTATTTGTAAAAATGTAAAATCTAGCTTTGGAGTAAGCAGATACATTTGACTGACAAAAAAAGGGACAGATAACAACCCCCCAAAAAAATAACTAAATCGTGTTTCCCAAAAAAGTGTGTAAAATTTAAATAATATATATTAAAAGATTCAATGGGAGATCACTACCAAAACATTGCGAAATTGCAATTAACATCAGTTAGAAAAATAACAAATTTTTAAATATTCCTAAAAACTTGCACGATATAATACACGTAAATCTTCTTAAGAGCAACAAGAAAATTTTAAAAAAAAGATAGTCATAACTCTGTGTGAATATCAGCAGCAAAAGAAGCTCATTTGTTTGGATTAATGTCACATTCTAACGAAGATTTCAATGCACAACATTTAAACGATGCAAAAATTTGGAGCGTGACGAATGTGCTATCTCCATTACGAAGGCTTGTTTTACCAGAAGATGCGCTCCCGTCTCATAGTTGCTTGTGAGCATGCGCGCTTTTGGAAGAGTCGTAAAAGCATACACACGAACCATTTTCTCGTCACAAAACAGGCCGACGAGAAACACGACGAGGAAATCTGGAATCCTGACGAGAAAATAGAGAGCAGGTTCTCTATTTTCTCGTCGAGATTCACGGCAATTTTCTCATCGTAAAACCATACACACGAACGGTTTTCTCGACAAAAAAGCTCACGCGGCACTTTTCTTGCCGGTTTTGGACGAGAAACTCGGTCGTGTGTACGAGGCTTTACAGGCATTTGCAGCACTTACAGCGGGCGGAGTGTGCTTCCTGCTAAATATACACCTGAAGCAAGTCTGTATTGCTGTGTTTTCCTGGTGTGTTACACTAACAGGCATTTGCAGCACTTACAGCGGGCGGAGTGTGCCTCCTGCACATTATACACCTGAAGCTAGCCCGTATTGCTGTGTTTTCCTGGTGTGCTACACTAACAGGCATTTGCAGCACTTACAGCGGGCGGAGTGTTCTTCCTGCTAAATATACACCTGAAGCTAGCCCGTATTGCTGTGTTTTCCTGTTGTGTAACACAGGCAGTCATCTGCAGCACTTACAGCGGGCGTAGTGTGCTTCCTGCAAAATATACACCTGAAGCTACCCCTTATTACTGGTTTTCCCATCTCCCTGCAGGCCATTAGAATGTCTGAAAGGCAAACAAGGAGAGGCAGACAGTCAGGAGCCAATAAAAGAGGGCAAGCAGGCTCTGTGTCTAGAGACAACAGTGCTGGTCGTGGACGTGGTGCATCTTCATCAGCACGTGGCCATGGGACACGCTTGTCCTTATTTTCGGCAGCTGGACGTGTTGAGCCGCATCATGCCCAAGACTTGGTAGAGTGGATGACCAAGCCCTCCTCATCCTCCTCATTCTCTCTCACCCAGGCTCAGGGTACTGGCAAAGCAGCTGCCAAAGCGTCCTCTTCCCTGGTATCAATGTCATCATCAGTCACTCCTTCCCTAGACCCACCATGTCCTCCTGAGGAGTCCCCCGAACTGTTTGAGCACAGTGTTGGGTACATGCTCCAGGAGGATGCCCAGCGTTTTGAAGGGCCTGATGATGATACCCAGCTAGAGGAAGGCAGTAGCGTGAGAGCAGAGAGAGGGGATGCTCAAGAAGGACACCAATCTGGCAGTCATGTTCCAGCAGCTGCAGCATACTGCCAGATTGGCTCCAGTGATGAGGAGGGAGGGAATGATGAGGTCACTGACTCCACGTGGGTGCCTAATAGGAGAGAGGAGGATGAGGAGGAGGCACATCTCCAACGAGGCAGGATTCCCTCGTGGGGCCAGCGTAAGGGCAGCACACCGACTGAATCACACCGCAGAGCTCCGCCTGTGCAGGGCGCTGCCTCTGCCCGTTATTCAAAAAGTTCTTTGGTGTGGGCCTTTGAGTCGAGTGCATCAGATCGCACAGCTGCTGTTTGCAACATATGTCTCAAGCGTATATCGCGTGGCCAAAACATCAGCCGCTTGGGCACCACATGCTTGACCAGACATATGTTGACCTGCCATGCAGCTCGTTGGCAAGCCTACCTTAAAGACCCACACCAAAGAAAAAAGCGGGCCTCTCCTTGCACCGCATCAGCTGGGATCTCCAACCCCACTATACCTTCAGTCCTCTCTGAAACCTGCACTGAGAGGAATGAAGGTGTAGAATTAGGTGTGTCACAGCCAAGTACTTGCGGGCACTCTGCTAGCAGTACACCGACGTCCGATTCTAGCAGGCAAATTTCCCTGCCCCAGCTGCTGGACCGTCGAAAGAAGTTCACTCCCAGCCATCCACATGCCCAGCGGTTGAATGCTAGCTTGGCTAAATTGCTAGCGCTTCAACTGCTGCCTTTTCAGTTGGTAGACTCGGCCCCCTTCCGTGAGTTTGTGGAATGTGCGGTTCCTCAGTGGCAGGTTCCCAAACGCCACTTTTTCTTATGGAAGGCGATTCCGGCTCTGTACCGGCATGTGGAAGGCAATGTCTTGGTCTCGCTGGACAGGGCGGTCAGCGGTAAGGTGCATATTACCACTGACTCATGGTCCAGCAGGCATGGACAGGGACGTTACCTTTCTTTCACGGCCAATTGGGTCACTCTTTTGGCAGCTGGGAAGGATGCAGGACAAGGTGCAGTAGTGTTGGAGGTTTTTCCGCCGCCACGCCTCCAAAATGCTACTACTGGTTGTGACACACCTCTCTCCTCCACCCCCTCCTCTTCTTCCTCCATGGCCTCTTCCTGTGCTTTGTCCTCGGAACCAGCGGTGCTCCGTAGGCGTTCAAGGGGCTACGCAAGTACGCAGGCAAAAAGATGCCATGCCGTGCTTGCGCTGGTGTGTTTGGGGGACAGGAGCCACACTGGGGCAGAGGTTCTGTCTGCTCTGCAGGGGCATGCCGAGAGGTGGTTGACGCCACGCCAGCTTAAGCCAGGAATGGTGGTTTGCGACAATGGCACCAACCTCCTCTCCGCCCTCTGGCAGGGACAACTGACCCATGTGCCCTGTGTGGCTCACGTCCTTAACCTGGTGGTGCAGCAGTTCTTGGGCAGGTACCCGGGCTTACAGGATGTCCTGAGGCAGGCCAGGAAAGTCTGTGTGCATTTCCGCAGATCTTATAATGCCAGTGCTCGCCTGGCTGAGCTGCAAAAGGAGTTGAACCTGCCCAAGAACCGCCTTATATGTGACATGCCCACCAGGTGGAACTCAACGTTGGCCATGCTGCAGCGGCTGCACACGCAGCAGAGGGCCATCAATGAGTACCTGTGCGACTAGGGCACCAGGACAGGGTCAGGGGAGCTCGTTTTTTTTTACCACGCCAGTGGGGCATGATCAGGGATGCATGCACTGTCCTGGCACCTTTTGAGGAGGCCACGAGGATGGTGAGCAGTGACAGTGCATGCATCAGTGACACTGTACCTCTTGTCCACCTGTTGGAACATACGCTGCGTGGAATAATGGACAGGGCACTTGAGGCAGAACAGAGGCAGGAAGAGGAGGACTTCCTTGCCTCTGAAGGCCCCCTTTACCCAGACAGTGTTCCTTCTGTCCCACCCATCGCACAGGAGGAGGAGGAGGATTGTGTCAGCATGGAGGTGGAGCCTAGCACTCAGCATCATCAGCAGCAGTCTTTTAGGGATGATTTACAGTCCCAAGAAACCCGTGGACTTGTACGTGGCTGGGAGGAGGTGGCTGCGGATCATGTCGTCAATAGTGACACAGAGGTCTCCGGACCGAATGCCTCAGCTAACCTACGCTGCATGGCCTCCCTGATCCTGCAAAGTCTGCGGAAGGATCCTCGTATTCTTCGGATCAAGGAGAGGGACCATTACTGGCTGGCCACTCTCCTTGATCCACGGTACAAGGGAAAGGTTGCGGACCTTATCTTACCGTCGCAGAGGGAACAGAGGATGAGACAACTCCGGGAGGCCTTGCAGAAAGGTCTGTGCAACGCGTTCCCAGAGACTGGGAGGTTACAAACTCCTGGTCCTGGACAACGAGTTGCTGAGGCTTCGGTCAGTCAAAGAAGGAGCGGTGGGGAAGGTGGCCGTCTGACCGATGCGTTCAGACAATTCTTTAGTCCGCAGCCCCAAGGTATGATCGGTTCCAGCAACCATCGCCAGCGTCTGATATACATGGTGCAGGAATACCTAGGGGCAAGGTCAGACTTGGACACCTTCCCCACCAAAAATCTTCTGGCTTACTGGGTCTTGAGGATGGATCACTGGCCAGAGCTTGCACAGTATGCAATTGAGCTACTGGCCTGTCCTGCATCCAGCGTTCTTTCAGAACGCACATTCAGTGCTGCTGGAGGATTTGTCACGGATCACAGGGTGCGCCTGTCCACCGACTCGGTTGATCGACTGACCTTCATAAAGATGAACCAGTCTTGGATCACCACCAGCTACCAAGCACCTGAAGCTGATATAACAGACTCATTTATTTTCAAATGTCACATCCCTTCAAGACTGATGCTGATGCTGAGTGACTGTCCTGTTATGTTGACTGACTATCCTCCTCCTCCTCAATGATCCGATTGATGATGATAGCTTGGAAGAACATTTTTGTTTCTGGGTGCCGCCACCAGTGGCTAAGGCCCTATTTTTCAGCCCCTGTTTAACAGGGGCATGTAATTACAATTTTTTATGCAATGCTTTGCAGCAGGGCTCATTCCTGCACTCCAACTAGAGTATCTGGGAGAGGTTGCAGTGTCGTGGCACCAGCACCAGTGCCTAAGGCCCAATTTTTCTGCCCCTGTTTAACAGGGGCATGTAATTACAATTCTTGATCTAATAATTCACAGCAGGGCCCATTCCTGCGCCCACCAAGAGTAACTGTGAGGCATACAAAAGGGAAGGAAAAAGCACTCACATTGCCACATCCATGTATTGAGGAAAATAGGTTTGTTGCTCAAGAAGGAGCAAAACAAGGTAGGACTTTGCAGGCAACACACAAAATTGGAATACAAAAAAGTTTATTGAATCGCAAAATTATTGAACAATGATTAAAAAAGACCATACAATGTATATAGCAGTAAGGAGTCCCTTTGAACGTCGACGCGTTTCGCCGTGAGGCTTCGTCAGGAGGGACAAGAAAAGGGGGGGACGGTTTTTATACACACTTGAGACAAATCTCACTATCTGGAATGAGATATACAAAAATGTATTAATTATTATGTTTATTATTATTACTACACTCCCTACATAATTCCTTTTGTATGTATGTATCTGACTATACCCATTGGCATTTGTAGATCTGCTCAGCTATTTGTATTAGCTCTGAGCGTCAGACCCCTCCATCTATGGACTATATTCCTGTGAGAATATCAGTGTCTGATCGTTCTTTTGACCAGCAGGTAGGATTTCCTGTGTTATGTATACACATATAGATACATTGGTATTATTAAATACACATACATATATTTTCTTCATATTTTCTACTAGACCACACGTACATTCGTTACCATACCACATATATGAATTGGTAACATCTGAACAACATTTTATTATCCGGATGTCCTTCTGAGGTATTTTACTACTCTGGGGGTGGTGTGATTTGTTTGTTGTTTGTTTGCTTTTTGCTTTTTGTCTTTTGTCCTTTGGATCATGGTGCGCATGGAGGACAATATATGTAGTCTTTTAGCCCCAAAGATATCTTTTTATTTATTTACTTTTACCTTCACTTTTTAATTGTATATTAATTAATTTTTGTATATCTCATTCCAGATAGTGAGATTTGTCCCAAATGTGTATAAAAACCATCCCCCCCCTTTTCTTGTCCGTCCTGACGAAGCCTCACGGCGAAACGCGTCGACGTTCAAAGGGACTCCTTACTGCTATATACATTGTATGGTCTTTTTTAATGATTGTTCAATAATTTTGCTATTCAATAAACTTTTATTTGTATTCCAATTTTATGTGTTGCCTGCAAAGTCCTACCTTGTTTTGCTCCTTCTTGAGCAACAAACCTAGTAACTGTGAGGCCTTACAGTGTTGTGTCAACACCACCACCACCACCACCAAAGGCCCAATTTTTCAGCCCCTGTTCAACAGGGGAATGCAATTACAATTCTTGATCTAATAATTCACAGCAGGGCCCATTCATGCGCCCACCAAGAGTAACTGTGAGGGCTTACAGTGTTGTGACAACACCAACATGTAAGGGGCAAATTTCAGCAGAGTATATACGGCAGGCCCCTACTTTCAAACATCCAACTTACAAACGACTCCTACTTGCAAACGAAAGGAGACAACAGGAAGTGAGAGGAAATCTACCCCTAGGAAGGGAAATTCTCTCCTGTAAGAGTTAATATGGGAAAAAGGTGTCTCCTCTCTACTGATGCTTTATCACCAATCTTTGTTTCAATAAAAACCCCACTTTTCAAAAACATTTGTCATTGGGACGGAAAGTGAGGTGAAATGTTCTGAACAGGGGCACAGACAGCAAAACAAATGTTACAGGGGTGATAACTAGAGTTGAGCGGACACCTGGATGTTTGGGTTCGGCCGAACTTCGGAAAAAAGTTCGGGTTCGGGACCGAACTTTAACCCAAACCCGAACCTGAACCCGAACCCCATTGAAGTCAATGGGGACCCGGACTTCTAAGGACTAAAAAGGCTCTAAAAAAGTAATGGAAAGGGCTAGAGGGCTGCAAATGGCAGCAAAATGTTGTTAAGAGCATGGCAAGTGCTCTACAAACAAATGTGGATAGGGAAATAACTTAAAATAACATAAAAAAAAATAAAAAAATAAAAAAATATGCTGGAGGCCCCCTTTTCAGCAGAAGAGGTACGGGAAGTCATTAAGAACCTCAGAAACTCAACGGCACGATGCCACACATATGGTGGGAATGCCCCAGAATACGCCCTTTCTGGAATAAATTATTCAATTTAATGGATAAGCTAGTGGGAAAATAAAATACTTTGAAATAAAAATGTAGCGGGGTGCTAAATTTAAGGGAAGTGTTTGAGTGGTAAATAGGCTCAAACACCCTAATTCTGTAGGATTCATGGAACATTTTGTCCTCGGGGGACAGTATTGGTGTGCAGTTCCCTGCGGCCTACAGGTGGCGCTGCCATGGTAGGCTAGGGTTGAACCGCCGATAGAGTGCTGTGCCTTTTGTGTCCCCTCTTGGCAGTAGTACAACGGGGCGGGGAACCTGCTGTGCATGCCGGGAGAGCATATAAAAGGGGCAGACCTTTGGCCTGGGGGCCGATGTCCAGTGGGGTCCACGCCCAGGTGCCTTCAGCCTGGGTGCATGTGTTCCTGTTCCATCTCGGGTACCTTTAGCCCGGGGTGAGGTACTATCCTGGAGTTCCTGCTGCCCTGGGTATGGAGGCCTAGGTGCGGGAGTAAAGCCTGGAGTCCAGAGCCTTCGTCTGGAGTCCGCTAAGGGTCGAGGAGTCTTAGGGTGCCGCCTCGTGTAGGGGACCATGTTCCAGGGAAGGGAGGATCATTCTGATGGACCGATGCGGGAGTCACGGTAAAGGAAGGGTCTGTTGACTCCCTGGAGAGATGTCTTCCCCTTGATATGGGCTAGGTTCGTAGAAGGAGAAGCTCAAGGTCATCTTGACTGTATCAGAGGCCTTATTCACCCGGCCCGTGGCAGGGGCCTTATACACTCTGGTCTGTGGCAGAGACCAAAGTTCTCCAGGTCCGTGGCAGGGGCCTTGTACACCCGGTCTGTGGCAGAGACCAACCTCAAGGTCTGTGGCAGAGACCGTGCACCTAAAACTGTTTGAGAAACCTAAGCAGTGAAGTGAATGTGCTACGTTTGTGCCTGGACCTCCTCCACACCTTAAGCTGTCCTGTTTCTTTGCTCTAACCTTTTCTATCCAAGTAGAGTTTATTTTGCCATGAGAGAATAAGAGTTGTAATTTCAGCTGGTGTGGACATTGACTTTACTGGGAATTAAAGGACTTGCCTCTACCTACAGTAGAGGTGAGAATCATCCTCTGGAGGAGTTTTGACTCCGGCTGTGGACACGGCCCGTCAAGTACACCGCTCAACCTCTTTATATAGGAGGGTATGGGCTGGTAGTGCGGTGTGCCTTTCTCCCTCCTGCGAGGAGCCAACAACATAAAGGCAGGTAAGGGGGAAAGGATCTGTGCGCTACAAAAAAATAAAATAAAAATTATAATCTTGACCTAGGAGGACGAGGTCCATATGGAGTAGGAGGTTGAGGTGGCGGTGGATGTGGCTGTGTAGGTGGAAGCGGCGGTGGAGGAGGACGAGGTAGCCAACACTGGTTCAAAAATACAACAATGGCTGGGTAAGGCCGGTGATGTGTCGAATTCTGTCCCCTGTCAAATAGTGTCCACCCTGTACTGCGCTTGCTCAGTATGTAGGACAAGGGGATTTAGAAAATCTCCCAAGACGAACGGCGCCTGCGTGGTGAGTTCAGGTGAAGGCCACACCATCCGTGGTTCAAGCCGAGCCAAGTGAGGCCGTGCCCGAAGCGTGCCCTGTTACTATGTGCTACCGTATGTCCACTTGGATGGTGGGGCTTGAACCTGCACTCACAGCGCAGGCGCCGTTCATCTTATGAGATTTTGTGAATCTCCTTAACCTCTGTACTGCGCAAGCGCTGCGCCTTCGCAGTATGGGCCGGACACAATCCGATGGCCGGACAGTTTTTGTCACAACACCGGTATACATGTCTATTCTGCAGAAGGTACGGACAAGTCCTGTGGGATCCATGCCTGGTTCATTTTAATGAACGTGAGCTTGTCCACATTGGCTCTGGACAGGCGGCTGCGCTTGTCTGTGATAACACCCCCTGCCGTGCTAAATACACGTTCAGATAATACACTGGCTGCAGGGCAGGCCAGCACCTCCAAGGCATAAAGGGCAAGCTCAGGCCATGTGCCCAATTTGGAGACCCAGAAGTTAAAGGGGGCAGACCCATCATCCAGTACGTGTAGGCCTGTGGACACATACTGCTCAACCATGTTGGTGAAACGTTGCCTCCTGCTAAGACGTTCCATCTCAGCTGGTGGTGCTGGTTGTTGTGGCGTGCTGACAAAGCTTTTCCACATTTCAGCCATGCTAACCCTGCCTTCTAAGGTGCTGCCGGTGCCCCGGCTGCGTTGGCGACCTCTTCCTCCTCCTCTGCCTTCGCCTTGTGCTTCCACCGTACGCCCGCTGTCAGGTGGGAATGCCACCAGCAGCGCGTCTACCAGCGTGCGCTTGTACTCGCGCATCTAACGAACCCGCTCCAGTGAGGGAATTAAGGACGGTACGTTGTCCTTGTAACGGGGATCCAGCAGGGTGGCCACCCAGTAATCAGCACCAGTTAAAATGTGGGCAACTCGGCGGTCATTGCGGAAACACTGCAGCATGTAATCACTCATGTGTGCCAGGCTGCCCAGAGGCAAAAAAAAGCTGTCCTCTGTGGGAGGTGTATTGTCTGTGTCCTCTGCATCCCCCCAGCCACGCACCAGTGATGGCCACGAGCTGGTCTGGGTGCCACCCTGCTGTGAAAATGGCTCCTCCTCCTCCTCCATCTCCTCCTCCACCTCGTCATCCTCCAGAACTGTGCCCTTTCTGCCGGACAATTGTGTACCTGGCGTTTGTTGGTGCAGGAACCCACCCTCGTAGCCACTTGTGAAAGACTGCCCTGAAAGCCTTTGAAATGATCCCGCTTCCTCCTCCTCCTCATCCTCCTGTGCCACATCCTCTTCCATCATCGCCCGAAGCGTATTTTCAAGGAGGCATAGAACTGGGATAGTAAAGCTGAGAACGGCGTCATTGGCACTGGACATGTTGGTGGAGTACTCGAAACAGCGCAACAAGGCACACAGGTCTCGCATGGAAGCCCAGTTATTGGTGGTGAAGTGGTGCTGTTCCGCAGAGCGACTCACGCGTGAGTTCTGCAGCTGAAACTCCACTATCGCCTGCTGCTGCTCGCACAGTCTGGCCAGCATGTGCAAGGTGGAGTTCCACCTTGTGGGCACGTCACATATGAGGCGGTGAGCGGGAAGGCCGAAGTTACGCTGCAGCGCTGACAGGCGAGCAGCAGCAGGGTGAGAACGCCGAAAGTGCGCACACACGGCCCGCACTTTCTGCAGCAGCTCTGGCATATTGGGGTAATTTTTAAGGAACCTCTGGACCACCAAGTTCAGCACATGCGCCAGGCAAGGGATGTGCGTCAAACCGGCTAGGCCCAGAGCTGCTACGAGATTTCGCCCATTATCGCACACCACCAGGCCGGGCTTGAGGCTCACTGACAGCAACCACTCATTGGTCTGTTGTTCCATGTCCCTCCACAACTCCTGCGCGGTGTGTGGTTTTTCCCTCAAACAGGAAAGTTTTAAAACTGCCTGCTGTCGTTTACCCCTGGCTGTGCTGAAGTTGGTGGTGAAGGTGTTACGCTGACCGGATGAGGAGGCGGTAGAGGATGAGGAAGCGGAGTAGGAGGAGTTAGCAACAGGAGGCAAACTGAAGCGCCCTGCAATCCTCGGTGGTGGAAGGATATGCGCCAAACTGCTATCTGCCTCAGGCCCAGCCGCCACTGCATTTACCCAGTGTGCTGTTAGGGAGATATAACGTCCCTGACCGTGCTTACTGGTCCACGCATCCGTAGTTAGGTGGACCTTGCCACAGATGGCGTTGCGCAGTGCACACCTGATTTTGTCCCCCACTTGGTTGTGCAGGGAAGGGATGGCTCGCCTGGAAAAGTAGTGGTGGCTGGGCACGACGTACTGTGGGACAGCCAATGCCATCAGGCTTTTAAAACTCTGCGTCTCCACCAGACGGAATGACAGCATTTCAAAGGCCAGGAGTTTTGAAATGCTGGCATTCAGGGCCAGGGATCGCGGGTGGCTAGGGGGGTACTTCCTCTTCCGCTCCAATGTTTGGGAGATAGAGAGCTGAACGCTTCCATGGGACATTGTGGAGATGGTTGGTGACCCAGGTGGTAGTGTTGCTGGCAGATCCTCTGTTTGCGGGGTGGCAGGTGCCACTGTCACTACAGAGGTGGGTGAAGAGGCCGAGACTGCAGCAGAAGAGGAAGCAGGAGGAGCCAGAGACCTTTCTTGGTTTTTGAGGTGTCTACTCCACTGCAGCTCGTGCTTTGCACTTAGATGCCTGGTCATGCAGGTTGTGCTCAGGTTGAGAACGTTTATGCCTCGCTTCAGGCTCTGATTGCACAGCGTGCAAACCACTTGTGTCTTGTCATCAGCACATTGTGTGAAGAACTGCCACGCTAGGGAACTCCTTGGACCTGGCTTTGGTGTGCTCGGTCCCTTGCTGCGTTGGGCAGTAGCAGACATACTGTCTAGGGGACGGACGCTCAACTTTTGCACCCTGCTCCCTCTTCTGCTGTGCTGGTGGCTCTGTGCGACCACCGCCTCTTCCTCCAAACTACACTGGTCACCTGCATAACGTTGATTCCATGTGGGGTCGAGGACCTCATCGTCCTCCACATCATCTTCCACCCAGTCTTCACCCCTGCCCTCCTTGTCTGTCTGCACATTTGCCAAAGCAGCAGCAGTTGGCACCTGTGTTTCGTCATCATCCGAGACGTGCTGCGATGGTCCTCCCATGTACTCATCATGAAACATAAGTGGTTGGGCATCGGTGCACTCAATCTCTTCCACTTCTGGGGCAGGGCTAGGTGGATGGCCCTGGGAAACCCTGCTAACAGAGTCATCGAAAAGCAGAAGAGACTGCTGCATGATTTGGGGCTCAGACTGCTTGGCTGATTTGCAAGGGGGTGAGGTGAAAGACTGATGGACATGGGTTTCAGGTGCCAACTCTGATCTTTCATCAGAAGAGTGGGTGGGAGACAATGTGAAGGAACCCGAGGCACTGTCAGCAACCGAATCTACTATCGCCTGTACTTGTCCTGGCCTAAACATTCGTACAGCCTCATTAGGCGCGACAAAATACAGCCGCAGGCTCCGTCGCCTACTCGCACCTGAGGAAGGTGTTTCACTTGTGCGTGTATCTGGCACAGATCCACCACGTCCTCTCCCTGCAACAGGAGCTCCACCAGCAGCACCACGACCGGGGCCACCACGTCCCTTTGACCTTCTCCTCATATTTTCCAAATTTAGGATCTTGCCCTAAATGGGTGTTTTTGGAAGAGCAGAACACACCCACAGTACGTAACCGCTGAATCGCACAGCTACAGAACTGCAGAAAATGCTATTCAAAAAAAATGTTGTTTTTTTGGTATAGCACAGTAGAAGAAAACTATATAGAAATTGTTTATTTCACACGCCTCCACATATGTATAACACACTGCAAAATATTTTTTGTGGCCCTAAATGGTGTTTTTTGGAAGACCACGACACACCCACAGTACGTAACCGCTGAATCGCACAGCTACAGAACTGCAGAAAATGCTATTCAAAAAAAATGTTTTTTTTTAGTATAGCACAGTAGAAGAAAACTATATAGAAATTGTTTATTTCACACACCTCCACATATGTATAACACACTGCAAAATATTTTTTGTGGCCCTAAATGGCGTTTTTTTGGAAGACCACAACACACCCACAGTACGTAACCGCTGAATCGCACAGCTACAGAACTGCAGAAAATGCTATTCAAAAAAATGTTGTTTTTTTAGTAAAGCACAGTAGAAGACAAATATATAGAAATGGTTTATTTCACACGCCTCCACATATGTATAACACACTGCAAAATATTTTTTGTGGCCCTAAATGGGTCTTTTTGCAAGCGTACATTAAAGTGCAAATTTTTATTTTTTATTTTTTGCCCTAAACGGGTCTTTTTTTGCACGAGCAAAATAAAATGCAATTTTTTTTATTTTTTTTGCCCTTAATGGGTCTTTTGGAAAAGAGCACAATAAAGTGCCTTTTTTTTTTTTGCCCTAAATGGATCTTTTTCCAAGAGCAGAATACACCCACAGTATGGAAACGGTGTATCTCTCAACGTAATATATGCAGTGCTGGTGCACTGAGCTTGCAGATAAAAGGTAGATTTTCTCTGACACTGGGCTCATGGCAGTGTAAAAAGACTGCACTGCAACACAAACAGGTAAACCTATGCAGATCGCTGAGTTATATCTCTGAATCTGGACTCCTATTCCTATATAATAAATCTCTCTCCCTGAAAGCACCAACAGGAACCTGGCCCTACACTACACCGTCTCTCTATCTTTTCCCTCAGATTCCAGAATCAGGACTAACTCAGGTATTTTTCAATCTCTCCCTAAAAGCAACAGCAGCAGACAAGATCCTCTCCCTATCTATTCTGAAGCAGAGTGACGTGTGTGCTGTGTGCCTCTAGCTTATATAGAAGCTGGGTCACATGTTGCACTGACCAATCACAGCCATGCCATTAGTAGGCATGTCTATGATGGCTTCTAAGGGCACACCAGCTAATCAAAAGGTGATTGGCTGGCCCCTGAAGCATTTCTAACTGCGCCATTAGATTGCCTAACCCGAACCCGGACCCGGACTTTCGCGAAAAGTCCGGGTTCGGGTTCGGGAAAAAGCTAAAGTTCGGTACGGACCCGAACTTTACAGTTCGGGTTCGCTCAGCACTAGTGATAACCCTACCCTATGTTTTCCAAAAAGCTTAAAAATAGATTTTTTGGCTGGAGCTAAACTTAAACAATGTACCTGTTCAAAATTACAAACAGATTCTACATAAGAACAAACCTACAGTCCCTGTCTTGTATGCACCGCCTGTATACTGCTGTTCAGAGTATATAGGGCCTTTTTTATTTTGTGTGCGGGGTTCCCCTTAATATCCATACAAGACCCAAAGGAGCTGGTAATGGGCTGGGGGTGATGGGGTAGCTATGCCATTTTTCTCAAAGATTTTCATCCATATTACCGGGACCAGACATTACATTAAAGCCGCAAGCAGTTTTAAATGGCTTTTTTTTCCTTTAGAAATGTCATTTTGTGCAGGGACAGTTCTAAACACGGGAAACACGTGGCACTTCACAGGCATACTTTAGACACCCCCCAGGTACGATATTTAAAGGAATATTTAACTTTTTTTTTTTCACTTTATGCATCATTAAAATGACTGCTCCCGAAAAACGCCCGTTTTTAAAACGTCTTTTTGCATTGATACATGTCCTCTGGTGCAGAACCCGGGTTCCCAAACCCTTTTTAGGACAATAACATGCATATTCATCGTTATAATTAGCACTTTAGATTTCGAACGTTCGCATCCATTGTATTTAATAGGGTTCTAACGTTCGTGCGAACTTTCGGTCCGTTCGCGGGTTCTGGTGCGAACCGAACCCGGGGGTGTTTGGCTCATCCCTATTTGTGAGTACATATATGTTCCCTCCCATTTTTAATATAAAATTTTATCGGTCATACTGCACTTAGAGTGGCGCTTCTGTGCTTCTCCCTACACAATAGACAATAGAATGCAATCACACCCTACCCCATCACAGCAATTAGTGCACAGCAGCCAACACAATATATACAATGTATATACAGCATTGAATCTGACTAGCACAGATCATAGTGGGGTTTTCCTTCACCCTGTGCCCAAAGTGACCCCTGTCACAGCTTCCAAAAGCGTTGTCTTTCTATTTCCCTTGGACCTACACTAGCCACCTTATCAGTAGGGAGTTTACTACTCTTGGCACCATTGAGGTTACCAAGGGCTCCCTCATTTTCCGATAGACCACCCCTTTTCCCTTTATTTAATTTGGAAGGGATCACATTTTTAAACACTTGTTTAGTGATAAGCGGGGGCTCTTTTATTGGGGTGACACTGGTCCCTCTCTGAGCTCTATGCACGGGCATCCCCTTACTGTCCAAACTTAGCGTCACTTGTTTACCAGGATCCTTCTCAGATCCTAGAAGTTCCTCAAACCTCAGGAAACCTTCCCCAGAATTACCCTCCTGAACCTGTAGGGGGCCTAATACTGCTGTACCTTTTACCTCTTCTAAGTCAGTCACACCACCATTTATCTCCACACATTTTTTTGGATTAGCAGCAACCGCATCACCTTGACCATCAGGTCTGCCATCATTTTTGTCACCCATGGTAACCAAACCATCAAAAATTGCCAATGCGCTACATTTTTCATCATGGTCAGAAATATCAGTGCATATGTCATATTGAATTTCACCCATGTTCGGCAGGGCAGTGTCTGGAGAGGAACTGCACCCAGCAGAGTGGTTGTCTACGGCAGCTTCACTGTACACAAAACCCATTGGCATGAGATCCTCTGTCAGCAACTGTCCTGACCCCTGACCATCATCGCATAAAACAACATTTGGACCTGTGACTACAATCACTTCATCTATTGCTGTGCCATCTGGCACTTCCACCAACACCAGCTCATTTGGCACGGCATCAACCATTACCCCATCATTAGACCCTTTGTGGATCACAGACATGACCTCCTCTGTGCATTCACCCTTACTTGGTGCTTCCATCTCATGAGCAACATCATCTGCAGCAGCAAGTGCACCGTTGCATACAAGTTGCTCTGCAGGTCCTTCATATGGCACTGCAGAAATCATGTCTGCTCCACTCTTACCAACAGAGGCCTTTTCCAACAAAGCTAACAGGCTTTTTGCCCATCTGTCCCAGTCTGTTATCTCTGCGCTACCAGAGGGACAGAGTGGCACAGCAACAGACATATTGCACATGTCACTTTTGTTTAAACCAGACTGTGGTAATACATTTTTAACCAGAGCAGGCTGCAATACCACACTCTCACCACCTTGCTCTGGTGGCGCTTCATTAAACGCATGAACACCTTCACATTTGTCGCTGCCAGACTGCAATAACCTATTTCCATCATGAGCGTTTTCAAACATTTCCATTTTAGCATTTAACATCCTGTTATAGCCAGGTTCAGGTACCCTCTTATCCCTCAGAGCGGCACCATAGCTGTCCCAGGCAACCTCCGGCTCCAAAACGCAGAGCTCCCTGGGGGTTTTTAGGGACACCTCTGTAGCCTTTGTCTCAGTTGCAAGGTGAGATAGCACATCTTTAACTGCACTCACATCAACATTTTTATCTCTAGTGAGCTGCACTAGCCCATTAGCAACTGGCCCATCAACCTTAGCCAAATCAATATTAACAGTTTTAAACATCTCCATATCACATTCAAGTTTACCACTTGCCTCCCCACTGGACAGGGCACTGTAGCAAGGCAAGTCCTTTTCCACACAGACAGTGGATCTCCCATTTGGGGTCACTTCAATTCCCCTGTGCACATTCACATAGTCAATCTTTTCCATGCATTTACCAGCACTAGTCTTACCCATCACTGTACCAGGGGTTGCCATTAGGGATGAGCTTCGTGTTCGAGTCGAACATACGTTCGACTCGAACATCGGCTGTTCGATCGTTCGACGAAGATCGAACGATTTGGGCCGTTCGCGCCAAATATCGAGTGACGCGAACGGCCCACAATGCACTACGCCATCGCAGTGTCATCCAGGCGCTGTGATTGGCCAAGCATGCACTGTGACCCCGCATGCTTGGCCAATCACAGCGCCGGCAGCGAGGAGAGCAATGATTGGCCACAGGCAGGATGCCTGTGGCCAATTATTGCTGAGGGGGTTTAGTACACGCCCCACACTATAAAAGGCCGCCAGCGCGGCGGCCTTGTGTAGTGTGTTCCGGAGTAGGGAAAGAGAAGCATAGGCAGGGACAGTGTCATTATTTTTCCTTTACATAATCCTGGATTCCTTGTGTTTAGGGACAGATAAGGATAGGTAGGGAGAGTGTCAGTGACAGTGTGCTATTCTGTGCTAATCCTTGTTTGTAGGGACAGAGAGGTACAGTGAGGGAAAGTGTCAGTGTGCTATTCTGTTCTAAACCAATCTTGCTGAACCATATTTTCAATCCTTGAGTTTAGGGACAGAGAGGTACAGTGAGGGAAAGTGTCAGTGTGCTATTTTGTGCTAAATCTTGTTTGTAGGGACAGAGAGGTACAGTGAGGGAAAGTGTCAGTGTGCTATTTTGTGCTAAATCTTGTTTGTAGGGACAGAGAGGTACAGTGAGGGAAAGTGTCAGTGTGCTATTCTGTTCTAAACCAATTTTGCTGTTCCATATTTTCAATCCTTGAGTTGAGGGACAGAGAGGTACAGTGAGTGAAACTGACAGTGTGCTATTCTGTTCTAAACCAATTTTGCTGTTCCATATTTTCAATCCTTGAGTTGAGGGACAGAGAGGTACAGTGAGTGAAACTGACAGTGTGCTATTCTGTTCTAAACCAAATTTGCTGTTCCATATTTTCAATCCTTGAGTTGAGGGACAGAGAGGTACAGTGAGGGAAAGTGTCAGTGTGCTATTCTGTTCTAAAACTATTTTGCTGAACCATATTTTCAATCCTTGAGTTGAGGGACAGAGAGGTACAGTGAGTGAAACTGACAGTGTGCTGTTCTGTTCTAAACCAATTTTGCTGTTCCATATTTTCAATCCTTGAGTTGAGGGACAGAGAGGTACAGTGAGTGAAACTGACAGTGTGCTGTTCTGTTTTAAACCAAATTTGCTGTTCCATATTTTCAATCCTTGAGTTGAGGGACAGAGAGGTACAGTGAGGGAAAGTGTCAGTGTGCTATTCTGTTCTAAAACTATTTTGCTGAACCATATTTTCAATCCTTGAGTTGAGGGACAGAGAGGTACAGTGAGTGAAACTGACAGTGTGCTATTCTGTTCTAAACCAATTTTGCTGTTCCATATTTTCAATCCTTGAGTTGAGGGACAGAGAGGTACAGTGAGTGAAACTGACAGTGTGCTATTCTGTTCTAAACCAATTTTGCTGTTCCATATTTTCAATCCTTGAGTTGAGGGACAGAGAGGTACAGTGAGTGAAACTGACAGTGTGCTATTCTTTTCTAAACCAATTTTGCTGTTCCATATTTTCAATCCTTGAGTTGAGGGACAGAGAGGTACAGTGAGTGAAACTGACAGTGTGCTGTTCTGTTCTAAACCAAATTTGCTGAACCATATTTTCAATCCTTGAGTTGAGGGACAGAGAGGTACAGTGAGGGAAAGTGTCAGTGTGCTATTCTGTTCTAAACCAATTTTGCTGTTCCATATTTTCAATCCTTGAGTTGAGGGACAGAGAGGTACAGTGAGGGAAAGTGTCAGTGTGCTATTCTGTTCTAAAACTATTTTGCTGAACCATATTTTCAATCCTTGAGTTGAGGGACAGAGAGGTACAGTGAGTGAAACTGACAGTGTGCTATTCTGTTCTAAACCAATTTTGCTGTTCCATATTTTCAATCCTTGAGTTGAGGGACAGAGAGGTACAGTGAGTGAAACTGACAGTGTGCTATTCTGTTCTAAACCAAATTTGCTGTTCCATATTTTCAATCCTTGAGTTGAGGGACAGAGAGGTACAGTGAGTGAAACTGACAGTGTGCTATTCTGTTCTAAACCAATTTTGCTGTTCCATATTTTCAATCCTTGAGTTGAGGGACAGAAAGGTACAGTGAGTGAAACTGACAGTGTGCTATTCTTTTCTAAACCAATTTTGCTGTTCCATATTTTCAATCCTTGAGTTGAGGGACAGAGAGGTACAGTGAGTGAAACTGACAGTGTGCTGTTCTGTTCTAAACCAAATTTGCTGTTCCATATTTTCAATCCTTGAGTTGAGGGACAGAGAGGTACAGTGAGGGAAAGTGTCAGTGTGCTATTCTGTTCTAAAACTATTTTGCTGAACCATATTTTCAATCCTTGAGTTGAGGGACAGAGAGGTACAGTGAGTGAAACTGAAAGTGTGCTATTCTGTTCTAAACCAATTTTGCTGTTCCATATTTTCAATCCTTGAGTTGAGGGACAGAGAGGTACAGTGAGTGAAACTGACAGTGTGCTATTCTGTTCTAAACCAAATTTGCTGTTCCATATTTTCAATCCTTGAGTTGAGGGACAGAGAGGTACAGTGAGGGAAAGTGTCAGTGTGCTATTCTGTTCTAAAACTATTTTGCTGAACCATATTTTCAATCCTTGAGTTGAGGGACAGAGAGGTACAGTGAGTGAAACTGACAGTGTGCTATTCTGTTCTAAACCAATTTTGCTGTTCCATATTTCCAATCCTTGAGTTGAGGGACAGAGAGGTACAGTGAGTGAAACTGACAGTGTGCTATTCTGTTCTAAACCAAATTTGCTGTTCCATATTTTCAATCCTTGAGTTGAGGGACAGAGAGGTACAGTGAGTGAAACTTACAGTGTGCTATTCTGTTCTAAACCAATTTTGCTGTTCCATATTTTCAATCCTTGAGTTGAGGGACAGAGAGGTACAGTGAGTGAAACTGACAGTGTGCTGTTCTGTTCTAAACCAAATTTGCTGTTCCATATTTTCAATCCTTGAGTTGAGGGACAGAGAGGTACAGTGAGTGAAACTGACAGTGTGCTATTCTTTTCTAAACCAATTTTGCTGTTCCATATTTTCAATCCTTGAGTTGAGGGACAGAGAGGTACAGTGAGTGAAACTGACAGTGTGCTATTCTGTTCTAAACCAATTTTGCTGTTCCATATTTTCAATCCTTGAGTTGAGGGACAGAGAGGTACAGTGAGTGAAACTGACAGTGTGCTATTCTGTTCTAAACCAAATTTGCTGTTCCATATTTTCAATCCTTGAGTTGAGGGACAGAGAGGTACAGTGAGTGAAATGACAGTGTGCTATTCTGTTCTAAACCAAATTTGCTGTTCCATATTTTCAATCCTTGAGTTGAGGGACAGAGAGGTACAGTGAGGGAAAGTGTCAGTGTGCTATTCTGTTCTAAAACTATTTTGCTGAACCATATTTTCAATCCTTGAGTTGAGGGACAGAGAGGTACAGTGAGTGAAACTGACAGTGTGCTATTCTTTTCTAAACCAATTTTGCTGTTCCATATTTTCAATCCTTGAGTTGAGGGACAGAGAGGTACAGTGAGTGAAACTGACAGTGTGCTGTTCTGTTCTAAACCAAATTTGCTGTTCCATATTTTCAATCCTTGAGTTGAGGGACAGAGAGGTACAGTGAGTGAAACTGACAGTGTGCTATTCTTTTCTAAACCAATTTTGCTGTTCCATATTTTCAATCCTTGAGTTGAGGGACAGAGAGGTACAGTGAGTGAAACTGACAGTGTGCTATTCTGTTCTAAACCAATTTTGCTGTTCCATATTTTCAATCCTTGAGTTGAGGGACAGAGAGGTACAGTGAGTGAAACTGACAGTGTGCTATTCTGTTCTAAACCAAATTTGCTGTTCCATATTTTCAATCCTTGAGTTGAGGGACAGAGAGGTACAGTGAGTGAAATGACAGTGTGCTATTCTGTTCTAAACCAATTTTGCTGTTCCATATTTTCAATCCTTGAGTTGAGGGACAGAGAGGTACAGTGAGGGAAAGTGTCAGTGTGCTATTCTGTTCTAAAACTATTTTGCTGAACCATATTTTCAATCCTTGAGTTGAGGGACAGAGAGGTACAGTGAGTGAAACTGACAGTGTGCTATTCTTTTCTAAACCAATTTTGCTGTTCCATATTTTCAATCCTTGAGTTGAGGGACAGAGAGGTACAGTGAGTGAAACTGACAGTGTGCTGTTCTGTTCTAAACCAAATTTACTGTTCCATATTTTCAATCCTTGATTTGAGGGACAGAGAGGTACAGTGAGGAAAAGTGTCAGTGTGCTATTCTGTTCTAAAACTATTTTGCTGAATCATATTTTCAATCCTTGAGTTGAGGGACAGAGAGGTACAGTGAGTGAAACTGACAGTGTGCTATTCTGTTCTAAACCAATTTTGCTGTTCCATATTTTCAATCCTTGAGTTGAGGGACAGAGAGGTACAGTGAGTGAAACTGACAGTGTGCTATTCTGTTCTAAACCAATTTTGCTGTTCCATATTTTCAATCCTTGAGTTGAGGGACAGAGAGGTACAGTGAGTGAAACTGACAGTGTGCTATTCTGTTCTAAACCAATTTTGCTGTTCCATATTTTCAATCCTTGAGTTGAGGGACAGAGAGGTACAGTGAGTGAAACTGACAGTGTGCTATTCTGTTCTAAACCAATTTTGCTGTTCCATATTTTCAATCCTTGAGTTTAGGGACAGAGAAGGACACTCGTAGAAATTATCAGTGTGCTATTCTGTGCTAAATCTTGTTTGTAGGGAGGGACAGAGTAGGACAGTGAGGGAAAGTGTCAGTGTGCTATTCTGTTCTAAAACTATTTTGCTGAACCATATTTTCAATCCTTGTGTTTAGGGACCGAGAAGGATAGGCAGGGGACAGTGTCAGTGTCATTGTTGCTAAGCCTCCTGCACAGTATACACCTGAAGGTAGCCCTTATTGCTGTTTTTCCCATCTCCCTGCAGGCCATCCATTAAAATGTCTGGAAGGCAACCAAGGAGAGGCAGACAGTCAGGAGGCAAAAAAAGAGGGCAAGCAGGCTCTGTGTCTGGGGGCAACAGTGCTGGTTGTGTACGCGGTGCATTGTCATCAGCACATGGCCATGGGACACGCTTGTCCTTGTTTTCGGCAGCTGGACATGTTGAGCCACATCATGCCGAAGACTTGGTAGAGTGGATGACCAAGCCCACCTCATCCTCCTCATCCTCTCTCACCCAGGCTCAGGGTACTGGCAAAGCAGCTGCCAAAGCGTCCTCTTCTCTGGTATCATTATCTTCATTAGTCAATCCTTCCCTAGACCCACCATGCCCTCCTCCTGAGGAGTCCCCCGAACTGTTTGAGCACAGTGTTGGGTACATGCTCCAGGAGGATGCCCAGTGTTTGGAAGGATCTGATGATGATACCCAGCTAGAGGAAGGCAGCAGCGTGAGAGCAGAGAGAGGGGATGCTCAAGAAGGACACCAATCTGGCAGTCATGCTCCAGCAGCTGCAGCATATTGCCAGATTGGCTCCAGTGATGAGGAGGGAGGGGATGATGAGGTCACTGACTCCACGTGGGTGCCTAATAGGAGAGAGGAGGAGGAGGAGGATGAGGAGGAGGCACATCTCCAACAAGGCAGGATGCCCTTGAGTGGCCAGCGTATGGGCAGCACACCTACGGAATCACACCGCAGAGCTCCGCCTGTGCAGGGCGCTGCCTCTGCCCGTCATGCAAAAAGTTCTTTGGTGTGGGCCTTTTTTGAGGCGAGTGCATCAGATCGCACAGCTGCTGTTTGCAACATATGTCTCAAGCGTATATCGCGTGGCCAAAACATCAGCCGCTTGGGCACCACATGCTTTATCAGACATATGTTGACCTGCCATGCAGCTCGTTGGCAAGCCTACCTTAAAGACCCACACCAAAGAACAAAGCTGACCTCTTCTTGCACCGCATCATCTGGGATCTCCAACCCCACTATACCTTCACTTCTCTCTGAAACCTGCTCTGAGAGGAATGAAGGTGTAGAATTAGGTGTGTCACAGGCAAGTACTTGCGGGCACTCTGCTAGCAGTACACCAACGTCCGATTCTAGCAGGCAAATTTCCCTGCCCCAGCTGCTGGACCGTCGAAAGAAGTTCACTCCCAGCCATCCACATGCCCAGCGGTTGAATGCTAGCTTGGCTAAATTGCTAGCGCTTCAACTGCTGCCTTTTCAGTTGGTAGACTCGGCCCCCTTCCGTGAGTTTGTGCAATGTGCGGTTCCTCAGTGGCAGGTTCCCAAACGACACTTTTTCGCACGGAAGGCTATTCCGGCTCTCTACAGGCATGTGGAAGGCAATGTCTTGGCCTCGCTGGACAGGGCGGTCAGCGGTAAGGTGCATATTACCGCTGACTCATGGTCCAGCAGGCATGGACAGGGACGTTACCTTTCTTTCACGGCCCATTGGGTCACTCTTTTGGCAGCTGGGAAGGATGCAGGACAAGGTGCAGTAGTGTTGGAGGTTGTTCCACCGCCACGCCTCCAAAATGCTACTACTGGTTGTGACACACCTCTCTCCTCCACCCCCTCCTCTTCTTCCTCCATGGCCTCTTCCTGTGGTTTGTCCTCGGAACCAGCGGTGCTCCGTAGGCGTTCAAGGGGCTACGCAAGTACGCAGGCAAAAATATGCCATGCCGTGCTTGCGCTGGTGTGTTTGGGGGACAGGAGCCACACTGGGGCAGAGGTCCTGTCTGCTCTGCAGGGGCAGGCCGAGAGGTGGTTGACGCCACGCCAGCCTAAGCCAGGAATGGTGGTTTGCGACAATGGCACCAACCTCCTCTCCGCCCTCCGACAGGGACAACTGACCCATGTGCCCTGTATGGCTCACGTCCTTAACCTGGTGGTGCAGCGGTTCTTGGGCAGGTACCCGGGCTTACAGGATGTCCTGAGGCAGGCCAGAAAAGTCTGTGTGCATTTCCGCAGATCTTATAATGCCAGTGCACGCCTGGCTGAGCTTCAAAAGGAGTTGAACCTGCCCAAGAACCGCCTTATATGTGACATGCCCACCAGGTGGAACTCAACGTTGGCCATGCTGCAGCGGCTGCACACGCAGCAGAGGGCCATCAATGAGTACCTGTGTGACTACGGCACCAGGACAGGGTCAGGGGAGCTCGGGTTTTTTTCACCACGACAGTGGGGCATGATCAGGGATGCATGCACTGTCCTGGCACCATTTGAGGAGGCCATGAGGATGGTGAGCAGTGACAGTGCATGCATCAGTGACACTGTACCTCTTGTCCACCTGTTGGAGCACACGCTGCGTGAAATAATGAACAGGGCACTTGAGGCAGAACAGAGGCAGGAAGAGGAGGACTTCCTTGCCTCTCAAGGCCCCCTTTACCCAGACAGTGTTCCTTCTGTCCCACCCATCGCACAGGAAGAGGAGGAGGAGGAGGAGGATTGTGTCAGCATGGAGGTGGAGGCTGGCACTCAGCATCATCAGCAGCAGTCTTTTAGGGATGATTTACAGTCCCAAGAAACCAGTGGACTTGTACGTGGCTGGGAGGAGGTGGCTGCGGATCATGTCGTCCTTAGTGACCCAGAGGACTCCGGACTGAATGCCTCAGCTAACCTACGCTGCATGGCCTCCCTGATCCTGCAAAGTCTGCGGAAGGATCCTCGTATTCTTCGGATCAAGGAGAGGGACCATTACTGGCTGGCCACTCTCCTTGATCCACGGTACAAGGGTAAGGTTGCGGACCTTATGTTACCGTCGCAGAGGGAGCAGAGGATGAGACAACTCCGGGAGGCCTTGCAGAAAGGTCTGTGCAACGCGTTCCCAGAGACTGGGAGGTTACAAACTCCTGGTCCTGGACAACGAGTTGCTGAGGCTTCGGGCAGTCAAAGAAGGAGCGGTGGGGAAGGTGGCCGTCTGACCGATGCGTTCAGACAATTCTTTAGTCCGCAGCCCCAAAGTATGATTGGTTCCAGCAACCATCGCCAGCGTCTGATATACATGGTGAAGGAATACCTAGGGGCAAGGTCAGACTTGGACACCTTCCCCACCGAAAATCCTCTGGCTTACTGGGTCTTGAGGATGGATCACTGGCCAGAGCTTGCACAGTATGCAATTGAGCTACTGGCCTGTCCTGCATCCAGCGTTCTTTCAGAACGCACATTCAGTGCTGCTGGAGGATTTGTCACGGATCACAGGGTGCGCCTGTCCACCGACTCGGTTGATCGACTGACTTTCATCAAGATGAACCAGTCTTGGATCACCACCAGCTACCACACACCTGATGCTGATATAACAGACTAATTGATTTTAAAATGTCACATCCCTTCAAGACTGATGCTGATGCTGAGTGCCTGTGCTGTTATGTTGACTGGCTATCCTCCTCCTCCTCCTCAATTATCCGATTAATGATGATAGCTTGGAAGATCATTTTGGTTTATGGGTGCCGCCACCAGTGGCTAAGGCCCAATTTTTCAGCCCCTGTTTAACAGGGGCGTGTAATTACAATTTTTGATGCAATACTTTGCAACAGGGCTCATTGCTGTGCTCCAAGTACAGTATCTGTGAGGGGTTGCAGTGTTGTGCCACCAGTGCCTAAGGCCCAATTTTTCAGCCCCTGTTCAACAGGGGCATGCAATTATAATTATTGATCTAATAATTCACAGCAGGGCCCATTGCTGCGCCCACCAAGAGTAACTGTCAGGCCTTACAGTGTTGTGTCAACACCACCACCACCACCACCACCACCAAAGGCCCAATTTTTCAGCCCCTGTTCAACAGGGGCATGCAATTATAATTATTGATCTAATAATTCACAGCAGGGCCCATTGCTGCGCCCACCAAGAGTAACTGTCAGGCCTTACAGTGTTGTGGCACCAGCACCACCATCAAAGGCCCAATTTTTACTACCACTGTTCAACAATTATATGTTATTACAATTCCTGATATAATAGTTGACAGCAGGGCGTTCCAGCACCCACCAAGAGTAACTGTGAGTGCTTACAGTGTTGTGCCAACACCAACACCTAAGGGGCCAATTTCTGCAGAGTATATACGGCAGATCCCTACTTTCAAACATCCAACTTACAAACGATTACTACTTGCAAACGGAAGAAGACAACAGGAAGTGAGAGGAAATCTACCCCTTGGAAGGAAAATTCTCTCCTGTAAGAATTAATATGGGAGAAAGGTGTCTCCTCTCTACTGATGCTTTATCACCAATCCTTGTTTCAATAAAAACACCACATTTCAAAAACAGTTGTCATTGGGACGCAAAGTGAGGTGAAATGTTCTGAACAGGGGCACAGACAGCAAAAAAAATGTGACAGGGGTGATAACCGTTCCCTATGTTTTACAAAAAACTAAAAAAAAGGAATTTGCCATGGAGCTCCACTTAAACAATGCAGCTGTTCAAAATTATAAACAGATTCTACATAAGAACAAACCTACAGTCCCTGTCTTGTATGCACCGCCTGTATACGGCTGTTCAGAGTATATAGGTCCTTTTTTATTTTGTGTGCGGGGTTCCCCTTAATATCCATACAAGACCCAAAGGGGCTGGTAATGGGCTGGGGTAGGGGGGGGGGGGGGGGTTGATGGGGTAGCTATGCCATTTTTCCTAAAGATTTTCATCCATATTACCGGGACCACACATTGCATTAAAGCCGCAAGCAGTTTTAAATGACTTTTTTCCCTTTAGAAATGTTATTTTGTGCAGGGACAGTTCTAAACACGGGAAACACGTGGCACTTCACAGGCATACTTTAGACACCCCCCAGGTACAATATTTAAAGGAATATTTGACTTTTTTTTTTCACTTTATGCATCATTAAAATGACTGCTCCCGGAAAACGTCCGTTTTTAAAACTTCTTTTTGCATTGACACATGTCCCCTGGTGCAGAAGCCGGGTTCCCAAACTCTGTTTCGGACAATAACATGGATAATAGTCGTTATAATTAGCACTTTAGAATCCGAACGTTCGCATCCATTGTATTTAATAGGGTTCTAATGTTCGTGCGAACTTTCGGTCCGTTCGCGGGTTCTGGTGCGAACCGAACCCGGGGGTGTTCGGCTCATCACTAGTTGCCATGTTCATTTGAGTACGTTCATCCCCAGGGGCCCCTGCAACTGGACTGTGCTTCAAGAATCATCTGGAGCCATCTGTTTTTATCAAATAAAGTTGCTGTTGGACGGTACACACTATGTGGTTTCCCCTCTTCATTTACATGATTGGCGAATACTGAGTCCTATACAGTGCAGGAGTTCCATCCCTGGGGGTCCATTTACTACGAGGAAGTGGATTATTCTCAGTTTGGCACTATTTAAGCTATGGTAAGCATATTATCCTGGTGGTGGTGCACGTGTGCAATTTGGTGTGATTAGGAGTTCACTCTTCTTTTGATACTCTACATTGCAAGTTTTCACTGATCAGAATATACGGACTTTCATATGGACTCTTATGTTTAAATTTATTGGTGTGTTTGAATTAATATTATCATTCATACATAATCAGTCACTATTGTTATTTTGATTGGTTCACTATAATTAGTTTGCGCAACTTTTCTTTTCCTTGTTTGTATATTAGTGTTGGGTTCACACATATGAGTTTGCTGCAAAGTTTAGGGTTTATTTAATTTTTCATTATTCATTTTAAGCGCGGTACTTCCCCCCCCCCTTTTTTTCTTGTCATTTGAGTACGTTGTCTATCCTTTATCGCACTTTCACTGGCTAACTCTCCCTGGTGGCCATGGGACAAAACTGCAGCAGCCATTTCTGACTCCTTAGAACCCCCTGCAGGCACAACAGGTACTTCCTCACTGTTGCCAGAGGTGACTGAATACATTTTTAAACAGGAACCTGGGCTTGCTGACAAAGACTTCTGCCCAGTAGCCATATCTCCAGCCAAATTCCATGCCCAAGTTGACCACATTCCAGTACATTTCTGCACATATCTTTAGTGGGACGCCGCTCCACATCTCTACTGTAGCTCCTTTCGGTTAACATTTGATATCTCGTTGCTAAGGGAGATGGCACTATTCCAGCTGTACTTTGCTGACTTTTCCAAACGCAGCGACTTTGCGATCCTTGGAGCATTGTTGCTTTCAACTTGCCACAATCCTCTGTCGGCAATACGTTTCTCACGTGGTCCGCAGACTTGACATCACCGCCCTTTCTACGGGCAACCACATACCTCTCAAACTTCTTATCAGCCTTTTGAACACTCCTGGGACTCAAATCAGGCTTCCCAAACATTGTTGCAGACCTTTGTCTGGCCACGTCACCTTGTCTTGGAGACTGAGACAAAGGGCACTTGGAGACAACATGCCCCCACTCTCTGCACCGCAAACAGCGCTCTTGCTTCAGAGCCTTAACAGGGCTTCCCCAATTGCATCCTCTTTCAAACTTAGGCCTTTGCACGTTGATAGCTGGCCTGTTTGTACTAGCGTTACCAGGGGCAACCACATGCACTTCCCCTTTAACTGGAGTTGGAGTAGCAAAAAACAGTCTGCAATACTCTCCGGCAGGCTCAAACCCTTGCATCATCTTTGCAGTCACTCCACCAAACTTTTGCGCTGTCCAGCAAAAATGAAGCACTGTCACTTTAAAGCAAGTTGATTTTCACTTCATGCAAGCTTTCCTCACCTGCACACACAGATTGTGCTGTCTCATGCACACACAGTTCATATAACAGATGAACTTACTTTTTCCAGGGATCTCCAGTTCTGCCCGCATTCTCCACCACTTGTAATGTTGGGGGTTGTTAGCTCAAGTGTAGCACCCGCTAGCGAGAACAGTCCCACACAAATGTTTCCTTTTGAGGGCTTGTTGGCCCACTTTTATTAAAAATAATCAAACAAAGTTCCAGAAATGAAAACAAATGTGGTTTCCCTCGCAGGGGGTTTTCACCATCAACATAAAATGGTAGTAGAAATAGAAAACCAACATTTGCAAGGTTGTCAATGTTTATCAGTCACCACATCCCAAATTGAATAGACAAAACAAAAAAACCCCTTGGAGGTGGGACTTTAAAAGTGACTGAAAACACACAGGAGTATATAAAAAATATAAATTTAATAAATGAGTACAAAAAATACAAAGACAATCTGAATAAAAACACATGGAATATGTACAAATACAGAAAGCTAAATAAATTGATAAGGAGAAGGTTGGACATTTATGATCAGACCCAACAGCTGTTTCGGTAAACCCTTCTTCGGGGGATTTGTAGACATAAAGGTCAATAGTTGTCTATGGAGAGACAGATTCTGTTAGATATATAGTCATAATGTGGATTGGTGACTTATTATATACATGTACAAAAAACAATATAATTTATAATAAATATTTGCTTACAGAAATTTCCAAAATTGGTTCGACATTCCATGTGTCAACAGGTCACGTGCATTGTTAGTGATGTAAACATGGGGTGAAAAACAAAGAACACCCCATATGGGGAGGCTCAAGTATTGAGAGAATCCAAAGGCCTTCAGCAAGGGTCCCCAGATGAGAGGAGACGGCGGGACAGAGGAAGACTCTATATATATTAATGAGTCTATATTCTAAAGAACATTGAAAAAACAAGGGGGTGGGAGACAAAAAGAGAAAGAAAAGAGGTAAATCAGCATGCCCGCAGTTAATACTTAAACCCCCTATCCTAGCCTCGACTAGAACCAGGGGGAGAATGTGCGTTATATGTAAAAACCTACCAGTATAGTAGAACACCTCCAAGTAACAGAGTAGATGATGGGACTTGAACAAAAAACTTCACCAGTAGAGGGAGTCCTCCGTTAACGAAAGATGCATCAATTATGCATTACTAAAACAGTGAAGCAACTGTATGAGAGTCCCACTGTTCCACTTCAAGAGAACAGTATCTAAAAAAAAAAAATTATTAAACAAAGAGTAAAAAGAAAATGAAGGCGATCGTATGGTCAGGACGTAGATAGTAGACAAGATAGCATGCTGCCACAAAACAGCTCTGTCTCAGCACAAAATACCTGTGTGGGTCCTCAGTATCAAGTCGACCGCCGTGTCCAATGCCTCGTGTGGACCAATACTGGTCATCGAGGGCTTTAAATGGCGTCCAATGGATGGCCGCGCATGCGTGAAGAGACGCAAAAAAAGCGGAAGCGTGATGACGTTATTGCGCAAGGCATCGCATGGAGATGATGCGTTCCATATTGAAATAGGAAAGCGTGACAGATAGTAAACGGAAGTAAGCCTATACAGGAAGGTATCATTACCTAAAAGCGATACCTAAAGAGACGCAAGCGTGTTGCAGCGCATAAGCTGACCTGGTTGCAAAAAATCCGAACAAAAAAGAGGGAGGGAAAAGAGATTGCTCGCTACTAAAAATTGTATATATGTATATTCAAATGGATCGCCGTACAGAGCTGGACCAGATCATTACAATATAGGTGGTAGCCACAGGCCAAATTATGATCTGAATTAACGATCATTAATGATTCAATAGAGATGGTGAGACCTATAATTATTATGTGCATGGAATGTAGCCTGCACATAAAAATAAATAAATGAACCATAATTTTATGTACTGTGAGGGGGTTAGCTCGGCAGCGGGTGTGTGTGACCCCCGGGATGGGCTCCCCACACAAAAACAGGCCCAGCAAACGGAGGTTGTGGTTTTCAAAATCAAAAAGGTGCGGTTTATTTTCTATTTACAGTGACAAAACACAGCAAAGCAAAAGAAACATAAATAAAATAAATCCTGGTCAACTTGACCTCTGAGTAAACATACAGGTTTCCTAACTAACAACTGGGATCAGCCTAGTGCTGTCCTAGTCCCTAAGTCCCTGGTTTTAAATGTCCAAGCAAATAGCCACACAGGCTTTTTCTCACCGCACAGGGGTTCACTCTCCCTAGACAGTCCACACAGGTCTGGGTCCAGGCATGAGCTAACATCTAATGAAGCTGGGAGTTCTTATAGAGGCCTAAATGAGCTGACAAGCTTCAGCTGGCCTCATCAACTCCCTGTCTGTACGACGCCCAGCACTCTCCCTAGAGGTATGAGTCATCCATGAGCCCACTAGCCTTAGCTGGGCTTATACAACTCTCCACCTAGTTGTATAAGTCGGCGTAAAGCCTGAATCTGGGCGAAATATATCTACCCCCCTGGATGCAACCAGGTGACTTTACCTTCCTGCTGTCACATACCCCCCCCTCTTGTTTTAACCTCGGGATTGGAACACCAGCAATCAGGCATTCATGTACTCGAGACAAAGCATCCACATTCCCCATTTGAACGCCAGGGCGATGCTTTACTGTGAAGTTGAATTCCTGGAGGGCCAGGAACCACCTATTCACTCTTCTATTTGTTTCCTTGTTTTGAGCCATCCACTTTAACGGAGCGTGATCTGTAACCATGTCAAAGTGCCTACCTAGCAGGTAGTACCGAAGGGAATCTAGAGCCCACTTCACCGCTAAACACTCCTTTTCAACGGTGGCGTAATTTACCTCATGGGACTTCAACTTCCTGCTGAGGTAAATGACTGGGTGCTCTTCCCCGTTCCAGACCTGGGACAATACTGCTCCTAACCCCACATCTGACGCATCACTTTGTACGACAAAGTCTTTAGAGAAGTCGGGTGAGTACAACACTGGCTGGCTACATAAGGCTTGTTTCAAGAATTGGAATGCTGCCTCAGCCTCGGGGGTCCATTTAATCATGACCGACCCTTTCCCCTTCGTCAGGTTGGTTAGGGGCACAGCCTTAGAAGCAAAGTGGGGAATGAATCGCCAATAATACCCAGTGATTCCCAGAAAGGCTCGTACCTGCTTCTTGCTGTTGGGACGTGGCCAACTCTGGATGGCCTCGACTTTGTTGAGTTGGGGTTTTATTACTCCCCTCCCAATGGTGTACCCAAGATATTTGGCCTCCTCCTGCCCAATGGTACACTTCTTGGGGTTAGCCGTAAACCCCGCTTCCCGAACAGAGTCCAGGACTGCTTGCACTTTTGGCAGATGTGAGGCCCAATCTGTGCTATGGACAATTACGTCATCCAGGTAAGCCGCAGCATACTTCCGATGGGGCCTCAGCATCTGGTCCATTTTCCGCTGGAATGTGGCCGGCGCATTCTGTAACCCGAACGGCATTCTTTTATATTGGAACGCCCCGTCTGGGGTTACAAATGCGGTTTTCTCTTTGGCCGACTTGGCCAGGGGGATTTGCCAATACCCTTTTGTGAGGTCAAAAGTCGTCATGTATCGGGCTGTTCCCAGCCGGTCGATCAACTCATCTATACGTGGCATGGGGTAGGTGTCAAATTTTGTAACTTTGTTCAACTGACGAAAATCGTTACAAAATCGCCAGCTCCCATCCGGTTTAGGCACCAACACAATGGGACTAGACCAATCACTTTGGGACTCCTCTATCACCCCTAAGTTCAGCATTTTCTGTACTTCCTCCCGTATTGCCTCCCGTCGGGCCTCTGGGATCCGATAGGGTTTTAACTTCACCCTTTCACCGGGCGGGGTAATGATGTCATGCTCTACCCCAGATGTTTGTCCCGGCAGCTCAGAGAATACCTCCTTGTTGCGAAGCACAAACTCCTTAACCTCCTGTTGTTGGGGTTGTGACAAGGTGGCTGCTATTCCAACCTCAGGAATCACGCAACCAGTTTGAGCTGGTGACCAAGTGTCTGCGACTAGGGACTCTCTATCCCTCCAGGCTTTCAACAGATTAACGTGATAGATCTGTTCGGGCTTTCGCCTTCCTGGTTGTCTGACCTTGTAATTCACTTCGCTCACTTTTTCCATTATCTCGTAGGGGCCTTGCCATTTGGCAAGGAATTTACTTTCAACCGTAGGGACAAGTACCAGTATCCTATCCCCCGGGGAAAAGGTACGGGTCTTGGCTCCATGGTTGTACACTCTCTGCTGTGCTAACTGCGCTTGGGCCAAATGTTCCTTCACGATGGGCATTACCTGTGCAATTCGGTCTTGCATCAGGGCGACATGCTCAATCACACTCCTGTGGGGAGAACTCTCACTTTCCCAAGTTTCCTTGGCAATATCCAACAGCCCTCTTGGGTGTCTCCCATACAGTAACTCAAAGGGGGAGAATCCCGTAGAGGATTGGGGCACCTCCCTAATAGCAAACATCAAATAAGGAAGTAGACAGTCCCAATCCTTTCCATCTCTATCCACCACTTTCTTCAACATTTGTTTTAGGGTTTTGTTGAATCTTTCAACCAGCCCATCGGTTTGGGGGTGATACACAGATGTACGCAATTGCGTCACTTTGAACAATTTACACAGCTCTTTCATAACCCGGGACATAAAGGGTGTACCTTGGTCCGTAAGCAGTTCTTTACAAATACCCACCCGGCTAAAAACAAGAGATAGCTCTTTGGCTATGGTTTTGGCCGAGGTATTTCTGAGAGGGATCGCTTCTGGATAACGGGTGGCATAGTCCATTATAACCAATATGTACTGGTGCCCCCTAGCGGACTTGATTATAGGACCTACCAAATCCATTGCGATTCTCTCAAACGGGACCTCAATGATGGGTAGAGGGACCAGCGGGCTACGGAAATGTGGCATCGGGGCCGACCTCTGACACACAGGGCAGGAGGAACAATAATTTTCTATGTCCTTCATCACCCCAGGCCAATAGAATCTCTGTAATACCCTCTCTCGGGTTTTCTCTGTCCCCAGATGACCTCCAAGAATGTGCCCATGGGCCAACTCCAACACCAACTTCCTGTAAGGTTTGGGCACCACAAGCTGCTCAACGGTTTCTTCTGCCCTTTTTGCCACCCGATACAGTAGGTCCTTCTCTACGCTGAAGTATGGGTAAGTGCAGGTATTATCTGGGTTCACTAACTCGCCATCTATTTCCACTACGTTTTCCCGTGCCTTTATTAGGGCGGGGTCTTTTAACTGTTCTGTGGCAAAATTTTCCCTGTGAACCTCCAGATCAGAAAACTCCACAGACGGTAGGTTTTCGTCTGAGGAGGTGGGCTCCTCTCCAGTTTCTTGAGTCTCCCCTGCCAATACTGACAAGGGAAATTCTGGAGAGTCCTCACCACTCTCAGAGGAGTTCTGGCTATCACATTCCTGGTACATAGGGGCACCAGTGGGGGGCTCAGGATCATCCCACAGTTCCCAGAACTTCGGAAAATCCCTTCCCACAATGGCATCATGCGGTAACTGAGATACTAAGCCCACTGGATGAGAGAGGGTACCTTTGGGGGTCTCGAAACACACTGTAGTCACTGGATACTCTCGGGTGTCCCCATGCACACAAATAACAGCTACCTTGCTATTCCCAGAGACCTCTGTTTTAACTAATTCAGCCTTTATCAGGGTCACAAGGCTACCTGAATCCAGCAATACCACAACATTTCTACCATTAACACACATTTTGCATAAATGTTTCTCAGTTCCTCGAATGGCAGTGCATGCGACTGTCGCACACAGCGACTGATGTCTGCCCGTCAGAAAGTCACACTGCATGGGTTCCTCCACAACCGGGCAATTGGCTGCAATATGTCCCGCTTGCCGGCAGCGGTAGCAAACGATCCTTCTTGCCGCCTCTTGAGCCGCTGATTTCCCAGGCTGTTCTCGCCAAACTTGGGGTAGAGCTTCCACCCTCTCACTCTCTCCACCCTCACCCCTTGGAATCCTCTTATCCGCCCCTGGGGATGGTCTGGTCTTAGGGTGGAAAGTCCGAGTGTCTCTGGAAGAGGCCGTCAGGTTCTCTGTAGCCAAGTATTTCTCCACACGATCCACAAGACCATCGGCCGTCTCTGGGTCTCCATGGCTTACCCACTTTTGGATGGCAGTAGGAAGAGCTCTCAAAAACCGATCCATTACAACACGTTCCACAATCTTTGGTGCGGACAAAGTCTCTGGCTGTAGCCACTTTCTGCTCAGGTGAATGAGATCATACATTTGAGACCTGGGGGGTTTTCCAAGCTGGAAAGTCCAGTTATGCACACGCTGAGCCCGGACAGCCTGGGTGACACCCAGCCTTGCCAATATTTCAGCTTTTAGCATCACATAGTCTTTTGCTTGGTTAGGCTCTAGGTCATAGTAAGCTTTCTGCGATTCACCAGTTAACAGAGGAGCCACCAGTCCAGCCCACTGCTCCTCTGGCCACTTTTCTCTTTCAGCGGTCCTTTCAAATGTGGTCAAAAATACCTCTGGATCATCCTCTCCAGTCATTTTTGTCAATAAACGACTCACCCCAAAGGACGCGGTATTAGTGGGACGGCTTTCCTCACTGGTCTGCGGACGTTGCTGCATTACTGCTTCCATTTGTTGTAGTCTCTGCTCTAGCTTCTGTAACAGGTCTATGAAGCGGGCCTCAGATTGCTGCTGGGCTTGTTGCTGAGCTTCCAGACTCTGTTGGTGAGCTTGCTGCTGGGCTGCAAGGCTCCTTTGCAAACCTGCATTTGTCTGCTGTTGATTGGCATTTGCTAGAGCCAGCTGTTTCAGTATCTCCTCCATGCTGGCTAAAAAAAAAACTGCCACTGGTTCTCCACCAACTGTGAGGGGGTTAGCTCGGCAGCGGGTGTGTGTGACCCCCGGGATGGGCTCCCCACACAAAAACAGGCCCAGCAAACGGAGGTTGTGGTTTTCAAAATCAAAAAGGTGCGGTTTATTTTCTATTTACAGTGACAAAACACAGCAAAGCAAAAGAAACATAAATAAAATAAATCCTGGTCAACTTGACCTCTGAGTAAACATACAGGTTTCCTAACTAACAACTGGGATCAGCCTAGTGCTGTCCTAGTCCCTAAGTCCCTGGTTTTAAATGTCCAAGCAAATAGCCACACAGGCTTTTTCTCACCGCACAGGGGTTCACTCTCCCTAGACAGTCCACACAGGTCTGGGTCCAGGCATGAGCTAACATCTAATGAAGCTGGGAGTTCTTATAGAGGCCTAAATGAGCTGACAAGCTTCAGCTGGCCTCATCAACTCCCTGTCTGTACGACGCCCAGCACTCTCCCTAGAGGTATGAGTCATCCATGAGCCCACTAGCCTTAGCTGGGCTTATACAACTCTCCACCTAGTTGTATAAGTCGGCGTAAAGCCTGAATCTGGGCGAAATATATCTACCCCCCTGGATGCAACCAGGTGACTTTACCTTCCTGCTGTCACAGTACCAACTGTTAAACATATCGGCAAGAATATATACATACAGCTAGTGATTATCATGCACATAATCCCTCCTCATATAAAAAACTGTTGGAACAAATATGAGCAAAACAGGTCAGCAAAATAAAAAACAAAACCCCGGAAATTATCTCATTATAGGGGGCCCCCCGCGCGCTAGATGCCCGCCGCCATCCCAAAGTGATGACAGCCGGCAAATAACGCGCGCCGACGCATTAATGCAAATGAATGCATCAAAAAGGGGGAAGAAAAAGTGTCCCAAGGCCAAGAAAATCGGAACCCAAGTCAAACAAGATCGGGGACCGATTGGTCACTGGGTCACCTCACTCCCTACATGCGCCGTGTGAAGGACAAAGGATCAGTCAAAGGCCAAATAGAACAAATGCATATGAGACGAAGACACATAGAATGAGGGAAAAAAAAAAAAAAAAAGGGAAAAGGAGGGGAAGGGGGAGAGGGAAAGAGGGGGAAAAAATTGTTATGATTACGTATCATTGATTGAATAGACATCCAGGACTATCAATAATATGTCAGATTACATGTACTTCTACTCTTCCCAGCCACCAGAGGAGAAGCCCTCAAGAAACAGACGGTAACTGATGAGTTCATTCAACCCCGGTGGCATTTAAAGTGAAAATCCATCTAGTCTCTCTTTGTAAAAGTGTTCTGTTCCAGTCACCTCCTCTATTACTGGGATGTATCCTATCTAAAATTAAGAATTTTATTCTAGGAATTCTACTATTGTGGACGTCTCTAATATGACGTCCCAAAGGTAAATCTGGATCACATTTCTTCATACACGTAATGTGCCTGGCTGCTCTTTTAAAGAAAGGCTGTTTGGTTTTACCGATGTAGAATGCCCCACATTGGCATGAGAGTAGATAAACGACTCCTTCCGTCTTACAGTTAGCAAAGTGAATCGCTTTGACAAATTTTCCATTTGGTAATATTGCTTTATTGTCAATGTTCATGTACTGACATAAATTGCAACCTCCGCATCGATAGGTGCCAGGTCGCCTACAGGGGTCAGCACGGAATTCACCCGTGTGTTCACTTTGTATTAGATTATCCTTTATTGAATTGGCCTTACGATAAGGAATTGATGGTTGAGCTGGAACAAATGGAGCTAATGACGGATCAATCCTCAAGAGATGCCAATATTTGGAGACAATTCTCTTAATTTGCTCACTTTGTCTACTGAATTTAGTGATAATACGTATAGTATTAAAATCCACATTGTCCGGACCAATGGTGGGTTGTTTTTTTGTCAATAGTTGGTCCCTAGATTTAAAGGTAGCCCTTCTGAATGATTTTTTAAGGCTACTAAGGGAATATCCTCGTATTAGGAGGCGGTCTCTTAAGGCATTAGCCTCTTTCTGAAAGGTAACATCATTCGTGCAATTATGGCGTAGCCGTAAATATTGCCCGAATGGGATCGATTTAACTAGTGATGTAGGATGTGCACTTTCAGCATGAAGTATGGAATTACACGCTGTGTCTTTGCGGTATAGGGCGCTTGTTAGTTTTCCACTTATGTCCTTTAATATGGTAATATCCAAAAAATGTATAGATACATCACTGTATGTCATAGTAAATTTTAAATTGTAGGAATTATCATTCATGGCATCCAAGCAGGACAACAGCAGTTCTGGGGTACCTACCCAAACGATAAATATATCGTCGATGTAGCGACTCCAATTGACAATGGATTCAGTAAGTGGCAAAAGAGTCTCTTCCGATAGGAAGCTTTGTTCCCACTCCCCCAGGTACAAATTGGCGTAGGATGGGGCGCAGGAAGTCCCCATTGCTACGCCCTGTACCTGGAGGTAGTGGGACCCATCGAAGGAAAAGGCATTACACGTGAGGATATGCTCGAGAGCGGAGAGCAAGAACAAGTCAAAAGAGCGATTGTCACGGTGAGATTGAGATAGAATATGTCTGATAACCCCAATGCCCCGCTGGTGGGGGATGGAGCTATAAAGTGCTTCAACATCAACAGCCACCAGCAGGGCATTGGGGGGCACAGAAATCTCATCTAGTTGGTTCAGTAGATGCATGGTATCTTTAATAAATGAAGGCAAATTGTTCACATATGGGCGGATCTGTTCATCGATGAACTTGCTAAGGTTTTCAGTGATGCTGCCGCACCCTGAGACAATAGGACGTCCTGGCGGCATTGTTTGATTTTTATGCACCTTTGGGAGGCTGTAAAACGTGGGGATTCTAGGATGGAGAGTTCTAATGTAATTCCAAATTTGTAAATTGATTGTGCTGTCTCATGCACACACAGTTCATATAACAGATGAACTTACTTTTTCCAGGGATCTCCAGTTCTGCCCGCATTCTCCACCACTTGTAATGTTGGGGGTTGTTAGCTCAAGTGTAGCACCCGTTAGCGAGAACAGTCCCACACAAATGTTTTCTTTTGAGGGCTTGTTGGCCCACTTTTATTAAAAATAATCAAACAAAGTTCCAGAAATGAAAACAAATGTGGTTTCCCTAGCAGGGGGTTTTCACCATCAACATAAAATGGTAATATGTTCAGCCTCCTGGCTCACACATGCAAAAGTGCAAATGAAAATACAGAGCCGCCTGGCTCTCTTCAGCAGCAGCACCACTGCTCAGGCTCCCGCATGGAGCCCTCCTGACTCCTGTCAGCAAACTCAGACTCAGGTCTCTGGGTTTCACAGTGCAGCCTGCACTCTAGCTACTCCAGCTTCTTCAGCTTCTCCAGCTTCTCCAGCTACTCCAGTGCACACCTGCACACTCTGGGTTCTCCCTTG
Source organism: Rana muscosa (assembly GCA_029206835.1). Lineage (NCBI taxonomy): Eukaryota > Metazoa > Chordata > Amphibia > Anura > Ranidae > Rana > Rana muscosa. The sequence goes on along the minus strand of CM055124.1, from coordinate 114,295,343 downwards.
CAAGCCCGGTCTCCTCGGGAGGGTGGAGCCCAGAACCATGGTCAGGTGTCTACAAATAGGCCAGCACACACCTGACCAGTCAGTGTGCTGGTAAATCTCAAAATCTGGACCCAGGACTGGGGATTTCATCCCACCCGGATCTCTACGAAATCCCCGGGCTCCAGGTCCCAAAGTGGACTTTATTAAATAATGAGGAAACCGAAACGCCAGTTTCCTCTGTACACTATAAGCTCCCTGGAGCCCCTCAACCCGTCCAGTTGAGAATTCTGGGTCACTACACTGGTGGGGTACCACACTACCACAATATATATATATATACACATCCCACCTTTGTGCAGCTACATCTCACTGCAGGCCATTAGTATGTCTGGAAGGCAAACAAGGAGAGGCAGACAGTCACGAGGCAATAAAAGAGAGCAAGCAGGCTCTGTGTCTAGAGGCAACAGTGCTGGTCATGGACACGGTGCATCCTCATCAGCACGTGGCCGTGGGACACGCTTGTATTTCTTTTTGGCAGCTGGCCATGTTGAGCCGCAACATGCCCAAGACTTGGTAGAGTGGATGACCAAGCCGTCCTCATCCTCCTCAGGGTACTTTGTCTGGCAAAGCAGCTGTCAAAGCGGCCTCTTCCCACGGCTCAATGGCATCAGTCACTCCTTCCCTAGCCCCACCATGTCCTCCTGAGGAGTCCTCCGAACTGTTTGACCACAGTGTTGGGTACATGCTCCAGGAGGATGCCCAGCGTTTTGAAGGCTCCGATGATGGAACCCAGCTAGAGGAAGGCAGTAACGTGAGCCCAGAGAGAGGGGGTGCCCAACAAGGACAGCTATCTGGCAGTCATGTTCCCCCAGCGGCAGCATACTGCCAGATTTGCTCCAGTGATGAAGAGGGACGGGATGATGAGTTCACTGACTCCACGTGGGTGCCTGATAGGAGAGAGGAGGAGGCACATCTCCAACGAGGCAGGATGCCCCCCTCCAGGGGCCAGCTTAAGGGCAGCACACCAACTGCATCACACTGCAGAGCTCCGCATGTGCAGGGCGCTGCTGTAGCTATGCGTTATGCCAAAAGTTCTTTGGTGTGGACCTTTTTTTAGACGTGTGCATCGTTGCACCGTTGCCATTTGCAACATATGTCTGAAGCGTATCTCACGTGGCCAAAACATCAGCCGCTTGGGTACCACGTGCTTGACCAGACATATGTCAACCTGCCATGCAGTTCGTTGGCAAGCATATCTAAAAGACCCACACCAAAGAACAAAGCGGACCTCTCCTTGCTCCTCATCAGCTGGGATCTCCAACCACACTATACCTTCAGTCCTCTCTGAAACCTGCACTGAGAGGAATGAAGGTGTAGAATTAGGTGTGTGACAGCCAAGTTCTTGCGGGCAATCTGCTATCGGTACACTGACGTCAGATTGTACCAGGCAAATTTCCCTGCCCCAGCTGCTGCACCACCAAAAGAAGTTCGCTCCCAGCCATCCACATGCCCAGCGGTTGAATGCTAGCTTGGCTAAATTGCTAGCACTTCAACTGCTTCCTTTTCAGTTGGTAGACTGCCCCCTTCCGTGAGTTTGTGGAATGTGCGGTTCCTCAGTGGCAGGCTCCCAAACGCCACTTTTTCTCACGGAAGCCGATTCCGGCTCTCTACCGGCATGTGGAAGGCAATGTCTTGGCCTCGCTGGACAGGGCGGTCAGCGGTAAGGTGCATATTACAGCTGACTCATGGTCCAGCAGGCATGGACAGGGATGTTACCTATCTTTCACGGCGCATTGGGTGACTCTACTGGCAGCTGGGAAGGATGCAGGACAAGGTGCAGTAGTGTTGGAGGTTGTTACGCCACCACGCCTTCAAAATGCTACTACTGATGATTCTGACACACCTCTCTCCTCCACCCCCTCCTCTTCTTCTTCCTCCATGGCCTCTACCTGTGCTTTGTCCTTGCAACCAGCCGTGCTCTGTAGGCGTTCAAGGGGCTAAGCAAATACGCAGGCAAAAATATGCCATGCTGTGCTTGAGCTGGTGTGCTTGGGGGACAGGAGCCACACTGGGGCAGAGATTCTGTCAGCTCTGCAGGGGCAGGCTCAGAGGTGGTTGAAGCCAAACTAGCTTAAGCCAGGAAAGGTGGTTTGCGACAATGGCACCAACCTCCTCTCCGCCCTCCGACAGGGACAACTGACCCATGTGCCAGGTTTGGCTCACATCCTTAACCTGGTGGTGCAGCGGTTCTTGGGCAGGTTCCCGGGCTTACAGGAGGTCCTGAAGCAGGCCAGGAAACTCTGTGGGCATTTATGCCACTCATATAATGCCAGTGCTCGGCTGGCTGCCCTGCAAAAGGAATCCAACCTGCCCAAGACCTGCCTAATCTGTGACATGCCCACCAGGTGGAACTCTACGTTGGCCATGCTGCAGCAGCTGCACACGCAGCAGAGGGCCATCAATGAGTATCTGTTGCATTATGGCACCAGGACAGGGTCAGGGGAGCTTGGATTTTTTCCCCCATGCCAGTGGGCCATGATCAGGGATGCATGCAATGTCCTGGCACCATTTGAGGATGCATCAGTGACACTGTCCCTCTTGTCCACCTGTTGGAGCACACGCTGCGTGGAATATTGGACAGGGCACTTGAGGCAGAACAGAGGCAGGAAGAGGAGTACTTCCTTACCTCTCAAGGCCCCCTTTATCCAGACAGTGTTCCTTCTGGCCCGGCTATCACACAGGAAGAGGAGGAGGAGGAGGAGGATTGTGTCAGCATGGAGGTGGAGCCTAGCACTCAGCATCAGCAGCAGTCTTCAAGGAATCAATTACAGTCCCAAGACACCCATGGACTTCTACGTGGCTGGGAGGAGTTGGCTGCGGATCTTGTCGTCCTAAGTGACCAAGAGGACTCCGGACCAAATGTCTCAGCAAACCTACGCTTCATGGCCTCCCTGATCCTGCAAAACCTTCGGAGGGATCCTCGTATTTGTGCGATCAAGGAGAGGGCTCATTACTGGCTGGCAACCCTCCTTGATCCATGTTACAAGGGTAAGGTTGCGGACCTTATCTTGCCGTCGCAGAGGGAGCAGAGGATGAAGCATCTTTGGGAGGCCTTGCAGAAAGGTCTGTGCAATGCGTTCCCAGAGACTGGGAGGTTACAAATTCCTGGTCCTGGACAACGTGTTGCTGAGGCTTCGGTCAGTCAAAGGAGCAGTGGAGAAGGTGGCCATCTGACCGATGCGTTCAGACAATTTTTTAGTACGCAGCCCCAAGGTATGATCGATTCCAGCAACCACCGCCAGCATCTGGTTTACATGGTGCAGGAATACCTAGGGGCAAGATCAGACTTGGACACCTTTCCCACCGAAAATCCTCTGGGTTACTGGGTCTTGAGGATGGATCACTGGCCAGAGCTTGCACAGTATGCAATTGAGCTACTGGCCTATCCTGCATCCAGCGTTCTTTTGGAACGCACATTCAGTGCTGCTGGAGGCTTTGTAACCGATCACAGGGTCCGATCGACTGACCTTCATAAAAATTAATCCGTCTTGGATCACCACCAGCTACCAAGCACCTGCTGCTGATGTAACAGAATAATTTTCTTTGAAATGTCAGATCCCTTCAAGACTGCCTATGCTGATGCAGAGTGACTATCCTGTTATGCTGAGTGACTATCCTCTTCCTCCTCAATGATCATGCTAATAGCATGTAAGAACATTTTTGTTTCTGGGCACCGCCACCAGTGACTAAGGCCCAATTTTTCAGCCCCTGTTTAACAGGGGCGTGTAATTACAATTTTTTAAGCAATACTTTGCAGCAGGGCTCATTGCTGTGCTCCAACTACAGTATCTGTGAGGGGTTGCAATGTTGTGGCACCAGTGCCTAAGGCCCAATTTTTATGCCCTTGTTTAGCAGGGGCATGAAATTACTATTCTTGATCTAATAATTCACAGCAGGGCCCATTCCTGCGCCCACCAAGAGTAACTGTGAGGGCTTACAGTGTTGTGGCAACACCACCACCACCACCACCAAAGGCCCAATTTTTCTGGCCCTGTTCAACAGGGGCATGTAATTACAATTATTGATCTAATATTTCACAGCTGGGCCCATTCCTGCCCCCACCAAGAGTAACTGTGAGGATTTACAGTGTTGTGGCACCAGCACCACCACCAAAGGCCCAATTTTTCCTACCACTGTTCAACAATGGCATGTAAATGTTCTGAACAGGTGCACACTGCACCAGGGCTGGTGCAAGGATATTTGACACCCTAGGCGAAACCTAATTTTTCTGCCCACATTGGCTCCACCCCTGACTCCACACCCTTTTCCCTGCCCATGTGACAGAAGGTGCCGCTATACAGGAAGCATTTGCTTCCTCTAGCACTGGCTCCAGTGCTGCGCTGCACCTCTAATTACTGAGTTAGTTACATGCTGCAGCCTGCAGGGCATGCAGACGCAGAGGGAAACCAGCGACCGGGCGCCCCTAGGCAGCAGTGCGCCCTAGGCGGCTACCTAGTTTGCCTAGTGTTAGCACTGGCCCTGCACTGCACAGACAGCAAAACAAATGTTACAGGGGTGATAACCCTTCCCTATGTTTTCCAAAAAGCTTAAAAATAGATTTTTTGGCTGTTCAAAACTACAAACAGATTCTACTTAAGAACAAACCTACAGTCCCTGTCTTGTTTGCACCGCCTGTATATTGCTGTTCAGAGTATATAGGGCCTTTTTTTAATTTGGGTGCAGGGTTCCCCTTGATATCCATACAAGACCCAAAGGGGCTGGTAGTGGACTGGGGGGGTACCCATGCCATTTTCTCAATGATTTTCATCCATATTGCCGGGACCAGACATTACATTAAAGCCGCAAGCAGTTTTAAATGACTTTTTTTCCTTTAGAAATTTCATTTTGTGCAGGGACAGTTCTAAACACGGGAAACACATGCCACTTCACAGGCATACTTTAGACACCCCCCAGGTACGATATTTAAAGGAATATTTCACTTTTTTTTTCACTCTAAGCATCATTAAAATCACTGCTCCCGAAAAAACTGACGTTTTTAAAACTTTTTTTGCATTGATACATGTCCCCTGGAGCAGGACCCGGGTCCCCAAACCCTTTTTAGGACAATAACTTTCATATTAGCCTTTATAATTAGCACTTTTGATTTTGAGCGTTCAAGTCCATTGTAGTTAATAGGGTTCTAAAGTTTGCGCAAACTTTCGGTCCGTTTCGCAGGTTCTGGTGTGAACCGAACCGGGGGGGGGGGGTGTTCGGCTCATCCCTAATTGCCTATATAACAGAGGCAGTCAGAGTATCTTTTTCTGACAGAAATATATATGAACACACAGCATTATTATTTGAAGGAAATCTTATGCAGAATTATTATTTCCTTATACCCATGCATTCTCTGCACTCTTTCGGTAGCTATAGACTGTGCATGGCCAATGTCTTAGACTAGACTGCAAAACCCATGTGTATTGCTTAAAGCTGAAAAATGTAATACACAGATAAAATAAATACAATGGAGCTATTTTTATCAGCTACAGGATTTGAATTTCTGCCCATGCAGTCTTGAAACTAAAGCTGGCCATACACTGATCAAATTCGACAGGTGTGTGGGCTCCCCTGTTTGACAGAAGTCGAATGGACATTTCCATTGATGAGTGGCTGGAGCCAATCTTCTGCAGCTGCTGATTAGTACATACAATATCCTGGCAGAGGGGATGCCTTGATCCATCTTGTTTGTGTAAATACCCAGCTTTCCCTAACCCTGCCACACAATACCCCCAAGTGGATGACAACACTTTACCTGTTACTATTATAGACTGTAGATGGGATGCAGTGGTGCCCTCTCTCCACCCCTAGCCTGCTGACTTTACAGCCACAAAAAGATAAGGTACTTTCTGCCTCTCCCACTTACAGTCTGACTAAGTTAATATTAAGCCAAATTAAGGCACTTCTACTTGTTGCATAAAAAATGATTTAATAATGTTTACAGAGCTGCATTCAATTTATATCTGAATGGAGTCCAGTTTTAAAGCAACTCGGCTGCAGGGTTACAAATCTGTAACAAAGCAGGGCCTGCAAAAGAAGAAGCCGTATACTCACTTTTCCTGCTAATCAATCCTCTGATCTTCAATGGCTTCTTTACATTCAACACATTTCTGGGTGTTTTGGTTGTCTGGTCCCCTTCCCCTTCACTACAGGACATAGTAGTGACATTGGGATCAGAGTAAGGAACCACAGGGCCCAGCAATAGACCATTCTTCTGGCACCCCTGGAGTGTAAAGTTTCTTCGGTGGCCATATATCATGAACAGAGTAAAGAGGGAAGGACAAAGGGACATGTGGGTACAAAATCTCTTCTTTTGCTGGTAGTGGTTATATAAAAAAGTGTATTCTGATAACAGTATGTGGCTAAAGTAACATGTAAATGTCATATTTCAGATACAAATTATTTATTTTTATTTCACATGCCTTTCTTCACATTTTTTTCTCATTTAAATGCAGACCATGCTGACCAACAAAAGTGCAAGGATGCATTAAATTGTCGACTTAGACTTTTTTTTTCTATATACGCTTCACCGAATACCTTTCCGACAGCTCATGCAGATACGTTTTTTCGAGATATCCTTTTACCTTGGGTAACTAAGGACCACATAGAATTGATGGAAGGTGACTTTGCGGAGGGGGAAATTAGTGTAGCTATCAAGGGTCTGCATACCTCAAAGGCACCAGGCCCCGACGGAATTTTGGGCCATTATTATAGGAAGTATTCTGTTTTGGCCAAACTTGGGAAGGATCATGGAGACTGGCCTAATTATTGCCTAATCTCACTCATAAATGTGGACCTCAAACTACTGACTAAAGTCTTGGCAACCCGAATGAATACTTTCCTATCCAGATATATCCACCCAGACCAGGTGGGGTTTGTACCCAACCGACAGGCTCCTGATCAGACCTTAAGATTGATAAATATAATCTCAGAGCTACATTCCAATTGCAACAACCACGGGTCTAGGAAGGGCATTTTACTGTCGTTAGACCTTTGCAAGGCTTCCGTGTCATGGGACTATCTTTTTTATGTATTGAAACGTTACAGTTTTGGCCCAAACTTTGACGGTATTGCAGACCCTACATAGTGCTCCACAGCCAAACTTCTGTTGAAAGGATATAGCTCACAAAAAATAGATGTTCAATAGGGTGTCCCCTATCTCCCATCCCATTTATACTGGCATTTGAACCCTTGGCCATCAAACTTAGGTGTAAAAAACAGCGAGGGGAGGAGCCGACCTAAGTGTAATAATAAAATGATGACTTTAATAGGGTAAGATTAAAAACACTTACAAGATGATAGAAGATGCATGCTCGTCAAAGTAAAGTGCAGTCCTGGCATTCCACATGGCTCTGCAGGTCCCACTGCTGTTTCCGGATAGCTGGAAAGGATTGGACAGCTGGCTGGAATGGATCACAGTCAGCCAGCTTGCAGATTCTGTAGACACTCTGAAGGATGGCTGCCTTCCTTTTTAACCCTTAATACCCTTTTCTTTTCCAACCACCCAACCTATAGATACATCACCATCCAGCTATTACAGCCACAGACTATACTCCTATGGATTACTCCATTTGGAGAACCAGATAACACTGACTATACTGCTAATCAAACTTAGGTGTCATCCCAATATAAAAAGGTATATATTGTGGGGAACAGGAGCACAAATCTGATTGAAACAAACCCTACAAGAAAAACACCAACTTCCAAATTCAGAGATCTTTCATTAATTTCAGATTGTACATTTCCTGACAACTCTACAGCCAGGGGAGCAATTGCCTCCCAGGCCGCCCTAACTTATGTTCAAAATGTCCGGCAGCCGCTGCCCGCTACCATTTTCTTTTTTATTCTGGTCTAGGAAGTTGGGCCGGGGGCATGGCCATGGCGGCTGACCACTAGCTGTTGCATTCCGTGAGTTGTAGTCCGCACTCAAGCTTCTGGTGGATGGAAAACACAGCAGTGCAGAGGAAACTACAACTCCCTGGGACCGGATTCTTGGAAGCAGGCAGAGAGAGAGCATTACCCCCACAGGAGACCGTGGCGTGCAAGGACCTGCTGAGCTGAGATCGCCGAGGTGAGAGACCCTGACACCCCTAGCTGACCCCCCATCTCCCCCCCATACACCCCATGTAACCTGCCCCAGTGATCAGGCTGCATTGATGGGCACTGGAGTTGGCTGCACTGATCGGCACTGGTGAGGCTGCATTGAAAAACCAGGTGGGCCATGGATGGTGAGCTGATTCGGCGGTTCAATGGGCCACTTGACTGGACTTGACCCCCAGGCCTAAGGCTGCCAGCCCTCCCCTGTCTCCAGCGCATGTCCCATCTCAACACCTCCACCTCGATGCAGTATTTGTGTAGGTCCTTCGATAAATGCACTGGTCACATCTCCAATATTTTGACTTTTTGTTTTTATATGGATAAGTGGGAATAAGACTTGGGGAGTGTTGTGGAGATTTTTATGGAAATGTATTAATGTATGTTGTCAGATGTCCCCCCAGTGTCAGTTTTGCTGTAATGCGCTCATCTGAGCGTATTTGCACATACAGACGTTGGTGGAAGATCGGTGGCGGGAAAATCTTCCTGTGGAAACAGCGATGTTTGCTGCATTTAGAGATGTTGTTTTGCGCCCCGTTGGGGGAACTGCCCAGCCCCTGGTGGGGGGCGTTGAATGACTCTGAGCGCACATATCTGTGTCCACAGGAACAGTAGCATAACTATAGAATAATTGTGGTCCATTTGAGGCATAATTGTTGTGTAGTTTCCGTCATTTGGTAGCAGTCTATGTCACTGTTAGTCAATTTGAATGAACATTGTATCTGTTTGGAAGGATGTCCTTGTATGGTCATTCTCCTGTGGAAGGAACATCCTGTGATGTTCCCGCCCATGGGGGGAGGTGACTGGTTGCTGCAACCAATCACCTCCTGTCTTGAGATCTTTTGAGTTTAATAAAAGCCTATGATTAGGCGTCGGCTGAACAGTCTATGCTGGGATGGCCTGACGATAAGGTCTATGTGTGAGCCTTGCTTCTTGGATGAATGATGGAATGAACGGTGAGTGGATTTTAGCAAACTTAGGCTAAAGATAGCATTATTGCAAAAAGATGAAATCTGATGTGTGCTTAGATAGCACAGGAATTATAGGCTGTGTGCTCTGCAAACAGCCTATGATTCCACAACAGGGAGTCATTTGAAGTAGATGAGTGGTTTAAGATAACACAGTGTGCTTTGAAATCATACATAAATACCTCATTGATCAAAGCAAACTACAAAGTTTTGATGCCATTAGACATGGTACCGGTGAGAGTGGCTGTGTACGTCCCAGGGGCCTCCTCCTCTTGCTTTTGAGGTTGTAGCAAGGAATTAACAGTATTACATACATGGTGGTCATTTCCAAAAGTTAAACAATTTAGGAATCCATATCTACAGCTTTATTTACTCACCACAGCAAGCGTTACTGGGAAGTCCAGCTGATGGGACAACGGAACATGCAAGAAAATAACGCTTATCTTTACGACAGCTAGGATTGCTATAGCCAGGTCCTGGAGGTCATCCACGATCCCCTTCGACTTGATGAAAACAAATCTGTCGTGGATCATGGTGAACGAAAGCCTCTTGGCAACCTTACTTGACATATGAGCCGTATTTGACAAAATCTGGGAACTATGATTTAAATACTTGTCTGCACCCTTGTGAAGCATTAGTGATTAGAGAGGTAGTTACGGAATGCACTTTCTTTCCCAGCTTACTCTTTTCTCTTCCTTTTTCCTCTCTTTCTTCTTTGTTCCAGTTACCTCTTTTTCTTTATTTTCCCTTTACTACCAGGGAGATAGACAATAGGAGAGGTCTAATAGTATGCCACAAACTACAGCCCATCTATAGTGTAAACACTGTGCATATACCATGAAACATGAGTTAAATATTAAAGAAATTGAGGGGTTAAGCATCCACATGCTCTGGGATTTTAACGGTGTTCGTAAAAATGTGGCTCCAAAAGAGAAATTGGGTAAAATTTGACAATGTTTATTTAGAAAAAGAGGAAAATATGCAAATTACAAACAGACCATCAACATAATGAGTTAAATATGATTAGTGAAATATCAAAACAAAAAGGAAATATGAAAGTCCAATATTATACAAACTAAAAAGAAAATAGCTAGTGAAAGTCCAAAATTGTCAGAAACCATGAATCAGACCGAGACAGAAGTACAGTTAAATCACACTTGTTTAATAATATAATAAAAAGGTAAACAGAGTAAGCGTAGTCAAAACATAGCCAGAGTTCGGTAACCGGATCGGGTAGTCGGCCAAGCCAATGTCCAAGAGCCAGGTAGCAGTACAGCAAGCAGGATCTGTAGCCAGAGGGAACGTCAGACAAGCAGGTCTTCAACAGGAACGCAGGAGAAAGTCTCTTGTGATGTTAACACAGGCGAAGGCGGAGAGCAAATTAACTGAAAGGCTTTAAGTAGGCAGAGCTGACGAGCAGGATCATCAACAGGTGGATCACTGTGGAGAGATGGGAGTTGGCAATTAGCTGACAGCTAAGCTGCCAGCACAGAGAAGGAAGGGCTGAGCCCAGCCCTGACAGTACCCCCTCCTCAACGACCCCTCCCCCTTGGAGGACCACCGGGCTTGAGGGGAAAACGTCTATGGAAATCACGGAGGAGGACAGGGGCATGTACGTCCGAACATGGGACCCAAGAGCGTTCCTCCAGACCGTAGCCCTTCCTATGCACCAGGTACTTTATGCGCCCACGGAACCTACAGGAGTCAACAATGGACTGTACTTCATTCTCCTCATGGTTCTCAACCTGTATATGGTGAGGACGTGGCACAGAGGTGGTAAAACGGTTGCAGACCAAAGGTTTCAATAAGGAGACATGAAACACATTAGAGATATGCCTACTGGAAGGAAGGTCCAACGCGTAGGCCACTGGGTTTATCCTGCGAAGGATACGGAAAGGCCCAATAAACCGAGGTGCGAACTTCAGAGAAGGAACACGAAGTCGGAGGTTGCGAGATGACAGCCAGACCCTGTCCCCGACCAGGTAGGAAGGCGCAGGCAGGCGTCTGCGGTCAGCATGGAGTCTGTACCTCTCGTTTGCCTGTCACAAAGCCTCCTGGACTTGTACACAAGTGGAACGAAGACCACAGAGATGTTCCTCTAACACAGGAATACTCTGAGGAACAAATGAGTCAGGCAACATGGAAGGTTGGAAACCATAATTCACCATAAATGGAGACAAACGGAAAGCAGAATTCAGAGCGCTAGTATGAGCAAACTCTGCCCATGTTAAGAGGTCTGACCAGTTGTTGTGATGGTCAGAAATATAGCAAAGCAGGAATTGCTCCAAGGACTGATTGGCTCGTTCTGCTGCCCCATTAGACTGCGGGTGATATGCAGAGGAGAAAGCAAGCTGAATTCCCAACTGTGCACAAAAGGCTCGCCAGAACTGGGACACAAATTGACTTCCCCTGTCTGAGATGATGACCTTGGGTAGGCCATGTAAGCGAAAGATCTCCCGAGCAAAAATGGAAGCCAGTTCCTTAGACGTAGGCAACTTCTTAAGTGGAATACAGTGAGACATTTTCAGGAACCGGTCTACCACCATAAGGATAACTGTGTTGCCCTGGGAGTTGGGTAACTCCACAATGAAATCCATATAGACAGGTGGGTCCAGGGTCTCTCTCCATTGGGTATGGGTTGTAGGAGGCCCACTGGAAGGTGTCGTGGAGTCTTACTCTGAGCACACACAGAACAGGCAGCTACGAAGGCACTTACATCATCATGTAGACTAGGCCACAAGAATTGTTGGGAAATGGCCCAAAAGAATTGATTCTTCCCAGGGTGGCCAGCAGCCTTGGGAGAATGGTAAGTCTGGAGCATGGCAATATGGAGACTCTCAGGGACAAAGCAGCGGTCACAAGGTTTCTCAGGAGGGGCATCGACCTGAGCAGCCAGAATTTTGTCACCCAAAGGAGAAGTAAGGCTGGTGCGAACCGTAGCCAGAATACGATCAGGAGGAATCACAGGAACTGGAACCGACTCCATTTGGAAGTGGAGGAAAATTGTTGTGACAACGCGTCAGCCCTTACATTCTTAGTACCGGGTAAGAATAAGACAATGTAATTAAAACTTGACAAGAAAAGAGCCCATGGCGCCCTTCTAGGAGAGAGGCGTTTAGCCTCAGACAAGAATGTGAGATTCTTATGGTCAGTAAGAATGAGAACCGGCACAGTGGTACCCTCGAGGAGATGTCTCCATTCTTTCAGGGCTAAAATGATCGCCAACAGCTCTCTGTCACCAATCTCATAATTGCACTCAGCAGGTGACAACTTCTTGGAAATGTAGCCACACGGATGCATGGCGCTCTCAGAGCATGGACGTTGAGACAGAAGGGTGCCAACTTCAGTCTCAGAAGCATCAACTTCAAGGATAAAAGGCAATGTAGGATCAGGATGTGCCAACACAGGAGCAGAAACAAAGGCAGCCTTGAGACTCTCAAAGGCCTTAATGGATTCCGGAGACCAACTCTGTGGGTTACCGTCCTTTCTGGTCATATCAGTTAGGGGCTTGACCAGAGACGAGAAGTTACGAATAAACTTCAGATAATAGTTGGCAAAGCCAAGAAAGTGCTGCAGAGGACGTAAACCCATGGGTCGAGGCTACTGTAGGACTGCAGAAAGTTTCTCTGGGTCCAACGAAAAACCAGCAGTGGAAATGACATAACCCAGGAATTTACCTGTTCACGATGGAATTCGCACTTCTCCAGTTTACAATAGAGATTGTTCTTTCTTAGTTTCTGAAGCACTCGACAGACATCTGTGTGGTGGGTCTCCAGGGACTTGGAAAATATGAGGATATCGTCGAGATAAACCACCACACATAACTGCAACAAATCTCGGAGGATATCGTTAATAAACTCCTGGAAAACTGCCGGAGCGTTACAGAGGCCAAAAGGCATTACGAGATTCTCATAATGACCTGTTCGTGTATTAAACACAGTTTTCCACTCGTCGCCCTCCCTAATTCTGACAAGATTGTATGCCCCTCTCAAATCAAGTTTCGTGAAAACCGTTGCTGCCTTGAGGTGGTCAAATAAGTCCGTAATCAATGGAATCGGATAGGCATTCTTAATTTTTTTAACGATTGAGACCCCTATAATCGATGCAAGGTCTCAGTTCACCACTCTTCTTCTTCACAAAAAAGAAACCAGCACAAGCAGGAGACGGGGATTTGCGGATGAAACCTTGAGAAAGTGCGTCTGCAACATACTCCTCCATGGCCTTATCCTCCAAGACCAACAAAGGGTAAACCCGTCCACAAGGGGGTATGGCACCAGGTTGAAGGTCAATTGCGCAATCATACGACTGGTGTGGAGGCAACATACCGGCTTGACCTTTGTCAAAAACATCGCTAAAATCGCGGTACTCCTCTGGCAGGGAGGAGAGCGAAGAGGTGCACAGGACCTTGGCTGCCTTCTGGAAGCATCTCTCACTGCACTGTGGCGACCAGGACAGAACCTCAGCACGGAGCCAATCAAAAGTGCCTCTGTAACCAAGGATAACCAATAACCAGTGGAAACTTAGGTGAGGAAATATCTTGGAATTGGATTATCTCATGGTGAAGCGCCCCCTATGGCCATGGACAACGGAACAGTCTCATGAGTCACATGGGCAGGCTGTAGAGGTCTCCCGTCAAGAGCCTCAATGGCAAGTGGAGTGTCACGCAGCTGCAGCGGAATCGAGTGCTTAGACACAAAGGCAGCATAAATGAACAGGCCTGCAGCCCCGGAGTCGATTAGAGCCTGTATCTCGACGGACGTCTGAGCCCAAGACAGGGTAACCAAAACCAGGGGCTTATCCTTCTGGGCAGTTCACCTCTCTTTCCTCTCTTTTCTATCTTGTCACCTGTTAGTATCCCTCTGCTATCCTATGTTTCTAACCATCTCCATGTCCCTACCACCTTTGGCCCAGGCCTTTAATTCATGCATACATATTCTTATGCCAATACTTATTGATTCTACTTTACTACTTTAGATGCCTGACAAACATACTTAGGTTCACAGCCTATACTTTTTATGGACTAACGAGGTCTCTATGGATACATCACTACACCTATGTCATGCCTGCTCTCCGTTTGGCCCCTGGTGGGGTCCCTTCTGACTCTGCCCCCTCAGCTCCCTGGTGAGGCACCTGCTGCCGCTGTCTTGGAAGCCGCACACCTGTAGCCATGGTCAAGCTCAGTGGTAAGTATGGGGACCCACAACCCCTCCTACCCTGTGCCTTTACAACTAATACTGTGCCATATTTCCAGAAATATATATATATATATATTGTGACAGCAGGAAGGTAAAGTCACCTGGTTGCATCCAGGGGGGTAGATATATTTCGCCCAGATTCAGGCTTTACGCCGACTTATACAACTAGGTGGAGAGTTGTATAAGCCCAGCTGAGGCTACTGGGCTCATGGATGACTCATACCTCTAGGGAGAGTGTGGGGCGTCGTGCAGACAGGGAGTTGATGAGACCAGCTGAAGCTTGTCAGCTCATTTAGGCCTCTATAAGAACTCCCAGCTTCATTAGATGTTAGCTCATGCCTGGAAGCAGACCTGTGTGGACTGTCTAGGGAGAGTGAACCCTTGTGCGGTGAGACAAAGCCTGTGTGGCTATTTGCTTGGACATTTAAAACCAGGGACTTAGGGACTAGGACAGCACTAGGCTGATCCCAGTTGTTAGTTAGGAAACCTGTATGTTTAGTCAGAGGTCAAGTTGACCAGGATTTATTTTGTTTATGTTTCTTTTGCTTTGCTGTGTTTTGTCACTGTAAATAGAAAATAAACCGCACCTTTTTGACTTTGAAAACCACAAGCTCCGTCTGCTGGGCCTGTTTTTGTGTGGGGAGCCCATCCCGGGGGTCACACACACCCGCTGCCGAGCTAACCCCCTCACAATATATATATATATTAGGGCTGTGGAAATTAACTATTAATTCCTTGATTAATCGATCAATTTTTTTGATCGATCAAAATTATTTTGATCAGTACTCACCTCTCAGCCGGCTTCCGGGTCTTCAGGGAGTTCTGTCGGAGATCGGATGATGTCACGGACACCGGCGGGGCTTGCCGTGTCCATCTGAAGGACTCCTTTGCTGTGCCTTCATATCTGCATGCCGGCGGGACCTTACTATCTGCCACACGCAAGGGCTGTTACACTTCCCTCTATCACTTCCCTCTATCAACCAGGGATTCTACAGCCATCCACTGGGAGTTGTGATAGTTCCCTTCACGGGACATCTACAGTAGGTGCCGCCGATTTTGTGTCAATCTCACCTCTTCTAGTGGCGAGATTGACACCCTACGAGCCCCGTCGCGAGAGCCAGCGCCAAGCTGTCTCGTCATCGGGAAAGGAAAAATGTTTTTTCCTTTCGCAATGAGCGACACGCATTGCTGACATTGAGGCCGGTGGACGGAGATCCGACGTGGATTCCCGCCAATACCAGGCACTGTGTTTGGTATGAATCCTGAGTGGGAACTCCACACCAAATTTTAACTAAAAAAATGGCATGGGTTCCCCCTCCAGGAGCATACCAGGCCCTTCGGTCTGGTATGGATTTGAAGGGGAATCCCCTAAGCCGAAAAAACGGCATGGGGGCCACCCTCAAAATCCAAACCAGACCCTTATCCGAGCACGCAACCTGGCAGGCCGCAGGAAAAGAGGGGGAACGAGAGAGCGGCCCCCCTCCCTCCTGAACCGTACCAGGCCGCATGCTCTCAACATAGGGGGTTTGGTGCTTTGGGGCAGGGGGGCGACCTGCGGCCCCCGCTGCCCCAAAGCACCCTTTCCCCATGTTGATGGGGACAAGGGCCTCTTCCTGACAAACCTGGCCGTTGGTTGTCGGGGTCTGTGGGCGGGGGCTGATCAAAATTCCCGGGAGCCCCCTTTAATAAGGGGGCCACCAGATGCCGGCCCCCACCCTATGTGAATGAGTATGGGGTACATCGTACCCCTACCCATTCACCTGGTGGAAAAAAAAATGTCAATAAAAAAACACACACAGGTTTTTAAAGTAATTTATTACACAGCTCCGGGGGTCTTCTTCCGACTCCGGGGGTCTCCGGTGTCGTCTTCACGCTCTCCGGTTCTTTCTTCCTTCTGCCGGGCCTCCGCTATTTTCTTCCAGCTCTTTTGCTAGCGGAGAGGCCCGATCTTCCCCGTCGTTTTGTCCGGCTCTCCGTTGTCCTTCTGCCGGTCCCTCCACTATCTTCTTCCAGCTCTTTTGCTAGTGGAGGGGCCCGGTCTTCCCGTCGCCGTCTTCTTCCCTCTTCTTCTCCTCGATGTTCACTCGTCGCTTCCTCCCGCTGTAATGCTGGCTGTTCAGTCCGTAACGATTTATATAGGCTTCTCATGACGTCACAGTCGCATGCCCTGGGGCCACCCGGAGCATGCGACTGTGACGTCATGAGAAGCCTATATAAATCGTTGCGGACCGAACAGCCACATTTTTATACCGGTATCATACTTAGCTACATGTTTTTATGACTGCTTTTGCTACCGTTTGGTATTACTTGCACCATTTTTACAGTTGATGTAGCTACATCGATTTTATCTCCAGTGCAATATTTATTTTGTTACCTACTTGAAGACTATAAAAGTTTTAATGCTATTCCCATCGAGCGCTGCCTTTGTGTGTTTTTTGTATCCTGCTATCCATCTTTCCAGTGGTTGGTAGCTGCACTGGGAATTAGCCTGCAAGGAGATCAGCTAAAAGTAGTTGGATCTGTATGTGCGTTATAATTAATCAAAATTAGTCGATTAATCGATTAAAAAAAAATTATTAATCGAACACTAAAATTTTAATCAGTAACAGCCCTAATATATATATATATATATATATATATATATATATATATATGTAGCGGCCTCACCCCCTCTGATATGTCTAGTGGTATTTCGTGTGTGAGGGTGAGATGCGCTACGGCCCATGTCCTCCCCATGGCAGTGGGTGAGGTGAAGGCCAGTACCAGATATTTTCCTCGGGCCTGTGTGTTTCAGTTAAGGACCAAGTCTTGCTGTGCTGACACTTCCCTTTGCTCCCATTAACCAGAGTACCACACACCAATAAAAAGGTCCAACTCTTGCTTTATTGTCACACTCACAATAAACAGTGCTTTAGTAGCCAACTGGTTGAGACCCAATAACAGCTCAATACGGTGGGGTGAGCAGGCCGAGGCACTATCCTGATTGTAAGCTAAACCACTGTGGTTTCACCAGCGGTTACTATAGCCATCGGCTAAGAGAGAACTTAGAACTTGTGAGTCTCTACCAGCAACTCAAGAGAACGTAGATAGGAGTACCTTCGCTGCGTTGTGGCCCCTGTCAGGGGAAGATGTCCCCCCCAAGGGAGTTACCGGAGGCCCATCCGTCACCGGGTTGATGCTGCTCCGGACTCTCCGGACGGGTGACCTCTCCAGCCTCCTCACCTCAGACTTGGGCCCCATCCACTTCAGGGACCCTCGGACTTCTCCACCCTCGCGGGACCCAGTCGAAGTCACCGGGCCCCAGGCCTCCGATTTAGTACCTCGTCCCAGGCCTCCGATTTAGTACCTCACCCCAGGCTGAAGGTGCCTGGGATGGACGCCAACTCTGCCCCGGCCAGGCCTAGGGCGCCTGGGCCGACACTCCGGACCGCCTGCACCCAGGCTTAAGGTGCCTGGGTGCGTGATGAAAGAGATCCCCCAAGAAGACCTCGTGGCAAGGGCGTCTCCCCCTTTTATCTCCTCCATTGACATCACGGCAGGTTCCCCGCCCTCGCCGTACCATCTCCGAGAAGGGACAAAAAGGACAGCACTATGGCAGTAAATCTACCCTGAGCCTGCGGGTACCCCGCCACCCACAGGCCAGGGAGATTATTACACCGCCCAATCCTCCACGAATACAAATGGTCCAATTCCTCTCACAATTTACACACCTGGATCATACTACCACCCAAGTGTATCCCACCTAAATTTAGAGACGCCGCTACATACTCCCCCCTGTGATTTGACGCTGGTCCCCAGCGTCTGGTGAAAACCCATGTCTCCCATGGAGTGGTGACATAAGCCTGACCCCAGAGGCTATCCCTTAAAAAAAATTTGAACCCTAACCGTGCCAAGACCTGCTCAAAGGAAGGGGAACATAAAACAAACTTTTTCATAAAACCCTCTAAGCATGTACACATATACAATCCCTCCCATCACTGCCTAAGAACCACCCCATACTCAGTAGTCTTGACAGATGGATCTCCTGCAGAAGGGAAACAAGAGAACACAACATCCTAACATATTCGTGTTAGTTTGGAATGAATGGGTCCATCAGCCGAGAGACCCATTCGCTCCAACGAGTAAAGTGATGCAAGTGTAAAAAACAAACACAGCCGTTGCGCAACACTGCCACCTGGTGACAGTGCCACGGTAATGACACCTGGTGAGATCTTCCTTCTTCTGTGTCCCTACTCTGATTCTACCCCCAAAGTCTCTGTCTTTTGAATTTGTGAAAGAAGAGAGAACAAAACAAAACAGCTCTCATTCCTCCAAAGAGTAAAAAAAAAAAACACACAGGAAAGTCTCCTCTTACAAGTAAAACTTCGGGTCAGGCAAGAACAGGGGCTTCAGGTGCTTATCAAAAACCTCAATCGAATAGTCAATGTCCTCTCCATCCTTCCAACAGATAAGCACCTTGTCCGCATGAATATGTCGCCCCAACATCCAGTCTGCTCTGCAGTCTTTGAACTTTTTTCGACACGGGTGATGAACAGGACAAGTATCGCCGAGCATGAGGCACTTTAAGTTTCTCCCAAACAAACTCATCGTACCATCTCTGTCTCAGGACTTCAACCTCAAACAGTAAGTTCCAGGGCAAGTAAGGATACTCCCATCCGTACTCACGGGCGACCCTCTGGCAGAAGAGTCGTTGCAGTCGGGCCGAAGGAGGCATTGTGGCCCGCTCACCTTCTCCTGGTTGAACGATAGCCTCCGGATGCCGAGGTACTTTCACTAGCTCTGATGGCTTTGCTCTCGGTGCCCGTAATGATGCGCGCTGTGTCCCCGCCAACAAAACGGGTGATGCTGTGGATTGTGGAAGAACAGTTGGAGGACTAGGCTTCCTCGTAGACTCCGGAGCTTCCGCCCGGGGCGTGCTATCTCCTATAGACATAGGCGAATCTTAGGGTGCACGCAGCACAGGTAATGGGCGTTTGTCCCAGCCCTTACGATGAAAAAGTTTGTCTATTTCACCATCATCTCCACAGTCCGACAGCGATTCTAGGTCGGAAGTGTCATACATCTCCACGGGAAGGTAGTCTCTAGTAGACGTGGAACTACCCTCCCTAGCGGGCTCCACTGACTGTGGACCCCCGACACCTCCAACCACCACCACAATCCCAGCCCCTGGCTTACCTTGACCTTTTGTAGAACTGGGATGTCCAGGACTCTTCCAACCGGATCCATCCAGGCCAGGCAAGCGACGGGGTGAAGCTCGACCACGACCACAAGACACCTGTACCAGGCCGACTCTCCTCTTCGGAGGTGGGAGCAGGGAATCTGTGGTGACCGATGCAGCATCCTCGGATTTTTCTTTCCCAGTCTCTGGTTGGGCAGTCACATTGCCCTGGTCAGTGCGTACGGGAACCTCCGCAAAGGCCTGGATCTCCATTTCCGGAGTAGCGGTACCTGTGAGGCAGTTGAGGCGAAGGGCCCGGGGCCTTACTGTGGATGGCTCCACCTCGAAAAGGAATTCTCTGCATGCTTCACAACGCCCGAATGGCTTCAGGTGGACCACCAGTCCCGAACATCCGGGACAGATCACGCCGAGGGCCTCCGTGTCTCTGCAGGTGTACAGAGCCAACTGCCCTCGGGGCCTGAGTCTTATTTCTGTGTCTGTAAGGGGAGCAGCAAACTTAGTCATCTTTGTGGGGTAGGGAACCGGAATCCACGGGGAGCTTGAGGCCATCCCGACTATCTGCTGCTCCATCACGCACTGACCACGCGCCGAAGTCTCCACGTGAGTTCCTCCACATGGCCAGACTCCTCCCACGACTTGCACGTTTTCGCGGGCTTCCATAAAACTCCGCCCACGAACTGTGTAGTCAGGGGGTGCCTCATGGCGCAGTGCAGTAAAAGCCCCCACATGTAGTATGTCACACGGCTGGACTTCTCCCTCTTCCGCATGGGCCTTTCCCATCTTAGGGTCATTTCCACGACTTTGAGCAGGGATGCACTTTGGCCGATCACATGGCCGACCTGCTCGGAACTCCTCCGGGCAGCAAAGTCCAGACACAGCCATTCGTACTTCCAAGGTCAAAACACACATCATCCCCGGACTCACGAGCCCCCCACGTGTAGCGGCCTCACCCCCTCTGATATGTCTAGTGGTATTTCGTGTGTGAGGGTGAGATGCGCTACGGCCCATGTCCTCCCCATGGCAGTGGGTGAGGTGAAGGCCAGTACCAGATATTTTCCTCGGGCCTGTGTATTTCAGTTAAGGACCAAGTCTTGCTGTGCTGACACTTCCCTTTGCTCCCATTAACCAGAGTACCACACACCGATAAAGGTCCAACTCTTGCTTTATTGTCACACTCACAATAAACAGTGCTTTAGCAGCCAACTGGTTGAGACCCAATAACAGCTCAATACGGTGGGGTGAGCAGGTCGAGGCACTATCCTGATTGTAAGCTAAACCACTGTGGTTTCACCAGCGGTTACTATAGCCATCGGCTAAGAGAGAACTTAGAACTTGTGAGTCTCTACCAGCAACTCAAGAGAATGTAGATAGGAGTACCTTCGCTGCGTTGTGGCCCCTGTCAGGGGAAGATGTCCCCCCAAGGGAGTTACCGGAGGCCCACCCGTCACCGGGTTGATGCTGCTCCGGACTCTCCGGACGGGTGACCTCTCCAGCCTCCTCACCTCAGACTTGGGCCCCATCCACCTCAGGGACCCTCGGACTTCTCCACCCTCACGGGACCCGGTCGAAGTCACCGGGCCCCAGGCCTCAGATTTAGTACCTCACCCCAGGCTGAAGGTGCCTGGGATGGATGCCAACTCTGCCCCGGCCAGGCCTAGGGCGCCTGGGCCGACACTCCGGACCGCCCGCACCCAGGCTTAAGGTGCCTGGGCGCGTGATGAAAGATCCCCAAGAAGACCCCGTGGCAAGGGAGTCTCCCCCTTTTACCTCCTCCATTGACATCACGGCAGGTACCCCGCCCTCGCCATACCATCTCAGAGAAGGGACAAAAAGGACAGCACTATGACAGTAAATCTACCCTGAGCCTGCGGGTACCCCGCCACCCACAGGCCAGGGAGATTATTACACCGCCCAATCCTCCACGAATACAGATGGTCCAATTCCTCTCAAAATTTACACACCTGGATCATACTACCACCCAGGTGTATCCCACCTAAATTTAGAGACCCCGCTACATATATTTTCATCCTAGGTACATTGTTACACACATCAACCCCTGAAGAGCGAGCTGGATCTCGCGAAACTAGTCGGGTAGTATAATGCCCGTGTACTCTGACTGTTACCACATTTATGTACCAATATTTCTTTTTTATGTATCTTTTTTAATTGGCAACTGTTGGTGTTATCTATGCATGTAAACAATTTTACTTGAATAAACCATATATTGTATTTACTACTGTTATGTTTACTGGCGGAAATGGTACCCACTTCATTTAAAGTCCCGGGGTGAATCCTTCGTTTTACTATATGTTACAGGGATGAAAGTGTGTTACTGGGGACACCAGACCTTTCCCCTTTCTTTACATTGAACCCGGGTGGAAGACACCCATTAGCCCAAACATGGTCTGTTGTCACTCCCGCCAGTATTTACATGTATAAACAATCATTACACTTTGATACAATACTAGCTACTCATTCTCCAACACATTTTTATCCCTATATTGCTGTATACCCTGGCTCCTTGTGCGATTCCTTGGTTGGCGCTAGCATTTTCTGTCTCGCATTGGGAGCTGCGATGTGTACAAAGGGAGGCTTTTCTGTGTCTCCTGCTGTCCCCATCTGCTTTTGGGCGGATGGGGACACCTACTCATCGGCGCCATGTTCAGGTGCCAGAGGCGTGGCATCTGCGATCCCGCAGACGTCGGCGCAGCTGGACGCACTATACCATCTGATGGCATGGGGGTGCATCCGCATTTGGGTGCCTCCCTATGACAGTGGGCGCCTCCTGCGCTCACATGTCAGCCATCCACACATGGTGTTGGGGCGGAGCCTCCTGGGCTCTTCCGGGGTTAAATTGGAAGTTAGGCATGGCTTGGATTTCATTTCACTCTTCACTGAGGACACACACAGCTGTGGAGATTGCCTCCTGTGTCTCATTACTTTTATACTTGGGATATTCACCATATCCACTTAAGCCCCAGACCAAAACGCAGCATAAAGACCAGGCCCCTTTTTGCGATTCGGCACTTCGTTGCTTTAACTGACAATTGCGCGGTCGTGCAATGTGGCTCCCATACAAATAGAGCTTTCTTTTGGTGGTATTTGATCACCTCTGCGGTTTTTATTTTTTGCGCTATAAACAAATGTAGCGGGTGGTTCATCTGAGTGGTAACTAGGCTCAGATGCACTAATTGTTAGGTCTCATGGACCATTTCTATCCCTGGGAGATAGTACTGGTGTGTAAGTTCGCTGGGGTCTATGGGTGGCGCTGTTGCCATGGGCCCGGGTTGAACCGCAGTACAAGGTTGTGTCCTTTTTGTCCCCTCTCGGCAGCAGTACGGCGGGGCGGGGGAACCTGCTGTGCCTGTCGGGAGAGGATATAAAGGGGGCGTCGGTTCCGCGCTCAGGCACCTTAGGCCTGGGTGCGCGTGTGTTGTCTCCGGGTGCCCTAGGCCCGGAGCCCTGGTTGGGTTGTCTCTGGGTGCCCTAGGCCCAGAGACGGAGCTGCTGTTCCATCTCAGACACCTTCAATCTGGGGTGAGGTACTTTGGAGAAAAGCCCGGAGCCCAGCAGCCTTCGGCTGGGATCCGCCGGGGACCGAGACTCCCAGGGATCTGCCTTGCGAGGGGACCCGTATCCAGGGCGAGGAGGCCAGGGAGGTGACCCTTTCTGAAGACCCAGCTCAGAGTCGTGGTGACAGATGGGGCCTCTGGTAACTCTCCGGAGGGATGTTCTTGTCCTATAAGGGCTAGTTTACTAACGGAAGGAAGTGCGTGTTCTTTAAATCACGGTGGCAGTGATACTACGCACCCAAGGTCAGTAGCAGTGGCTTTCATATTTTTTTCACCCGGTCAGTGGCAGTGACCAATCTCATGGTCTGTGGTAGAGACTCTGCGCCAAGCCTGTTCGTGCTGATCAGAGCAGGAGAAACCCAAATTCAAGTTTGTGCCTGGACCTCCTCCCACCTTATCTGACCTGTGTCTTGTCCCAACCCGTCTGCTCTCAAAGAGACTGTTTATTGTGCAAGAAGGAATAAATAAGTGTTGGACCTTTCAGTTGGTGTAGACAGTAGGGTGACCACATTTCCAAATTACCATTCAGGGACACCCTCCCTTCCCAAAAATCAGCTTGTGCTGTAACGAATCACAGCACAGTGATTGGACACAAGAGGCGGGATTTATGATTTCTCCAATCACAAGCAGGGGGCGGGATTGTGCTCCTCCAGGCATTCCCGGCCGGGACAAGTACTGTAAGTGAGCAAAGCGGCCATGTGGCGGCCTTTTTTGGGAGCATCAGATTGTCCCAGGGGGGTGGCTGTGTCAGTTTCATTCCGGGACACTGTATTGTCCTGGAATGAAGATGCCCGGGACAGACCTGCAAAATGCGGGACTTTCCCGGGCAATCCGGGACACGTGCTCACCCTAGTGGACAGTTGCTTACTGGGGAGAATTGGAGACTTGTTTCTGACTACTGCAGAAACGAGGTCAGCACTGGAGACTTTTTGACACTGGCTGCAAGCAGGCCCAAGAAACTAACACCGCTCAACCCCCCTATTCAGAAGGGTACGGGCTTGTGGTGCAGTGTGCCTCATTCTTTTTCTGCGGAGGAGCCAGCAGAAGAAAAGCAGGTAAAGTCTGGGGTTGGTGCGCTACACAAAAACAGAGCGACAATTTTGAAAAAAATTAAATATTTTTTACTTTTTGCTATAATAAATATCCCCCAAAAATATATAAAAAAAAAACATTTTTTTCCTCAGGTTTAGGCCGATACATATTTTTGGTAAAAAAAAAAAAAAATCGCAATAAGCACTTATTGATTGGTTTGCGCAAAAGTTATAGCGCTTACAAAATAGGGGGTGGTTTTATGGCATTTTTATTAATATATATTTTTTTTACTAGTAATCAGAGATTTTTTTTGTGACTGCGATGTTATGGTGGACACATCGGACACTTTTGACACATTTTTGGGACCATTGTCATTTTCACAGCGATCAGTGCTATAAAAATGCACTGGTTACTGTGAAAATGACACTGGCAGTGAAGGGGTTAACCACTAGGGGCGCTGAAGGGGTTAAGTGTGCCTAGGGGAGTGATTACTACTGTGTGGGGGTGAGGCTACGAGTGACAGGTGACCGATCTCCGCTCTGATTACACAGAGCGGAGATCGGTGACATTGTCAGTAGGGGAGCCGGGAGATGTGTCTACACTAACATCTCCCCGCTCCATCCCTCCGTGAGACGATCGCGGGGATCCCCGCGGCGATCGAGTCCACGGGACCTGCGGTCTGACTCACGTGGAAGGCAGGGTGGTCACGAGCGCGCCAGCGGCGCGCGCGACCCCGTCGTCGGGCAGTTAAAGGGGACCTACAGGTACGTGATTGTGCCTGTACGAGCCATTCTGCCGACGTATATACTCAGTTACTTACTATATCCACCTTTTGATACTTACCATATTTAGGCACACTTGCATTTCTTACACACAGTTAATCTCTTGAGAACTCACTTTTTTATTTTTATTTTTGTGTTTTGTTTTTTGTTTTTTGTTCTGTTCTCTGTTTTTGACATCACAGATTCCTCCACACAACCAAAGTCCACCTATTTTTCCTCTCTCTCTCTCTCTCCCTCCCTCCCTTTCTCTCTCTCTTCTCATCTTGTCACTTGCCAGTAACCCTTTGCTATCCTATGTTTTCCATCATCTCCAGGTCCCTACCATCCTTGACCCAGGCCTTTTACTGAGATATACACATCTTTATGCCAATACTCATTGATTTTACTTCACTTCAGATGCCTGATAAACATATTTATGTTTATAGCTTATACTCTTTATGGACTAACGAGGTTTCTAGGGATACATCACTACACACACACACACACATTCACAGAATTGCAGTTCACCTCTCTTTCCTCTCTTTTCTATCTTGTCACCTGTTAGTATCCCTCTGCTATCCTATGTTTCTAACCATCTCCATGTCCCTACCACCTTTGGCCCAGGCCTTTCATTCATGCATACATATTCTTATGCCAATACTTATTGATTCTACTTTACTACTTTAGATGCCTGACAAACATACTTAGGTTCACAGCCTATACTTTTTATGGACTAACGAGGTCTCTATGGATACATCACTACACCTATGCCATGTAAGGTTGCCACCTGTCCGGTTTGGACCCAGACAGTCCGGGTTTGGACACATGTGCCCGGTTTTCAAGCCGCCTGAAACCCAGGCACATATCAGCAGTTCAACCTAGAGCGGCGCATCCCGATTCCCGCGCCCGCCATTACTGCCTGTGCGCTCCGCCTCCGAGCGGCGCTCAGCGATGGGCAGCAGGCATACCTATTCAGCTTGTGATTTGCTGAATAGGTCACGTGCGGGCGGCGAACACGAGGGGCTGTGATTGGCCGGGTGGACCTGGTCACATGTGGAGGTGGGGCTGGACTGTGGGTGATCTCGGCCGCCCGGAGTCCCGCCTCCTTGCCTGGCGCGCGTTCTGCTGTGTCTGAGTCCTCACTGAGGTATCTTTCTCATTTGCCCTCTCACCCCCCCTCTGTCAGCCTGCGGCTCTCAGTCAGCCACTCCCCCCTCTGTCAGCTACTCCACCCCTATCAGCTACCCCCTATCAGCTACCCCCTCTCAGTCAGCTACTCCCCCTCTCATTTAGCATCCCCCCTGTCAACTACCCCCTCTCAGTCAACTACTCCCCCTCCCTCTGTCAGCTCCACCCCTGTCAGCTACCCCCCCTGTCAACTACCCCCCTCTCCGTCAGCTACTCCCCCTCCCTCTGTCAGCTACCCCCCCTCTGTCAGCTACTCCCCCCTCTGTCAGCTACTCCCCCCTCTGTCAGCTACTTCCCCCTCCCCCGCCTCCTTGCCTGGCGTGTGTTCTGCTGTGTCTCTGAGTCCTCACTGAGGTATCTTTCTCATTTGCCCTCTCACCCCCCCCTGTCAGCCTGCCGCTCTCAGTCAGCCACTCTTCCCTCTGTCAGCCACACCCCCCTCTCAGCTACCCCCCTATCAGCTACTCCCCCTCTCATTTAGCATCCCCCCCTGTCAGCTACCCCCCCTGTCAACTACCCCCTCTCAGTAAGCTACTCCCCCTCCCTCTGTCAGCTCCACCCCTGTCAGCTACCCCCCCTCTGTCAGCATCCCCCCCTCTGTCAGCTACCCCTCTGTCAGCTACCCCCCGTGTCAACTACCCCCCTCTCTGTGAGCTACTCCCCCTCCCTCTGTCAGCTACCCCACCTCTGTCAGCTATCCCCCCCTCTGTCAGCTACTACCCCCCTCTGTCAGCTACTACCCCCCCCCTCTGTCAGCTACTACCCCCCTGTCATCTACTCCCCCCCTCTGTCAGCTACCCCCTCTCAGTCAGCTACCCCCTCTCAGTCAGCTACCCCCTCTCAGTCAGCTACCCCCCCTCTCTCAGCTACCCTCCCCTGTCAGCTACCCCCACCCTCTGTCAGCTACCCCCGCTATCAGCTACCCCCGCTATCAGCTACCCCCCTCTATCAGCTACCCCCCCTCTGTCAGCTACTCCCCCTCTGTCAGCTACTCCCCGTCTCATTCAGTATCCCCCCTCTGTCAGCTACTCCCCACCTCTGTCAGCTACTCCCCTCTCTTACCACCTTTCTCTCTCACCCCTCATCCCTCTCAGCCCCCTTCTTGCTCCCACCCCTCCTCTCTCTCTCACCCCACTCCCCCTCACACCCCAATCCCCTCCCCCTCTCTCTTTCTCACCCTCCTCTCTCTTCTGCCTCCTCACCCCCTTACCTCCTCCTCTCACCCTTTCTCATCTCCCTCCCCCACCTCTTTTCCCCCCATGAGGGGCCCCACGATTCCCAACAGCGGCCCTGTGAGTGAGTGCACAAGTTCGGATGTGTTTTTATTCCTGTATCCTGCCGACACACTGTGCACAGCGATGCAGCACCTGCCTCTACGTTGCCTTCTCTCCAAGACCCCCACACAATGGAAGGAAAGAAGGAAAATAGCACTACAGTAGAGCAGCTCCGCCCCCAAACTCTGGCTCCTGCACTTCCTGGCTCAAAACGGCTCTCGGTAAGGCAGTCTAATGTGGGTCTTTAGGGGCACAGGACACTGTTGGGGGGGGGGTCCCTGATCTAATAGAGGTCTCTAAGGGGGGGTGCTGATATAAGGGGACCTAATGGGGGTCCTCTATGGGGGACCCCTAAATTATGGAGGGGGTAACACTGACCCGTATTTTATGAAGGGGGGTGACAATGACCCCTGTGTTATAGGAGGTAACACTGTCCAATAAAGCGTGCCACATTATTGCTTTCCTTAGTGCACCCAAAAGGTGTCCCAGGTCTTCACAATCCTATAGTGTATACCATAATTTTTTTTGCCATGCACCGCTAAAGTGTTCGGGTTTGGCTTGAAGAAAAGGTGGCAACCCTAATGCCATGCCTGCTCTCCGTTTGGCCCCTGGTGGGGTCCCTTCTGGCTCCGCCCCCTCAGCTCCCTGGTAAGGGAACCTGCTGCCGCCGTCTTGGAGCCGCACACCTGTAGCCATGGTCAAGCTCAGTGGTAAGTATGGGGACCCACAACCCCTCCTACCCTGTGCCTTTACAACTAATACTGTGCCATATTGCCAAACATATATATATATGTAGCGCCCTCCTCACTCCCCTCTCTCTTCAGCTCATCTGTCTCTTGTCTAGGGGTATCTTTCAGAGGGGAAGGGAGCGGGGACACCACGCCTGGCCTTCACCACAGGTGTCAGTGTGATGTAAGCAAAGTTCTTTTACCTTCGGGTCATTGTTGTGCACCTGGAGCCTCCACCGAGAGTTACCTTGAACAATGTCTGTCAGGAAATGAGCCCCACATCATTAAAGTTCAACACTCCTTTATTCTTCTCGAATGAACACAATCAGTTGAACTCCCTTGGTAGAAACAGAACAGAAAAAAAAAAGGTGTGGATGCGAGTAGGCCCAGACACAATATGTTCTCCACTTTCCTCCCTGAAAGTGGGCTGCGGTCTCCGAGCGAGGGGGAATTTCCTTCCAGGCGGTCTCCGATGAGAGATTCACCCGTCACTGGCAATATGCTGCACCAGGTCTTCGAGTGAGGAGCTCCCCCCGGTCCATTATGCCTTCCGGATTCGGGTACCCACTCCCGGGGTTCCCTAGGATCTCCTTCCCTCGCGGAACTTAGTGTTGGGCATTGCGCTCCAGACCTCCATCCGAGTACCTCACCCCAGGCTAAAGGTGCCTGGGATGGAACACGACCTCCGGCTGTCCTCTAGGCCTAGACCCGCCTAGAGAACCGACACGAACCTCCATCCACAGGCTGAAGGTGCCTGGGACTCGACTCCGTGACAAAGATGGCCTGCCCCTTTATACCCTCTCCCAGCAAGCACAGCGGGTTCCCCGCCCCACCATACCGCTGCCGAGGGAGGACAAAAAGGAGGCGCGACACACAGCAATGATTCAACCCCAGCCCAGGGCAACAGCGCCACCTGCTGGGCTGCAGGGAATTACACATCACTAATGTCTCTGCCAAGTTCAAATTTACACCCGGGAAAGTACATATATAATATTTCGTAATTCATGTCCGAAATTCAATTTGGATTCGTACAAAATACGAATTTTCGTTAAATTCGTTAACTTTTCGTAAAATTAAGAACGTTCGTTATGATGAATTTAAAAAGCAAACCCAGGAAGTCAGCAGTGCTGCTGACTTCCTGGGTTTGCTTTTTAAATTCATCAAAACGGCCCCTCATAATGAGCACAGCAGGGGTACAGCTCCAGGAGGAAGTCAGCACAACACAAGAATGAGCATAATGAGTCGACGACTGACATATTGAGAAAGGTATTGTAGCCCGGGCCGTTAGTTTGTATTTCGTAATTCATGTCCTCCTGGGGCTGTACCCCTGCTGTGCTCATTATGAGGGGCCCCCACCATCCCTGTGCTGTGCTCATTATGAGGGGCTCCCACCATCCCTGTGCTGTGCTGACTTCCTCCTGGGGCTGTACCCCTGCTGTGCTCATTATGAGGGGCTCCCACCATCCCTGTTCTGTGCTGAGTTCCTGGGTTTGTTTGTAGCCCATTGCCGTTAGTTCGTATTTCGTAATTCGTGTCCGAAATTCAATTTGGATTGAATATGAATTTTCGTTAGGTTCGTTAACTTTTCGTAACAATTACGAACATTCGTTATGATGAAATTAAAAAGCAAAAAATACCTTTCTGAAATTCGGATCCGAAATTTCGTCAAAGAAATTTCGTATTTCATAAAATTCGGAAGCATATAAATTCTTTTTTGGGATGCTTCCGAATGTACGAATTTTCGGAAATTCGTATGAATTTTCGATTCGTACGAAACGAATCGCACATGTCTACTCTTTACCACGTGATCAGCCGTGTCCAAACACAGCTGATCACAGATGTCAGACGCAAGTAGAGGAGAGCTGCTCCTCTGACAGGGGGGTCTGTGATGATTGATTATCAGTGCAGCCCCCCCCCCCGAGGATGCCCACACTGGACCACCAGAGATTCCCACCACTTGTGACCACTAGGTATGCAACCCATGGCCACCAGGGATGCCAATCAGTGCCCATAGTTGATGCCAATCAGTGCGAGACACTAATGCCTGCCAATCAGTGATGCCCATCAGTACCATTCATTAGTGTAAATCAGTGCCACCCATCAGTGTCCATCAGTGCCACCTATCATTGCCCATCCATTCCATACGTGCCACCTATCAGTGCCCATCAGTGCCACCTATCAGTGCCGCCTTTCAGTGCTGAAAGCTGAAAATTGGTCTGGGCAGGAAGGTGTATAAGTGCCCTGTATTGAAGTGGTTAAAAACACACTTACAATATTCCTGAGATTTGTTTGCTTTGTACAAAAATGTGTTAAATTCATTAAACAGGGCGGCTCGCTCTAGGAACTAGCTCAGCTCTCACAACCTTACGTGCGTTCCACTGCTCACCGGACGTGACATCACTAAGGAACAGGAATCTACGTTGACGCATTTCACCCCTCCCACAGGGCGCCTTTGATAACGTCCTTTGGGAGGGGCGAAAAGGAGCAGAAAGATCAGTCTTGGGGGAGGATAATGAGCTAGAGACATCAGAGAACTAAGAAAAATGGGGCAGGACAGCAAAGGCAGAAGCTACCACTCAGCCATACAAACCCCCCCCCCCCCCCAAAAAAAAACTGTGCATATAAAATTTCTAGGAACTCTCTGGGACAAGATTGACAAAGAAGTCAGCCGGGACAGGATGGCTGACCCTTTTAAAAATCCACATATAAAGATTCTGGTGGTTTCATTGTTGGGGGTGGTGCCTAAATTAGAAAAGTAGAAAATTCAGTTGATGAACTTGGTGAGGTATATGGGTAGAAATGCCAAGTTAGCCAAAATAGACATTGGGTCAGCTTTTAGACTTCCGCCTTTACACCCAGAGGGCAGGAAGCCTGCCTATAAAAAGGTACACAATATCCTGTTCCTTGTTCAAGGCTTTTAGGGTTTTCCTGCAGTGGTGCACAGATCAATCAGGAGGGTAGGTAGAGTTGAGCACTACCTAGATAATTTTCTAATGATAGGGAAAGGGGCACTAAGGAATGCAAAACTCTACTAAGAACTATATTGTTAGTATTTAGGAATTTTGATGTACTGATGGCCCCTGAGAACACAATATACCCAGCCACCTGTTTGGGGATTGAAATTAACTCAAAGAAAGAAAAGCCCGGAGCAACAAGAAAGAATGCAATAGGCGGAGGGCTGGCATGACTGAGTGAACAGGGTATGGAGGAGATGTAAAAGTAAGAGTGATTGGCTAAGAAATGTAAGGGAGGAGGGGACAAGTCTGAACAAAAAGGGAATCCCCGCCCCCTAAGGCAACACAGCGCGGGGGAAAGTTCCAGACACCAGAACCATGTCCACTGTGGAGAACCTTCTGGCCCAATTGCGGGCAGAGGCCGCGACACGGGCGAGGATTGGCTCCAGGGGACCCTGGGGCCGATGCTGTTGGGACCGTCTGGATCACCAGGTACCGCAGGGAGAGAGGCTGGACGAGCTCGCAGGTCCAGGCCTCCGAAGCGCTACTCTCCAGGCCCCTCCCCTAGAGCTCAGCGGCAGACTGGGAGTCCCCCTAGGGCCCCTTCGGGCCCCCCGGCCAAGCACGCTGCCCTGCCTAGGACGAGGGGTACCGGGAGGAATCCCCCACATGATCGGAGCTCAGCGGGGGGGGGGGGGGCGTGCCGTTAGGCCCGCGCGGCGCATGGAGTCGGAAGGGGCGGGCTCCACCCCTGGGGGTCCCCGGCGGGATTGGAGCCTCAGCGCGTTTTTTCGGGGGCCACGGTGCCTGGGCCACCTACCTTCTCGGCCGGTCATCAGGGGCAGGGGCTGTCTGGTACAGGCATGGTGGAGCCTGGGAGAGAAGACGGCGGTGCTGTTGGCTCACTCCAGCGGCGTGGTCGCAAGTCCGCGGGGAAATCTGTGGGTGGGTCCGGTGCGCGGAGGACGGATGGATTGGGCGCCGGGCCCTCGGCTTCCAGGGAGAGGTCGCTTGGTGAGCTTTCTTCCGGTGGCGAGGAGCAGGCTGGTGTGCTGTCTGAAGGGGAGCTGTGCAGCTAGGAGGAAGATCGGAGACCCGGACGGTCCGTAGCTGCGGGGGAACCTGGTCGATCGGCTGGCGAGACTTCTTCCAGGCAGCCCGGTAAGTCAGCTTCCTTTACTCATTCCTGGGGCCATGCTGGGGGTAGTGGCCGGGGTGGTGGGCCTACAGTTAGTGAGGGGTTGGTGGATCTGGGACAGGACCCGGTGAGTGGGCAGGCTGGGGGGAGTACGGTCCCCACTGGGGGTGACACACGGCAAGATGGGCTGCAGGGTTTTCTTGCGGGCATTAAGAATTTGGTCAGCCAGTTTGAAAACAGGGACAGCGGGAATGTCAGCCCGGCCGTGGCTTGGGTCCCGCCAGCCTGACCGGCAGGGTCCTCCGCAGCGGTGGTGACACCGGCTCCTACTGCTGCTACTAGTGCAGTGGGGGACACGGCAGGGTCGGTTGGCAGGACACTGGGGGTCTCGAAGGTGGGTGTTGCGGTGGAGCAGGCTGCTCGGCAGGACATCATTAGGTTGGCAGACGCCGCAAAATGTGAAGTTTATATTTGTTATGAGGCACCCCTGGGGGTGCACCTGAAACCAGAAGTGAGGGAAAAGATATGGAAAGGTGAGTATGTGGAGATGTTCTCACTGTTACCATTAGAGAAGTTTCATTTAGATAGGGTGAAGCCGGATGATTCAAAGAAGGAGCATGAGGAAAAAAGGGAGGTACAGGCTCATTCCGCGGACGTTTCACGAATTGGCTGCAGGCGTTCGCCATCATGGCAAGTGTGATAGGACGGAAGAATCCTGAGCACTGTTCAGCACTCTTTGGCTATCAGGACGCTATTGGGGAGGCCTACAGGGTGTATGGGGGCACGGGGGGGTTCCGTTATGATGTACAGTTCAGGCAGAGGAGAGCAGTGCGGACAGACCTGTGGTGGGATCATAAGGACATCAGTTTATGGATGCGTTTGATGACCTCGCCGAGGGCACCTGGTCAGTTTTTTCAGGGGGGGGGGGGGCGGTGGAACTTCTTCCCTGGGACAATCGGCCGGGAAGAAAGAGGGGGTTTGCTGGCAGTACAATGAGGGCACCTGCAAGTTTGGGGGGGTCCTGCAGATACAAGCATGAGTGCTCCGGTTGCGGAGGTTCTCACACGCAGGCCAGATGTTTTAAAGCAGGGAAAAGGCCGTACTGGAGAGTCTGGGCAAAAGAGGGAGGACTCCGGTGATGGTGGAAAGGATGCGGCTGTTTCTAGGTAGGTATCCAGATAAGGGGGCGGCTCGATTGTTGGATAAGGGTTTTTCAGAGGGGTTTCACATTTCATGTTCCTTGCAGGTTATCCCCCCGGTTTCACGTAATTTACGGTCGGCCATACAACATGCTGATGTGGTCACCGAAAAACTGGGCAAGGAGGTTGCTTTGGGCCGCATGGGCAGTTCTTTCCCTTTCCCCCCCTTATCAAATTTGGTGGTCTCCCCGTTCAGGGTTGTCCCCAAGAAGGAGCCCAACAAGTTCTGTCTGATTCACCATCTGTCCTTTCCGAAGGGTGGGTCGGTCAATGACGCGATTGATCCAGAAGCGTGTACAGTGAGTTACACTTCATTTGATGCAGCAGTAGGTTGGGTTCGCCGGTATGGGCAGGGGGTGTTGATGGCTAAGGCCGACATCGAGGCGGCTTTTAGGCTGTTGCCAGTACACCCGGAAAGCTTTCACCTCCTGGGGTGTCACTGGAATGACGCGTTTTATGTGGACATGTGTTTACCGATGGGATGCCCCATATCATGCGCGTTATTTGAACAGTTCAGCTCATTCGTGGAATGGGTGGTCAGGGATGTGTCGGGGGTGAATTCCATTATTCACTACCTGGATGACTTCCTTTGTGTGGGACCGGCCTCATCTAGGGTCTGTGCGGTGCTCCTGGCCACCTTGGAGCACATCCCGGGACGTTTTGGCATTCCACTGGCGCCCAACAAAACTGAGGGACCTCGCACGGTTATCATGTTTTTGGGCATTGTCCTGGGATTTGGATGCCATGGAATGCCGCTTGCCATTGGACAAGCTGGAGGATATTAAGCGAGAGCTGGAGGGCATGATGGGGGTAAGAAAGGTTGACGGCTGGGGTCCGGTCACCCACACACTTTGTGCGTTTGAGCAGAAAAGACAGGGAGGACTTGCAGGTTTGTCATTCCTTTCTGGAGTCCTTCAATGGCAGGGTATTGTGGATGTCCGGACCGATTTAGCAATTTTGATTTGGAGCTCTACACTGATGCAGCTGGGGGGGTCAGGGTTTAGGGCTTTCTTTCAAGGCAAGTGGAGTGCGGGTCCCTGGCCACAGTCGTGGATTGATGCTGGCTTCACTAGGAACTTGGTCCTGTTGGAACTGTTCTCGGTGGTGCTGGCGGTAGAACTGAGGGGTGCATGTTTCAGGGATCTGAAGGTGTGGTTTCACGGGGATAACCATGGGGTGGTACAGGTGATCAATAAGGTGTCGGCATCCTCACCTCCGGTGGTGCGGTTGCTGCGCCACCTGGTGTTGAGATGTTTGCAACTTAACGTGTTTGTGTATGCGGTACACCTCCCAGGGGTGGATAATGTCATAGCTGACTCGCTTTCAGTGGGACAGATTCTGGGAGTTGGCACCGGATGCGGAGCAACGTGGGGTCCCTTGTCCAGGCTGGCTGTGGAAGATTCCGTTGGCATAGTGTCAGGTTGGATCAGGAAAT
The DNA here is from genome assembly GCA_029206835.1 of Rana muscosa. NCBI lineage: Eukaryota > Metazoa > Chordata > Amphibia > Anura > Ranidae > Rana > Rana muscosa. The sequence continues at coordinate 114,260,593 of CM055124.1, read as the reverse complement.
CGGTGAGTAAGGGCACATGGGCGGCTTATGAGAAGGTGTGGCTGGAGTGGCAACAGTTGGTGCCGGAAACTGGAGCAGACCCGGTGAGTACCGAGGTGCGGTTACTGGTGTTGTATTTTCTGTCCAGGAACATGGAAGCTGGGGTGTCCAGGTCGAGTCTGAGTAAGAATCTTACAGGGTCGGCTTTCCTGTTCAAATGGCAGGGGTGTCCCGATTTTACTAAGGATTTTTGGGTGCGTCAGGCATTCAAGGGCTATGGACAGGAAGGACAGAAGAAAGACGGCAGGCGGTCTGTCTCGTTTGCTCTTTTGGGAGGTATCATGGGGCAGTTGACGGGTTTGGCTCGTCTGGGTATGAAGTCTTGCTGTTCAAGGTGGCGTTTTCCTTAGCGTTTTTTGGAGCATTTCGGATAGGCGAGTTAATTAGCCCATCCAAAGCGGTACACAGGGGTTTGTTGGACAGTGAAGTGGGGTTGACGGAGGAAAGAGTGTCGTTGGTGCTCAGGAAATCTAAGACGGATCAGATGGGAAAAGGTAAGTTGGTACAAGTTTTCCCGGTTCGAGCTTCTCAGTTGTGCCCAGTAGGGGTGGTGAAGGGTTGCTTAGAGGCTCGCCCGCCAGTCGTTGGTTCATTCCTGACCCCTCTTTCTAGATATCAGTTTATTGCTGTATTTAGAAAGTGTGTTCAGGCTTTGGGGCTCCAGGATAAGGAATTCTCCTCTCACTCTTTCCGGATTGGGTGGGGAATGGATGAGGAGGCGGTTAAGAGGATAGGCCAGTGGGAGTCTAGACGATTCCGGCTGTATGTCCGCCCTCAGTTAATGGTGGGGTTGGCATAAAAAGGGTAAACTGCATGGGGTGGTTGTCTATGACTGTGTTTATGTTTGTTCGGGGGTTGATGGCAGTTGTTGCTTTCTTCTTTTATTTTCAGGCGGGATGCAAGGTTTGGTCTGGATACTAGGCCATTTGTTTGTGTTCTGGGGGGCTAAGAGGGCTGACGTTAGGCCTGAAGGTCGGCAGCTGGGGTTCCCGAGACATGAGGAATGTGTCCACTGGCTGGGAGTTCCTGGTATGCTGTGGAGCAGAATGGTTCCTGAAGTGCACCGTTTTGCTAGGTTGGACAGGCCACCTGACGTTTTAATACTGCACATAGGTGGCAATGATCTGGGAATGAGGTCCATGTTGGATGTGTCGAGGGACATAAAATTTGATTTTCTGCGGCTCCGGATGTCCTTCCCGGACATGATCATTGTGTGGTCTGATATGGTTGCACGGACTGCCTGGAGGGGGGCGAGGTCTGTGGAGGGCATCCACAGGGCTCGCAGAAAAATTAACCGGGATGTAGGGATATTTGTAGTAAAAAAAAAATGGAGGGTTGGTGGTAAGGCACTTGGAGCTGGAGGTGGACACATGGCGATATGTATGGGGTGATGGGGTCCACTTGAACGAGATGGGGATGGACTTGTGTGCCTTGGGTCTCCAGGACGGCATTCAACGAGCCCTGAGGGTTTGGAGGGGCACCAAAAGGGAAGGAGTTCCCCTTTGGTGCTGTGGCGGGTGTTTGGTCTTTGCGGGGGAATGAAGATACCTCAAAAAAGCAAGTGGTCAGGACCTATCGGTGGTATGGGTTCTGAGGGTGGATTCCAGCTAACAGTGGTTTAGCTGGAATAGTTTGATAATGGGGGCACTGTGGTTGTCTCTGAGCAGCTGGTCGGCTTGAGGCCTATGACCAGTTGAAGGTACCGCAGTGTCAGGTGGGTTTGTTATTGTTATGTTTATTATTGTAGCGCTACCCCCAGTTAAGAGAGCCGCTGAGTTTTGTTTCGGGCCCTGTATACAGCACCGCCAACCCCCGGCAATCTACTCAACCCACACTGGCACAGTTAGTCTAGGGATTGTTACCTCGTAACGGTCTATACCTGATTATACATATCTGGCAGTATTGATAAATAACCACTATTTACTTTGGTATAAGGATTCAAAGTTAAACACATCACATAGTATATATGCAGAGCCTTGCAGCAATAAACATATTCTTCAGTGATAGTGCAGAGTGATCACCCGCCACGTGCAACTATCTTCTTTCCCTATGCGCAATATGGCGCAGCAACAAAGTTTTAACCCCCACCCTGGTCAGGCCTGACCCAGATTAAAACTCAGTCCCTGATGAGAACAATTCTTCGCATGCAACTTGAACGGTGGTGCACTTTTAGGAAACAACATTTGTAATCCAAGGGGTAGTAAATAACAGGGTGGGCCAAGGCAGTCACTAGGCCCAACAAAGTAAAAGGGTAATGAAGTGAGCAAATGCTCGCTCACCACTCGACGCGATCCCAGTCCGGGCTTCCACCACTGTGTATCCGCACACAGTGTCTCCAACGGCCGGGTCTCCGGTCCAGCTGACATCAGCAAACTCGAGCAGGAAAAGATGCCACCCAGGCTCCGCAGTGGGGTGGAAGGCTCTTTGGTCGGTATGCAAGGCCCAGGCTTCAGGCCTTACACAGCAGCGGATCCGCACAGGGAGTCCTATTGCTTGCAGTGCGGTGTCCAAAGAGGCCGAGCCTAGCCTTGCCCTCTTCTTATATAGCCCCACCCATGAGTCTCTGCGGCGGCCCAATGCACCCTGGGTGCCAAACGGGGTTCTGGGTAACGTAGTCCAGGGGCCTTAAAGGAGACCCCGCTACACACTCCCCCCCACTTAAACTCTTTGGTCCCCAAAGATAAAAGTTAACACATACTACGCACAACATTTGACAAAGCTGCGTATGTTGTCGGCAGAGGAAGTTCCCACCAAAAACGTGGGGGTATACTTCCCTGCCCACAGGTCACACTGTCATTCCTGGCCTGCCTAGCTGTGCTAGCGGGTGAGTTGGGGGTTGCCCCCCACTAAACAGACAGTGGAGGGGTCAGAGTCTTTCACACTCCTCCTGGCAGTGACCAGTGTCTTCTGAGCTCTCCCCCATTTGTGGGTAAGTCAATTTTCGGGGAGGCCTTATGGTCCTTCTCATCCTTCGTTCCCTTGTGATTTCTGGTTCTGGTAATACAGGTTCCTCTTCTGGAACAGACTTGGGAGTTTCCACTGGTAGTGGGACGCTCGACTCAGGAGCGGGGAGGTACATAGAATCTCTCGGATCCTCCTCTAAGAATAAGTCACAGGCATCTTCCCAAGAATCCGACAAAGGACTGGACGGGATGAACTCAGTAGCTTCTGCATTCAGTGTACTATCTATGGCGTCTTCAGTAGGTGGAAGATCTATAGCAGAAGTTTCTGGGACCTGGGAAGGCCATAGCCAATCAAGCTCCTCTCTCTCATCCTCACTTAATTCAGAGACATCTGATTCATCAATCTGAGGAGTCTGGGACCGAGTGCTTGGCTTGGGAGTATCCAGGATGGAAGTTGACTCAGGGGCAGGGATGAGCTGAACACCCCCCTGTTCGGTTCGCACCAGAACCTGCGAACAGACAGAATGTTCGTGTGAACTTTAGAACCCTATTAAATACAATGGACTCGAACGTTCGAAATCTAAAGTGCTAATTATAAAGGCTAATATGCAATTTATTGTCCTAAAAAGTGTTTGGGGACCCGGGTCCTGCCCCAGGGGACATGTATCAATGCAAAAAAAGGTTGAAAAAATAGACGTTTTTACGGGAGCGGTGATTTTAATAATGCTTAAAATGAAAAAATAAAAGTTAAATATTCCTTTAAATTTCGTACCTGGGGGGTGTGTATGATATGCATGTAAAGTGGCGCATGTTTCCCGTGCTTAGAACTGTCCCTGCACAAAGTGTCATTTTTGAAGGAAAAAAAGTCATTTAAAACTCACTCGCGGCTATTAATGAATTGTCGGCTTTTATCAATACATAGAAAAGTCATTGATAAAAAAAAAAAAAAAAAAAAAAAAAGCGTGGGGGTTCCCCCAAATTCAATTACCAGGCCCTTTAGGTCTGGCATGGATTTTAAGGGGAACTCCACCCCAAATTTAAAAAAAAAAATGGTGTGGAGTCCCCCCCAAAATCCATACCAGACCCTTATCCGAGCACGCAACCTGGCCGGCCGCAGGGGAAGAGGGGGGGACGAGAGAGCGGCCCCCCTCCCTCTTGAACCGTACCAGGCCACATGCCCTCAACATGGGGAGGATGTCCCCATATTGATGGGGACAAGGGCCTCATCCCCACAACCCTTGCCCTGTGGTTGTGGGGGTCTGCGGGCGGGGGGCTTATCGGAATCTGGAAGACCCCTTTAACAAAGGGGACCCCCAGATCCCGGCCCATCCCTATGTGAATTGGTAAGGGGTACATTGTACCCCTACCATTTCACGAAGAAAGTGTCAAAAAAATGTAAATAAAAAAACACACCAACACCTTGGAAAAAAGTCCTTTATTAAAAAAAAAAAAAAAAAAAAAACACAACATTCCAGCGATGAAATCCAGTGTCCCCCGGCGATCCCGATGTCCAGTGCTGTCCGTCATTGGTTGTGCCTGTGCGGACCTGATGGGGAACTTCCTCGCTGTGTTTTAAATGTATAGACCCGCCCCTTCTAATAATAAGGAAAACATTCCAGCGATGAAATCCAGTGTCCCGCGGCGATCCCGATGTCCAACGCTGTCCGTCATTGGTTATGCCTGTGCGGACCTGATGGGGAACTTCCTCCGCTGTGTTTTAAATGTATAGACCCGCCCCTTCTAAAGTTCCCCATCAGGTCCGCTCAGCAGACCAGATGCGGAACATGAGAAGGGGCGGGTCTATACATGTATTACACAGCGAATGAAGTTCCCCATCAGGTCCGCCCCCTCGGTATGTCCGACCCGCCTACGTCATTGGCCTGAGCGGGGAACTTCCTTCACTGTGTAATTTAAAAAAAAGTTCCCCGCTCAGGCCAATGACGTAGGCGGGGTCGGACATACAGAGGGGGCGGACCTGATGGGGAACTTCATTCGCTGTGTAATACATGTATAGACCCGCCCCTTCTCATGTTCCGCATCTGGTCCGCTGAGCGGACCTGATGGGAAACTTTAGAAGGGGCGGGTCTATACATTTAAAACACAGCGGAGGAAGTTCCCCATCAGGTCCGCACAGGCATAACCAATGACGGACAGCGTTGGACATCGGGATCGCCGCGGGACACTGGATTTCATCGCTGGAATGTTTTTTTTATTATTATTATTTTTTTATTTTTTAATAAAGGACTTTTCCAAGGTGTGTGTGTTTTTATTTTCATTTTTTGACACTTTCTTTGTGAAATGGTAGGGGTACAATGTACCCCTTACCAATTCACATGGGGGGGGGGGGGCAGGAACTGGGGGTCCCCTTTGTTAAAGGGGTCCTCCAGATTCCGATAAGCCCCCCGCCCGCAGACCCCCACAACCACCGGGCAAGGGTTGTGGGGATGAGGCCCTTGTCCCCATCAACATGGGGACATCCTCCCCATGTTGAGGGCATGTGGCCTGGTACGGTTCAGGAGGGAGGGGGGCCCGCTCTCTCGTCCCCCCCTCTTCCCCTGCGGCCGGCCAGGTTGCATGCTCGGATAAGGGTCTGGTATGGATTTTTGGGGGGACTCCACGCCATTTTTTTTTAAATTTGGAGTGGAGTTCCCCTTAAAATCCATGCCAGATCTCAAGGGCCTGGTATGGATATTTAGGGGGAACCCCTCACCATTTTTTTTTTATTTGCCGCGGGGTTTCCCTTAATATCCATTCCAGACCTGAAGGGCCTGGTAATTGAATTTGGGGGAACCCCACGCTTTTTTTTTTTATCAATGACTTTTCTATGTATTGATAAAAGCCGACAATTCATTAATAGCCGCGAGTGAGTTTTAAATGACTTTTTTTCCCCTTCAAAAATGACACTTTGTGCAGGGACAGTTCTAAGCACGGGAAACATGCGCCACTTTACATGCATATCATACACACCCCCCAGGTACGAAATTTAAAGGAATATTTCACTTTTATTGTTTCATTTTAAGCATTATTAACCACTTCAATACCATGCACTTATGCACCTTCGCGCCCAGACCAATTTTCAGCTTTCAGTACTCTCACACTTTGAATGACAATTACTTAGTCATGCTACACTGTATCCAAACATTTTTTTTTATCATTTTCTTCTCACAAATAGAGCTTTCTTTTGGTGGTATTTAATCGCCACTGGGTTTTTTATTTTTTGCGATATAAGCAAAAAAACAGCAATTTTTTTAAAAAAACAACACTTTTTTTTAGTTTCTTTTGTAAAATTTTGCAAATAAGTAATTTTTCTTCATAAATTTGTGCCAAAATGTATACTGCTACATATGTTTGGTAAAATGAACCCAAATTAGTGTATATTATTTGGTCTTTGTGAAAGTTATAGAGTCTACAAACTATGGTGGCAATCACTGAAAATTTATCACATCTGATCACGCCTGATGTACTGAAGGGATATCTCATTTCTTGAGACACTAACAAGCGAGGAAAGTACAAATACCCCAAAATTACCCCTTTTTGGAAAGTAGACAGTCCAAGGTATTTACTAAGAGGCGTGGTGAGTTTTTTGAAGTTGTATTTCTTTCCCCACAATTCTTGGGAAAATTTAATTTTTTTTAAAAAATTTTTTTTTTTTTTTTATTTTTTTACACAAACTGGTCATATTAACAGTTTTTTTCTCTCACACAGCATATGCATAATTGCAACTACACCCCAAAATACATTCTGCTACTCCTCCTGAGTGTAGCGATACCACATGTGAGACTTTTACACAGCCTGGCCACATACAGAGGCCCAACATTGAAGTAGCACTTTCAGGCGTTCTACAAGCATAAATCGCACATATCCTTTCTCAACCACCTATTACAATTTTGAAGGCCCTGGAGCACCAGGACAATAGAATTTTCCACAAAATGACCCCATTTTTGAAAGCACACACCCCAACGTATAATCTATGAGGCATTATGAGTCTTTTGAACGGTTCATTTTTTTCCAGAAGGTTTTAGAAAATGTGGAGAAAAAATTAAAATGCATTTTTTTTTTTACACAAAGTTGTCAATTTATAAGATATTTCTAACACATAATAATATGTACATAGCAAAAATTACACCCCAAAATGCATTCTGCTACTCCTCCTGAGTATGGCAATACCACATGTTTGAGACTTTTACACAGCCTGGCCACATACAGAGGCCCAACATCCAAGTAGCACCTCCAGGCATTCTAGCAGCATTAATTGCACATATCATTTTCTGACTACCGATCACATTTTTGAAGGCCCTTCATATATCTAACACATAGCAGGTACATACCAAATAACAAAAGATTACCTGTGGTTTTAGAAGTGCAGTGGTCCACAGAGGAGAGCATCGGTCCAGGCAGCAGGCAGGGATGAGGTCAGCGACAGCAAAAGCAATCATCCAGGCAGCAGGCAGGAATACTGTCCATAGTTCGCACAGGCAGAGATACTGTCAGCACAGCCAGAGCACAGCCAAAGCACAGGTCCAGGTAGCAGGCAGAGGTGTCCCGGCAGAAATGCTGTCCAAAGTCAGTAGAGGCAGCAGGCAGATATATGGTCAACACAGCCAAAGTATTGGTCCAAGCAGCAGGAAGAAACATGGTCCATAATGTCATGGGTCATTACAGGCAGTAATATGGTCAGCACAGCCAAATTATTGGTCCAGGCAGCAGGAAGGACCATCACGCTTAGGGCCAGGGGTAGAGGCTTCTCCCACCCAAATCGCTTTGAAGCCTCCGGGCAACCAGACCCTGTTCTTGGAGCACAGAATACGAAAAACTGGTTTTCTCTACTCAGAACGCTATTCTGAAGCCCCTCACATATGTGAGACCCCTGTGTACTAAAAGTAGATGGCCAAAAGATCAGTCCAAGTGGCAGGCAAAAACATGGTCGATTAACAGGCCAAGGTCGGTACACGTGGAATCAGAAACGTGGTTTAAATCGGCAGGCAGAGGCATCGTCGGTAAACAGGCCAGGGTCAGTTAATTAACATGGAAGGTAGTTAGTAACATGGTAGCAGGCAAATAGGTAAATGGCAGTCTGTTAATAAGGGGAACTAATGGATGTATGATAATTTTTGAAGCAATTTCCGATGCACAGGCCAGGTTGGGAGGGACAATCGGGACAATAATAGCTGGTGTATCTTCTTACTCCTCCTCTGCTGCATACACGGCATTTCTTTTGGCGTCTTCTTCCAGATTCTGTGGGGGGGATGCTAAAGGGATAGTGTCGCTCGTGAAGCCAACTCACACTATCAGAGCGAATGCTTCCTGGGGCGGGATCTTGTTGGTAAATGAGGGCATCGATGATATCTTCGATATATTGGAGGTAGTGGAGTCGGTGATTTTGAGTTGCTTTTTGGTAGCAGACAAACGAATTAAAAAGGGCCATGTGAAACGCAACTTTTTTGTGCCAATAATGGGACTTTCTGGTTGATAAGTAGGGCTGTAGCATCTGGTCGTTTAAATCCACCCCCCCATGTACAAATTGTAGTCGTGGACACATTCAGGCTTTACAATGGAGCCGCGTCTTCATGGGATCTCCACCATGGTGTCATTGTGGATCGTAGAGCGGATGTGGACATCTTTCTTGTCCCTCCACTTCATGGCCAACACCTCCTCGTTCCTCATGGATGCCGATTCTCCAGGTCGCAATTTTTTTGTCAATAAATTTTGTGGGAATCCCTTCCGTTTTTTTTGAAGGTACCGCAGGCCGGGGTTTGTTTACTGTAAAGGTGGCGAAAAAGGGGCAGGCTGGTATAATAATTATCAGCATATAAATGGTAACCTTTTCCGAACAGGGGGTATGCCAACTCCCAGACAATTTTCCCACTGGTTCCAATATATGTGGGGCAATCACGGGGCTGGAGCTGGGAGTCTTTGCCTTCGTAGATCCTGAATTTGCAGACGTATCCAGTGGCTCGATCACATAATTTATTTAATTTTAACCCATACCTGGCTCTCTTGCTTGGTATGTACTGCTTGAACTGCAGTCGGCCGGTGAAATGTACGAGGGACTCGTCCACACAAATTTTTTGGTCTGGGATGAAAACTTCTTCAAATCGCTGGGAAAAGGCATTGATTAGGGGGCGTATCTTGTACAATTTGTCGTAGTTGGGATGATCTCGGGGAGGGCACTGTGAATTGTCATTGAAGTGGAGAAAGCGCATAATCATGTCGTATCTTTTCCTGGACATGACAGCGGAATATATGGGTATGTGTTGGATGGGGCGTTTGGACCAATATGAATGGACTTCGTTCTTTTTTGTAAGCCCCATATTGAACATAAGGCCCAAAAATAATTTAAATTCCTCCAATGTTAGACGCCGCCACTGGAACATGCGGGCGTAGGAAGAATCGGGGTTGGCAGCAATAAATTGGGATGCATACAGATTCGTTTGATCCACTATATTCTGCAGCAAATCTTGTGGGAAAAATAAACAAAAATAATCAAATTTAGAAAAATTTGTAGTGTCGGGCTGCACACCTGGCTGTGCGGTGAAAGGGGGGATGATAGCGGATCCTGAGTTGGCAGGCAACCATAAGGGGTTTGCCAGGGCATCGGGAAGGTAGGATTGGGGCTGGATTCTTCGGGTTGGGCGTGCATTTCCATTGCTTGTACTGGGCTCCTCTTCCTGGGGTATGGCGCTGCTGGTGGTGGGCAGTTCTCCTGATCTTGGTGCTGATCTTGGTGCTGATCTTGGTGCCGATCGCATTCTTTTGGGAGGGACGGTTTCCTCCGGGGACTCGGACTCTGAGCCACTATCCTCCACTGGCTCGTATTCCGAACCAGAATCGGATAATGGGAGCTCCCCGCTGCTCTCATCATCCAACATGGCAAGAATGGCATATGCCTCCTCAGGTGTGTAAACCCTTTGGGACATTATGGCAGCGCTTATTGGTGGGCCTGTGTAATGGTACTGCTGGTGGTAGTGGTGGCGGTCTGTGTGGTAGTACCGATGGAGGTATTAGTGGTGGGCCTGTGTGGTGGTACCGATGGCGGTATGGGTGGTGGTGGTACCAATGGCGGTACAGGTGGTACCGATGGCGGTACGGGTGGTGGTGGTACCGATGGCGGTACAGGTGGCGGTACGGGTGGTGGTGGTAGCGATGGCGGTATGGGTGGTGGTGGTACCGATGGCGGTACCGATGGCGGTACAGGTGGTGGTGGTACCAATGGCGGTACGGGTGGTGGTGGTACCAATGGCGGTACGGGTGGTGGTGGTACCAATGGCGGTATGGGTGGTGGTGGTACCAATGGCGGTACGGGTGGTGGTGGTACCAATGGCGGTACGGGTGGCGGTGGTACCAATGGCGGTACGGGTGGTGGTACAGGTGGTGGTGGCACTACCGACGGTGGTACGGGTAGTGGTACTGGTGGTGGTACCGATGGCGGAACTAGTGGTGATACTGGTAGCGGGCCTGTGTGGCAGTATAGATGCTGGGCCTGGTGGCGGTACTGGTGGTGGTACTGGTACCGATGGCGGTACTGGTAGCCTGTGTGGCGGTGCCAATGGCGGTACCGATGGAGGTGGGCCTGTGACAGATGATTGACAGATGGGCTGATTGATTGACAGATGGGTTGATTGATTGATTGACAGATGGGGTGATTGACAGATGGGCTGATTGATTGACAGATGGGCTGATTGACAGATGGGCTGATTGATGTGCTGGGCTGTGTGACAGGTCCTCTTTATGGGGGGGGGCATGTTGTGCACTGTAAACTTATGTAGACAAACTACACTGAGCTAACTTACTGATCTCTTCTCTCTCCTCACAGATCGGTGTGTGAGGAGAGAGCAGGGATCAGGTAGTAACTCCTGTGGAGTTTGTTTACATTTGTGACCGGCTGTGATTGGACACAGCCGGTCACGTGGTAAACAGCCAATTCATTGGCTGTTTACTCTGATCGGGGACGCGCTGTGTCCAAGGGACACTCGCCTTCCCCGATCCCCGCTCTGCAAGCCTGTGGCGGCGCGCAGGGAGCGCGCCGCCGAGTTTGTTTTGACAGGTGATCAGCTGTGACTTTGACACAGCCGATCACATGGTAAACAGCCAATGAAATTGGCTGTTTACCGTGATCGGGGAAGCGCTGTGTCCGAGGGACACATGCCGTCCTCGATCACCGCGCTGCGCGCCCCCGCGGGCGCGCGCAAGGCATTATCCTGCAGGACGTCATATGACGTCCAGTATCGATATTGCAACCACTTCCCGGACGTCAATTCACTATTGACTGGGCGGGAAGTGGTTAAAATCACTGCTCCCAAAAAAACGGCCGCTTTTAAAACTTTTTTTTGCATTGATACATGTCCCCTGGGGCAGGACCCAGGTCCCCAAACACTTTTTAAGACAATAACTTGCATATAAGCCTTTATAATTAGCACTTTAGATTTCTCCCATAGACTTTTCGAATTTGCCGCGAACACCCCAAATTGTTCGTTGTTCGGCGGGCGAACGGGCGAACAGGCAATGTTCGAGTCGAACATGAGTTCGACTCGAAGCTCATCCCTACTCTGCACTACCCTGCCCATACTCTGCACTACCCTGCCCATACTGCGCACTACCCTGCCCATACCCAGCCATGCCCAGCCATGCTTAACTTTGGGTAAAAAAAAAAAAAAAAAAAAAAAAAAAAAGCGTTTTAACCACTTCCCGCCCACCGGCCGTCATATGACATCCTTGAATTTGTGCGGGGATATCTGAATGATGCCTGCAGCTGCAGGCATCATTCAGATATCGTCTTTTTCAGCCGGCAATTCCCTACATCATAAGAACAATCATAGCAGCTGTTCCACCGCTTGATCGTTCTTACGGGAGGCGAGAGAGGACGTCCGCCGCCCTCCGGTGCTTCTACCGACTCACCTCTACGATCGAAGCCAGGATCGTTTATTTTTTTTATTTCAGGCTTCCCAGCCTAGAGGTGAGATATGGGGTCTTATTGACCCCATATCTCACTGTAAAGAGGACCTGTCATGCCATATTCCTATTACAAGGATGTTTACATTCCTTGTAATAGGAATAAAAGTGATTAAAAAAAAAAAAAAAAAATATTTTTGGGGAAAAGAAGTGTCAAACTAAAATAAATAAAGTAAAATTAACAATATATATATTTTTTTTTACGCGCCCCTGTCTCTGTGTGCTCGCATGCAGAAGCAAACGCATACTTAAGCCCCGCCCACATATGAAAACGGTGTTCAAACTACACATGTGAGGTGTCTCTGCGAACGTTAGAGCGAGAGCAATAATTTTGGCCCTAGACCTCCTCTATAGCTCAGAACATGTAACCAGTAAAAAAAATGTAAGCGTCGCCTATGGGGATTTTTAAGTAGCGAAGTTTGGCGCCATTCCACGAGCGTGTGCAATTTTGAAGGGTGACATGTTAGGTATCTATTTACTCGGCGTAACTTCATCTTTCACATTATGCAAAAACATTGGGCTAACTTTACCGTTTTTTTTACACCAGTTTTTTTCCCCTAAAAACGCATTCGAAAAATTGCTGCACAAATACCGTGCGAGATAAAAAGTTGCAACGACCGCCATTGTATTCTCTAGGGTCCTTGCTAAAAAAAACACACACACACACACACACACACACACACACACACACAAAATATATATATATATATATATATATATATATAGGTGCTCCAGAACGCCTGAAGATGCTCCCTGCATGTTGGGCCTTTGTATGTGGCCACCCTGTGTAAAAGTTTCACACATGTAGTATCACTATACTCGGGAGGAATAGCAGAATGTGTTTTGGGGTGTAATTTGTGGTATGCATATGCTCTGTGTGAGAAATAACCTGCTAATATGTAAGGTACCCACAATGGCGTCCCTAGGGGGGACCAGAGGGGGCCCTGGCCCCCCCAACATTATGCTGTGCCCCCCCCCCCAAAAATTTTTTATTTTTATTTTTGCATTTTTTTTCGCTCGGGCTGCTGCTGGGGTAACATAGTCTCTCCTGAGAGGGAGAGCGTCCCCAGTCAGCTCCTGCGGGGGATTCCTCCCCCTCCCTCTGCTCGCTGACACTGTATAATGCAAGCGCTCACACAACCACAGCCGCCCGATCTGCTCCTTTCCCTGCATCCTCATTGGCACGGAGAAGAGCGAGTTGCAGGAAGGACTCCATGAGCACTGTGGGAGGGGGGGGGGGGGAGGGGGGCCCAAGCCTTCATCTCAGTTACTGAAAAAACAGACTGATTTCTCCCGTCCTTAGGACAGGAGAACCAGCCTGTAAATTCTGAGAGGGGTGACTGCAAGCTGAGCTGAGTGTCAGTCTATGACACTCTTTCACAGCCCAGCGAGTCCAGCCACCCCCCCTCACTCTCCTCACATATGAGCAGGGAGGAATACAGCTCCTCCTCCTTCCAGTCCCGCCCACACTATCCCCGCATGCTGTATCTGAAGAGAGGGGATGTGTGGGCGGGAAATATGAAAATCAGCAGCATTCCTGGCTGTGTGTGAATGGTGCCTGAGATTCTAGCCTGGACCGTGGGTAAGTGTGTGCACTGCAGTACACTGTAATCACTGAACTGCATTATCTCTATCCCTTCTCTCCCCCCATCTGTCTCCCTCCCCCTCTCCTGTTCTTTCAAGACATTCACAATTTACTTTCACTTTCAGTTAGGCAGGTAATATACGGTGCAAATTTCTTTCCTGCATCCACAGATTGCAGGAAAGAAACTTGCATGATTCCCCCATCAACACAGACAGTGCTGACAGGGGAATATCCCTCCTGCCCAGCAATTGTATTCTCCCGACAAACAGTGATTATCACTAGTGGCTATAGCAACCACTAGTGATAATCATAAGAGAATCTGCTCATTAATGGATCAAATCTCAGCCAGTTCCTGCTGAACCAGCTGAGATTTAAACTGTCTATGGCTGGTCTTGGCTCTTAGGCAGCCCATACATTGATCACTTTTTTTCTTTCAACTATTAGGTTGAATGAGAAAAAAAAAGTCAATGATCCAATTCCCCCATCTACACATTATAGGTGGATGGGGGAATGTTCTCAGTGTGGACCAGTGCTGGAACAACCAGAGTTGCTGTCCTTTGTCTCCATGGTAGCGGCGGCAGCACATTGGAACGCAGTGCTGGTTACTTTATGGGGCTGATGTACAGGAGGGCCAGCACAATTTGTTGTTAGAGATGGGCTGGGCATGTTCAAAATTCCACATGCCAGAACCTGCCAGGAAGCCCACACTGCACAGCGCTAATCACAGGCAGTGAGACATTTCCCGGTCCGCAGCTGCACAGATCAGGAAATGTCTCACTGGCTGTGATTAGCACTGTGGAGTGTCGGCTTCCTGGCGGGATCGGGCATGTGGGATTTCAAACACAGCCAAAGCCCATCTCTATTGGTTGTAGGCAGTTGAGCTCCCTGCAGGTTGCTTAGCAGCAGTGGAGCCTTCTCTGACATGCTGATCGTGATGCAATCCAGGTGATGCTCCTAGTCAAATCCTAGTGTTAAATATCAGTGATTTTATTCATCAAAGCCCACACTTCACAGGCATAGAGCTCACATAGCTGCTGAACATACGGTTGATTATATATATATATATATATATATATATATATATATAATGTGGTTGTACTCTTGATGCTAATAAATACTGTGTTTATTAGATCTGACTGGGAGCATCACTAGGATCACATCCCGATCAACATGTCAACAGAGAAGGTTATACAGCATTACTGCTGCTAAGTGACCAGCTGGGGGCTCGGCTCTCTATAACCAATAGTGCCAGCCTTCCCCTACATGCACGCATAATGACACCAGCACAAAGTCCTAATAGACTGCCGCCGGTGCCAAGGAGACAGATGCCAGACCAGCACTTTCAATAACAGGGACAGGACAGCTGGGGAACCCCACAGTGGCAGAACACCAGGGCCCGGTGGCAAGACAACCTTTGCAACCCTGATAGTTCTCTCACTGCTTTGGACCCTTAGATTTTCTTGGTGTGCTGGTGACATGTATCTCTTGTTTTCTGCCACCCTAGTGGGGCCCCAGTATAGTAGGAAGGGAGCTCATTGCAGAACATGTGAAAGGGCCCGTTGTGGGATCGTAGTAAAGGGCCCCAGGAGATATATATATATAATATTGCATTTTATAGTTGGCCCCCCTACTTTTGTCCCTGTCCCCCCATGTGCCCCCCCTAAATATGAAAGCTGGAGACGCCACTGGGTACCTGTGATAGGTAGTGTCCGAAGTGGAACTTGTGTGCTGAGGATTCAGGCGAAAACGTAGTCAGGCAGATTAGGTTGGCAACAGATCAGGCAAAACGGTACACGATCAAAATCCAGGAGAGTGGTCAGGCAGGCAAAGGTCATACACAAGCTGGCAGTGAAGTACAAAATCAGCAGGAATAGTCAGGAATTCAGGCAGAAGTTCAACACGAAACACAGGATCAAAAAGCAGCCATAACACCCAGGGAGCTATTCCACACAAACGGGCACTGAGAGATAGCATCACTTCCTTTTTAAGGGCTGCTTTGATTGAAAATTGTCCACAGCTGGCAGCAGGTGGGGCTAGTGAGTCCAAGGTAATGCTTAATACTGAGAGGACATTTCCAAAAGCCTAGATCTGCTCCGTAGCACAACAGGTAAGGCTGCAGCTTTGGGACCAGGAAGATCCCGGTTCAAATACACCCAGGTACATGACATAATATGACAATTTAGTGAAAAAAAAGAAAGAAAAATCTTGATTTTGCAAAGAATTGTAGGAAAAAATGACAACTTCAAAAAAACTCACCATGCCTCTTTCTAAATACCTTGGAATGTCTTCTTTCCAAAAAGGGGTCATTTGGGGAGTATTTGTACTTTTCTGGCATGTTAGGGTCTCAAGAAATGAGATAGGCCATCAGTACTTCAGGTGTGATCAATTTTCAGATATTGGCACCATAGCTTGTGGACTCTATAAGTTTCATAAAGACCAAATAATATACACCAATTTGTACTTATTTTTACCAAAGATATGTAGCAGTATAAATTTTGGCCAACATTAATGAAGAAAAATGTTAAATTTGCAAAATTTTATAACAGAAACCAAGAAAAATTCATTTTTTTACAGAATTTTCAGTCTTTTTTCTTTTAAAGCGCCAAAAAACAAAAAAAAAACAACGCTGATTAAATACCACCAAAAGAAAGCTCTATTTGTGTGAAAAAAAGGACAAAAATGTCATATGGGTACAATGTTGTATGACTGAGTAATTGTCGTTCAAAATAAGAGAGCACCGAAAGCTGAAAATTGGTCTGGTTAGGAAGGGTGTTTAAGTGCCCAGTGGTCAAGTGGTTAAAACTGCTTGTGGCTTTAATGTAATGTCTGGTCCCGGCAATATGGATGAAAATCATTACCCCCCCCCCCAGCCCACTACCAGCCCCTTTGGGTCTTGTATGGATATTAAGGGGAATCCCGCACCCAAATTAAAAAAAGGAAAGGCGTGGGGCCCCCAGACCCTATATACTCTGAACAGCAGTATACAGGCGGCGCAAACAAGACAGGGACTGTAGGTTTGTTGTTACGTAGAATCACCACAACACTGTAAGCCCTCACAGTTACTCTTGGTGGGTGCTGGAACGCCCTGCTGTGAACTATTATTATATCAAGAATTGTAATTACATGCATTGTTGAACAGTGGTAGGAAAAATTGGGCCTTTGGTGGTGGTGGTGGTGCTGGTGCCACAACACTGTAAGTCCTCACAGTTACTCTTGGTGGGTGCAGGAATGGGCCCAACTGTGAAATATTAGATCAAGAATTGTAATTACATGCCCCTGTTGAACAGGGGCAGAAAAATTGGGCCTTTGGTGGTGGTGGTGGTGGTGGTGCTGGTGCCACAACACTGTAAGCCCTCACAGTTACTCTTGGTGGGCGCAGGAATGGGCCCTGCTGTGAAATATTAGATCAAGAATTGTAATTACATGCCCCTGTTGAACAGGGGAAGAAAAATTGGGCCTTAGGCACTGGTGCCACAACACTGCAACCCCTCACAGATACTCTAGTTGGAGCGAAGGAATGAGCCCCGCTGCAAAGTATTGCATCAAAATATTGTAATTACACGCCCCTGTTAAACAGGGGCTGAAAAATTGGGCCTTAGCCACTGGTAGCGGTGCCCAGAACCAAAAATGTTCTTACAAGCTATCAGCATGATCATTGAGGAGGAAGAGGATAGTCACTTAGCATAACAGGATAGTCACTCAGCATCAGCATAGGCAGTCTTGAAGGGATCTGACATTTCAAAAAAAATTATTCGGTTACATCAGCATCAGGTGCTTGGTAGCTGGTGGTGATCCAAGACTGATTCATTTTTATGAAAGTCAGTCGATCGACCGACTCGGTGGACAGGCGCACCCTGTGATCGGTTACAAAGCCTCCAGCAGCACTAAATGTGCGTTCTGAAAGAACGCTGGATGCAGGACAGGCCAGTAGCTCAATTGCATACGGTGCAAGCTCTGGCCAGCTCTGATCCATCCTCAAGACCCAGTAACCTAGAGGATTTTCGGTGGGAAAGGTGTCCAAGTCTGATCTTGCCCCTAGGTATTCCTGCACCATGTAAACCAGACACTGCCGATGGTTGCTGGAACCAATCATACCTTGGGGCTGCGGACTAAAAAATTGTCTGAACGCATCGGTCAGACGGCCACCTTCTCCATCGTTCCTTCTTTGACTGACCGAAGCCTCAGCAACACGTTGTCCAGGGTCAGGAATTTGTAACCTCCCGGTCTCTGGGAACGCGTTGCACAGACCTTTCTGCAAGGCCTTCCGAAGATGTTTCATCCTCTGCTCCCTCTGTGACAGCAAGATAAGGTCTGCAACCTTACCCTTGTAACGTGGATCAAGGAGGGTTGCCAGCCAGTAATGATCCCTCTCCTTGATAGAACGAATACATAGTAATTACATAGTTAGTTAGGTTAAAAAAAGACACAAGTCCATCCAGTTCAACCATAAAATAATAATATCATACAATCCCATATACCTAATTCTATACCCACAGTTGATCCAGAGGAAGGCGAAAAACCCCAGCAGAGCATGATCCAATTTGCTACAGCAGGGGAAAAAATTCCTTCCTGATCCCCTGAGAGGCAATCGGATATTCCCCGGATCAACTTTACCTATAAATGTTAATACCCAGGTATATTATGTACATTTAAGAAAGAATCCAGGCCTTTCTTAAAGCAATCTACTGAGCTGGCCAGAACCACCTCTGCAGGGAGTCTATTCCACATTTTCACAGCTCTTACTGTGAAGAAACCTTTCCGTATTTGGAGGTGAAATCTCTTTTCCTCTAGACGTAAAGAGTGCCCCCTTGTCCTTTGTGTTGACTGTAAAGTGAATAACTCAACACCAAGTTCACTAGACGAGGATCCTTCCGCTTTGCAGGATCAGGGAGGCCATGCAGCGTAGGTTTGCTGAGGCATTTGGTCCGGAGTCCTCTGGGTCACTCAGGACGACATGATCTGCAGCCACCTCCTCCCAGCCACGTACAAGTCCATGGGTGTCTTGGGACTGTAATTGATCCCTTGAAAACTGCTGCTGATGCTGAGTGCTAGGCTCCACCTCCATGCTGACACAATCCTCCTCCTCCTCCTCCTTCTCGTCCTCTTTCTGTGTGATAGGCGGGCCAGCAGGAACACTGTCTGGAAAAGGGGGGCCTTGAGAGGTAAGGAAGTCCTCCTCTACCGCCCTCTGTTCTGCCTCAAGTGCCCTGTCCATTATTCCATGCAGCGTGTGCTCCAACAGGTGGACAAGAGGGACAGTGTCACTGATGCATGCACTGTCACTGCACACCATCCTCGTGGCCTCCTCAAATGGTGCCAGGACAGTGCATGCATCCCTGATCATGACCCACTGGCGTGGCAAAAAAAAAACAAGCTCCCCTGACCGTGTCCTGGTGCCATATTGGCACAGATACTCATTGATGGCCCTCTGCTGCATGTGCAGCCGCTGCAGCATGGCCAACATTGAGTTCTACCTGTTGGGCATGTCACAGATTAGGCGGTTCTTGGGCAGGTTAAATTCCTTTTGCAGGTCAGCCAGCCGAGCACTGGCATTATATGACTGGCGGAAATGCACACAGACTTTCCTGGCCTGAGTCAATACATCCTGTAAGCCCGGGTACCTGCCCAAGAACCGCTGCACCACCAAGTTAAGGACGTGAGCCAAACAGGGCACATGGGTCAGGTGTCCCTGTCGGAGGGCGGAGAGGAGGTTGGTGCCATTGTCGGAAACCACCATTCCTGGCTTAAGCTGGCGTGGCATCAACCACCTATGAGCCTTCCCCTGCAGAGCTGACAGAATCTCTGCCCCAGTGTGGCTCCTGTCCCCCAAGCACACCAGCTCAAAGACCGCATGGCATCTCTTTGCCTGCGTACTTGCATAGCCCCTTGAACGCCTATGGAGCACCGCTGGTTCCGAGGACAAAGCACAGGAAGAGGCCATGGAGGAAGAAGAAGAGGAGGGTTGGAGGAGAGAGGTGTGTCAGAATCACCAGTAGTAGCATTTTGGAGGCGTGGTGTCGAAACAACCTCCAACACTACTGCACCTTGTCCTGCATCCTTCCCAGCTGCTAGCAGAGTCACCCAATGCGCCGTGAAAGATAGGTAACGTCCCTGTCCATGCCTGCTGGACCATGAGTCAGTGGTAATATGCACCTTACCGCTGACCGCCCTGTCCAGCGAGGCCAAGACATTGACTTCCACATGCCGGTAGAGAGCCGGAATCGCCTTCCGTGAGATAAAGTGGCGTTTGAGAACCTGCCACTGAGGAACCGCACATTCCACAAACTTGTGGAAGGGGGCAGAGTCTACCAACTGATTTGAAGTGCTAGCAATTTAGCCAAGCTAGCATTCAACCGCTGGGCATGTGGATGGCTGGGAGCGAACTTCTTTTGGCGGTGCAGCAGCTGGGGCAGGGAAATTTGCCTGGTACAATCTGACATTGGTGTACCGATAGCAGATTGCCCGCAAGTACTTGACTGTGACACACCTAATTCTACACCTTCATTCCTCTCAGTGCAGGTTTCAGAGAGGACTGAAGGTATAGTGGGGTTGGAGATCCCAGCTGATGATGAGCAAGGAGAGGTCCGCTTTGTTCTTTGGTGTGGGTCTTTTAGGTGTGCTTGTCAACGAACTGCATGGCAGGTCAACATATGTCTGATCAAGCATGTGGTGCCCAAGCGGGTGATGTTTTGGCCACGCAAGATACGACTGAGACATATGTTGCAAATAGCAGCACTGCGATCTGATGCACTCATTTTAAAAAAGGCCCACACCAAATAACTTTTGGAATAACGCGCAGAGACAGTAGCGGCCTGCACATGCGGAGCTCTGCGGTGTGATGCTGTCGGTGTGCTGCCCTTAAGCTGGCCCCTGGAGGGCATCCTGCCTCATTGGAGATGTGCCTCCTCCTCCTCCTCTCTCCTATCAGGCACCCACGTATAGTCCGTGATCTCATCATCCCCTCCCTCCTCATCACTGTAGCAAACCTGGCAGTATGCTGCAGCTGGGGGAACATGACTGCCAGATTGCTGTCCTTCTTGGGCACCCCCTCTCTCTGGGCTCACGTTACTGCCTTCCTCTAGCTGGGTACCATCATCGGAGCCTTCAAAACGCTGGGCATCCTCCTGGAGCATGTACCCAACACTGTGGTCAAACAGTTCGGGGGACTCCTCAGGAGGACATGGTGGGGCTAGGGAAGGAGTGACTGATGCCATTGAGCCGAGGGAAGAGGCCGCTTTGGCAGCTGCCAGACAAAGTACCCTGAGCCTGGGTGAGAGAGGATGAGGAGGATGAGGACGGCTTGGTCATCCACTCTACCAAGTCTTCGGCATGTTGCGGCTCAACGTGCCCAGCTGCCGAAAAAAAGGACAAGCAGGTCCCGCGGCCACGTGCTGATGAGGATGCACCGTGTCCATGACCAGCACTGTTGCCTCTAGACACAGAGCCTGCTTGCCCTCTTTTATTGGCTCATGACTGTCTGCCTCTCCTTGTTGTCCTTCCAGACATACTAATGGCCTGCAGGGAGATTTAGATGCACAAAGCTGGGATGTATATATATATACTGATTATACTGCAGCTAGCAGAATCAACTGCCTGCCTGTAGTATTATTAGTATGAGATCACCAGCAATTGTCTTCAGTTAGCTTTAGTTGCACACTGCGCAGAGGACACAGTACACTAACTGAAAATACTGTAGCTCCCTGCCTGTGGTATTTGTATGAGAACACCAGCAATTGTATTGAGGTAAGATTTAGGTGCACAGTGTGCAAAGGACACTAAAGCAAAATACTGCAGCTCCCTGCCTATATTTGTATCAGAACACCAACAATTGTATTGAGGCAAGGTTTAGGTGCACACTGTGCAAAGGACACTAAATAAAAATACTGCAGCTCCCTGCCTGTATTTGTATCAGAACACCAGCAATTGTATTGAGGTAAGCTTTAGGTGCACACTGTGCAAAGGACACTAAAGCAAAATACTGCAGCTCCCTGCCTGTATTTGTATCAGAACACCAGCAATTGTATTGAGGTAAGCTGTAGGTGCACACTGTGCAAAGGACACTAAAGCAAAATACTGCAGCTCCCTGCCTATATTTGTATCAGAATACCAGCAATTGTATTGAGGCAAGGTTTAGGTGCACACTAAATAAAAATACTGCAGCTCCCTGCCTGTATTTGTATCAGAACACCAGCAATTGTATTGAGGTAAGCTTTAGGTGCACACTGTGCAAAGGACACTAAAGCAAAATACTGCAGCTCCCTGCCTGTATTTGTATCAGAACACCAGCAATTGTATTGAGGTAAGCTGTAGGTGCACACTGTGCAAAGGACACTAAAGCAAAATACTGCAGATCCCTGCCTGTATTTGTATCAGAACACCAGCAATTGTATTGAGGTACGCTTTAGGTGCACACTGTGCAGAGGACACTAAAGCAAAATACTGCAGCTCCCTGCCTGTATTTGTATCAGAACACAAGCAATTGTATTGAGGCAAGCTTTAGGTGCACACTGTGCAAAGGACACTAAAACAAAATACTACAGCTCCCTGCCTGTATTTGTATCAGAACACCAGCAATTGTATTGAGGTAAGCTTTAGGTGCACACTGTGCAGAGGACACTAAAGCAAAATACTGCAGCTCCCTGCCTGTATTTGTATCAGAACACAAGCAATTGTATTGAGGCAAGCTTTAGGTGCACACTGTGCAAAGGACACTAAAGCAAAATACTGCAGCTCCCTGCTTGTATTTGTATCAGAACACCAGCAATTGTATTGAGGTAAGCGTTAGGTGCACGCTGTGCAAAGGACACTAAAGCAAAATACTGCAGCTCCCTGCCTGTATTTGTATCAGAACATCAGCAATTGTATTGAGGTAAGCTTTAGGTGCACACTGTGCAAAGGACACAGTACACTAAGTGAAAATAATGCAGCTAGCACAATCACCTGCCTGCCTGTCAGTATAGAGAATAACAGGAACGAATCTAGCTAAACTGAATACAGTGTGTAAATATATATACAACAAAAAAATATATATAAAAGTTGCGCCAATCTTCGTGATAAATTGTGAGCTGCCAAACACAACAAACAGACTAGTTTTGTGAATAGATAAATGAGTAAAAAGTGTGGCACTCCTACAACTCATAGGGTATGTCCCTTAGAGAATGTGAAAATAAATAAATACAATTCAAAAAATGTGATTCTTGAATGTAAAAAACACACATAGGATATTACTATCCTAGCCACATATATAAGTGAACATTGGTGACAATAAACAATATTACAATATAACAGTGTAAAGAGTCCCTCTGTGAAGAGATAAGTGTATTAAAAATGCCACCCAAAAAAATATATCAACATGTGGTGAATCCACAGTATCGAAAAAACTGCACCATGTGAAAAATACAAAAAAATTGTATCATGTGTTGTGTCCACAGTAAACAATTAGATATATTCTGTCTTCACAGCCTCATGTAATGGGCCAATCATTAGCCACAGGTGATATGTCAGTCTTTCCAATGTAAGTAGAAAAACATTCTGGGATGGTAATACACCCGGGAGGGCCTCTACCGTCAGATGATAGAGGATAAAAGATGGGTACTCTTAAGCCCCGTACACACGGTCAGACTTTTGGCCAACAAACTTCATTTTGAGCAAGTTGGACCAACAATCCGACCGTGTGTACGCTCCATCGGACAAACTTTTTTTGCTTTTTTCTTGTTTTCATCTGACAAAAGTTGGGTCTGCAAACGGACAAACTTTTGGCCAACAAAAGTCCGATGGAGCAAAGTCCGACCGTGTGTACAGAAAACCATCAGACTTTTGTCCGATGGACAAAACAACTAATGTTAAAATCAACCAACAATAGCAGAAGTTGACCAAAGGGTTGCGGTAAAGAGCAGAAAAGAGCATAAAAACCACATGATGTTGCAAAAAGTTTTGGGAAAGTTTGCAGAAAAGTCCAAGCCTGTGTATGCTATGGGTGTTCCCGACCAACTCCGTTCGCAAAAAAACACGGAAAAGTCCGATGGAAGTCCGACCGTGTGTACGAGGCTTTACCGGATGAAGAGGACCCAACTCAGCATATGGTGGTGGATCTTCTGAGCATGCAAGCTGGATCAATCAGCAACAGATTCTTCCAGACGCTTCTGATTCCTCTTTAATGGCTCAATTCCGTGGTGTGCACACCTTCCAATGTGCTCAGCATACAGGCATCAACCAATGCATCTCGGGGCAATCTGAATCGTTGCTCACCTCGCCAATGATGTTTATAAGGCAAAAGAAAAAAAAGGAATGGTTCCTCATAGCTTAAAATTATAAAAATGTATTCCCATAAAATACTCCACAGCCACATGCATGTCAATACAAATGACCAAATGCACACAAACCAAAAACAATTCCAAATAAAAAAGTGAAAAATGGAAAAAATTCCAAAAAAATGTCCAATTGGAATTCCAAAGCGCAGTATTGGGGTGGCTGGAGCCAACGTATTACCCTACGTGTTTCGTCTAATACAGACTTCAACTGGGGTGTACCATATAGTGTGGGGCGTGTTCTAAACCCCAAGACAAAAATTGGCCAAAGTCAGGGTCATTATGGCTCTCCGTTGGCTCTCCGTTTTTTCCACGCTGTGATTGGCCAAAGCATGCGTGTCATAGT
Source organism: Rana muscosa (assembly GCA_029206835.1). Taxonomy (NCBI): domain Eukaryota; kingdom Metazoa; phylum Chordata; class Amphibia; order Anura; family Ranidae; genus Rana; species Rana muscosa. The sequence continues at coordinate 114,236,464 of CM055124.1, read as the reverse complement.
GCATGCTTGGCCAATCATCAGCCAGCAATGCACTGCGATGCCGCAGTGAATTATGGGTCCTGACGCGCCACTCGAATTTGGCACGAACGCCCTATAATGTTTAAAATTCGGCGAACGGCCGAACAGACGATGTTCGAGTCGAACATTGGTTCGACTCGAACTCGAAGCTTATCCCTACTTGTGAGTGACACATGTTAGCAGCGCAGTGTTTTTTAATACCGGCAGTACTTAACATTTGTATCTCTCTTTTCCTTTGCTTTGGTATGTTCCATTTCTTTCGATTCTTTTGAGATCTGTGAAATTACCTTTGGAAATTTGGATATTTATACTAGACCTCCAAAAATCCTAAGCCTGTTTGACCCCTGGACTGCAAAGCTGAGGGTCCATTACCTCTGGTGAGTGGGGTCACGAAAGGGGAGACCATATAACTGGAAGCCTACATCCATTAATGTTCACCACTGTTGGAAGCACTTAGCACTTTATGAATAGCTTTTTCTCACATTGTGTTTATTGTAGAGAAAGGGATATCACCGCTCCAGGAAGTTCAAGCAAAGGTAAAAGCCTCTCCGCCAGATTAGAAGCCCCAGGTGCTGGCAATGCATGTAACAATGCAAAATAGGAAGAAATTCTGGACAGCCGCACTCCAAAAAAGTTTTTGCCTCTTATTTCAAAATGGACATCAAAAATACATGCCACAGCAGAACAGAACGGACAGAAGAGCTGACGCGTTTCACACTAATAAACAGTGCTTAGTCATAGCTCATGACATCGCTTTGATAACTAAGCACTGTTTGCTAGTGTGAAACGCGTCAGCTCTTCTGTCCTTTCTGTTCTGCTGTGGCATGTATTTTTGATGTCCATTTTTGAATAAAAAGCAAAAACTTGTTTGGAGTGCGGCTGTCCAGAATGTCTTCCTATTTTGCATTGTGTTTATTGTGTTATATGTTATCACCTATTCCGCTTGCGCTGTTATTATTCATGCCCGTTTTTGTTTTAAAATTTGGTGTGTAGTTCCCCCTCAAGATCATCAGAGCACAAGTCGCATGCCAAAGTCGGATCATGCAAGACGGCAATCCGACTTTGATCCGACTTCAGTGATATTCAATGGGCTGAAGTAGGATCAAAGTCGGACCAAAGTAGTACAGGGAGCATTTTCAAAGTCAGACCGACTTGTGTCAGACCAGTTAAGATGGCTCCCATAGGCAAACAATGATTTTCACACGTCATGCGACATGAGCTCCCAATGTCAGAGTGTTTGTCGTACCAATGTGAATCCGGCCTAAGGCCAGGTTTACACTAGTGTGACAAACGCTCCGACATTGGGAGCTCATGTCACATGACGTGTGGAAATCAATGTTTCCCTATGGGAGCCGTCTTAACTGGTCCGACATAAGTTCATTGAAAGTCGGACATATGTGGGCTTCAAGTCACAGGGCAAAGTCGGATCCAAAGTAGGATAAGTGTCGTGTCGCACTAGTGTGAACCCAGCCTTAGGAGATATTTGCAGAAACAGCGACACCGATGTCTACGGCGCATGCGCCGTAGACATCGGGCGCAGGCGCACTAAGCTGCAATCAATAAAACAAGGATTGTACATAGAACAATATCGGACCTCTGAAAAGTATAAGCATGCATATGTACTCAGTACTTGGTTTGGGCCCCTTTTGCAGCAATTACTGCCTCAATGCGGCGTGGCATGGAAGCTATCAGGCTGTGGCACTGCTGAGGTGTTATGGTAGACCAGGATGCTTCAATAGCGGCCTTCAGCTCTTCTGCATTGTTCGCTCTCATGTCTCTCATCTTTCTCTTGGCAATGCCCCATAGATTCTCTATGGGGTTCAGGTCAGGCGAGTTTGCTGGCCAATCAAGCACAGAAATCCCACGGTCATTGAACCAGGTTTTGGTGCTTTTGGCAGTGAGGGCAGGTGCCAAGTCCTGCTGGAAAATTATGTCAGCATCCCCATAGAGCTTGTCTGCGGAAGGAAGCATGAAGTGCTCCAAAATCTCCTGGTAGACGGCTGCGTTGACCCTGGACTTAATGAAGCACAGTGGACCAACACCAGCAGATGAGATGGCTCCCCAAATCAACACAGACTGTGGAAACTTCACACTGGACTTCAAGCATCTTGCAGTGTGTGCCTCTCCATTCTTCCTCCATACTCTGGCTCCTTGGTTTCCAAATGAGATACAAAATTTGCTCTCATCAGAAAAGAGGACTTTGGACCACTGAGCAACAGACCAGGTCTGTTTTCTTTAGCCCAGGTAAGACGCTTCTGACGTTGTTTGTTGTTCAGGAGTGGCTTGACAAGAGGAATACGACATTTGAAGCCCATGTCCAGGATTCGTCTGTGTGTGGTGGATCTTAATGCACTGACTCCAGCCTCAGTCCACTCCTCGTGAAAGTCCCCAACACTTTTGAATGGCCTTTTCCTGACAATCCTCTCCAGGCTGCGTTCATCCCTGCTGCTTGTGCACCTTTTTCTTCCACTTTTCCCTTCCACATAACTTTCTATTAATTTGCTTTGATACAGCACTTTGGGAACATCCAACTTCTTTTGCAATTACCTTTTGAGGCTTTCCCTCTTTATGGAGTGTGTCAATGATGGTTTTCTGCACAACTGTCAGGTCGGCAGTCTTTCCCATGATTGCGATTCCTACTGAACCAGACTGAGAGACCATTTAAAGGCTCAGGATCCCTTTGCAGGTGTTATGGCTTAATTAGCTAATTAGAGTGGGACACTTTGAGCCTAGAATATTTTCACAATATTCAATTTTTCTGAGATTATGGACTTGGGGTTTTCATGAGCTGTATGCCATAATTATCACAATAAGACAAATCACAGCTTGAACTATCTTGCTTTGCATGTCGTGAGTCTATCTCATATATTAGTTTCACCTTTTAAGTTGCATTAGTAAAATAAATGAACTTTTGCACGATATTCACATTTTTCGAGTATCACCTGTATGCCATAATGTGCTTGTATGCAAAGCATATTAGCACATGACTATTATATAACAGATGTATTCATGATCTGCATACCACATTCTACCCCATAACCTTACTTATACCTAATACATGAGACCACACATTCAGTTTGGAGTAAAACATGGCCGTAGCAGCCTCATTTATTTAAACGTTACACCAGTTATCAAAAACATCAACCATCAAACATAATCTGAACCCATGTTCTCCTAACATTGCCTCCTAGCGTTGGTCTTTGCAGGGACCTCTAATTACCATAATAATAATAATAATAATCATAACAATAACAACCCACCTGACACTGAGGTACCTTCAACTGGTCATAGGACACAAGCCGACCAACTGCTCAGAGACAACCACTGACCGCAGTGCCCCCATTATCAAACTATTCCAGCTAAACCACTGTTAGCTGGAATACACCCTCAGAACCCATACCACCGATAGGTCCTGACCACTTGCTTTTTGAGGTATCTTCATTCCCCCGCAAAGACCAAACACCCGCCACAGCACCAAAGGGGAACTCCTTACCCTTTGGTGCCCCTCCAAACCCTCAGGGCTCATTGAATGCCATCCTGGAGACCCAAGGCCCACATGTCCGTCCCCACCTCATTCAAGAGGACACCATCACCCCGCAAATATCGCCACGTGTCCACCTCCAGCTCCAAGTGCCTCACCACCAACCCTCCGTTCTTTACCACAAACCTCCCCACATCCTGATTGATTTTTCTGCGAGCCCTGTTGATGCCATCCACGGACCTCGTCCCTCTCCAGGCAGTCCGAGCAACCATATCGGATCACACAATGATCATTTCCGTGAAGGACAGAAAATCAAAATTTATGTCTCTCGTCACATCTAACATGGACCTCATTCCCAGATCATTGCCACCTACGTGCAGTACTAAAACGTCAGGTGGCCTGTTCAACCGAGCAAAACGGTGCACCTTAGGAACCATTCTGCTCCACAGCATCCCAGGAACTCCCAGCCAGTGGACGCATGCCTCATGTCTCGGGAACCCCAGCTGCTGACCTTCAGGCCTAACTAGCCCTCTTAGCCCCCCAGAACACAAACAAATGGCCCAGTATCCAGACCAAACCTTGCATCCCGCACGAAAATAGAAGAAGAAAACAACAACTTCCATGAACCCCAGAACCAACATATACATAGTCATAGACAACCACCCCAGGCATTTACCCCTTCTTATGCCAACCCCACCAGTAACTGAGGGTGGACATACAGCCGGAAACATCTAGACTCCCGCCGGCCTATCCGCTTAACCGCCTCCTCATCCATACCACACCTGGCCGCCTCTGTAGCCGCCCCAATCCGGAAAGAGTGAGAGGAGAATTCCTTATCCTGGAGCCCCAATGCCCGAACGCACTTTCTAAATACAACAATAAACTGATATCTGGAAAGAGGGGTCCCATCCTCGTGTATCAAGAATGAACCCACGACGGATGGGTGAAACTCCAAGTAACCCTTCATGGCCCCTACTGGGCACAACGGAGAACCTCGGACCGGGAAAACTTGCACCAACTTACCTCTTCCCATCTGGTCCGTCTTAGATTTCCTGAGCACCAACCACACCCCTTCCTCCGTCAACCCTATTTCACTGGCCAGCAAACCCCTGTGTACCGCTTTGGATGGGCTAACCAACGCACCTATCCGAAATGCTCCAAAGAACGCTAAAGAAAACGCCACCTTGAACAGCAAGACTTCATAACTAGACGAGTACAGGCCCGTCAACTGCCCCATGATACCTGCCAATAGAGCAAACGAGACGGGCCGCCTTCCGTCCTTCTTCTGTCCCCCCCGTCCAAAGTCCTTGAATGCCTGACGTACCCAAAAGTCCTTGGTAAAATCAGGACAACCCTGCCATTTAAACGGAAAAGCCAACCCAGCTAAATTCTTACTCAGACTCGACCTGGACACCCCGGCTTCCATGTTCCTGGACAGAAAAAACAACACCAATAACCTCACATCGGAACTCACCGGGTCAGCTCCAGCCTCCCGCACCAACTCTTGCCACTCCAGCCACACCTTCTCATAAGCCGCCCATGTGCCCCTACTCACCGACTTCCTGATCCAACCTGACACTATTCCAACGGAATCCTCCACAGCCAGCCTGGACAAGGGACCCCTCGTTGCTCCGCCTCCGGTGCCAACTCTCGGAATCTGTCCCACTGAAAGTGAGACAGAGCGTCAGCTATGACATTGTCCACCCCCGGGAGGTGTACCGCATACACAAACACATTAAGTTGTAAGCATCTCAACACCAGGTGGCGCAGCAGCCGCACCACTGAGGGGGAGGATGCCGACACCTTGTTAATCACCTGCACCACCCCTAGGTTGTCCCCATGAAACCGCACCTTCAGATCCCTGAAACATGCACCCCATAGTTCTACCGCCAGTACCACTGGGAACAGTTCCAACAGGACCAAGTTATTAGTGAAACCAGCATCAATCCACGACTGTGGCCAGGGGCCCGCACTCCACTTGCCTTGATAGAAAGCCCCAAAACCTGACCCCTCAGCTGCATCCGTGTATAGCTCCAAATCAAAATTGCTAATCGGTCCGGACATCAACAAATTCCTGCCATTGAAGGACTCCAGGAAGGAATGCCAAACCTGCAAGTCCTCCCTGTGTTCCCTGCCCAAACGCACAAAGTGTGTGAGTGACCGGACCCCAGCCGTGCTGGCCGACAACCATCGGCAGAACACCCTGCCCATCGGAAGAATGCGGCACGCAAAGTTAAGCTTACCCAGCAGCGACTGCAGCGCCAGAAGCTGAACCTTTCTTAGACCCATCATGACCTCCAGCTCCCGCTTGAGAGCCTCCAGCTTGTCCAACGGCAGGTGGCATTCCATGGCATCCGAATCCAGGACAATGCCCAAAAACTTGATAACCGTGCGAGGTCCCTCAGTTTTGTCGGGTGCCAATGGAATGCCAAAACGCACTGCGATGTGTTCCAAGGTGGCCAGGAGCACCGCACAGATCCTGGACGAGGCCGGACCCACACAAAGGAAGTCGTCCAGATAGTGAATAATGGAATTCACCCCCAACACGTCCCTGACCACCCGTTTAACAAATGAGCTGAATTGTTCAAACAACGCGCAGGATATGGAGCATCCCATCGGTAAACACATGTCCACATAAAACGCGTTATCCAAATGACACCCCAGGAGATGAAAGCTATCCAGGTGCACCGGCAACAGCCTAAAAGCCGCCTCGATGTCGGCTTTTGCCATCAACGCCCCCTGCCCATACCGGCAAACCCAACCTACTGCTGCATCAAAGGAAGTGTAACTTACTGTACACGCTTCAGGATCAATCGCGTCATTGACTGACCCACCCTTCGGAAAGGACAGATGGTGAATGAGACAGAACTTGTTGGGCTCCTTCTTGGAGACAACCCCGAGCGGTGAGACCACCAAATTCGCTAAGGGGGGGGGGGAGGGAAAGGACCGCCATGCGGCCCAAAGCAACCTCCTTGCGCAGTTTTTCGGCGACCACATCAGCATGTTGCATGGCCGACCGCAAATTACGTGAAACTGGGGGGATAACCTGCAAGGAACATGGAATGTGAAACCCCTCTGAAAAACCCCCATCCAACAAGCGAGCCGCCCCCTTATCCGGATACCTACCTAGAAACAGCCGCATCCTTTCCACCTTCACCGGAGTCCTCCCTTTTTTGCCCAGACTCTCCGGTACGACCTTTTCCCTGCTTAAAACATCTGGCCTGCGTGTGAGAGCCTCCACAACTGGAGCACTCATGCTTGTATCGGCAGGACCCCCCAAACTTGCATGTGCCCTCATTATATTGCCAGCAAACCCCCTTTTTCTTACCGGCCGATTGTCCTGGGGAAGAAGTTCCACCGCCCCCCCCATCCTGAAAAAACTGACCAGGTGCCCTCGGCGAGGTCATCAACCGCATCCATAAACTGAAGTCCTTATGATCCCACCGCAGGTCCGTCCGCACCGCTCTCCTCTGCCTGAACTGTTCATCGTCACGGAGCCACCCTGTGCCCCCATACACCCTGTAGGCCTCCCCAATAGCGTCCTGATAGCCAAAGAGTGCTGAACAGTGCTCAGGATTCCTTTGCCCTATCACACTCGCCATGATGGCCATGATGGCGAACGCCTGCAGCCAATTCGTGAACGTACACGGAATGAGCCTGTACCTCCTCTTCTCCTCATCCTCCTTCTTTAAATCATCTGGCTTCACCCTATCCAGGTGAAACTTCTCCAATTGTAACAGTGAGAACATCTCCACATACTCCCCTTTCCATATCTTCTCCCCAACATCTGGTTTCAGGTGTGCCCCTAGTGGTGCCTCATAACACACATTAACCTCACATTTCGCGGCGTCTGCCAACCTAATGATATCCTGCCGTGCAGCCTGCTCCACCACACCACCCACCTGCGAGGCCACCAGTGTCCCGCTAACCGTCCCTGCCGCGTCCCGCACCGCATGAGTAGCAGCAGGAGGAGCCGGTGCCATAACAGCTGCAGAGGATCCCGCCGGTCCCGCCGGCGGGACCCAAGCCACTGCCGGGCTAACATTCCCGCTGTCCCCCTTTTCAAACTGGCTGACCAAGTTCTTGATGCCCGCCAGAAACCCCTGCAAGCCATCTTGCCGTGTGCCACCCCCAGTGGGGACCATACTCCCCCCAGCCTGCCCACTCACCGGGTCCTGTACCAGCGCCACCAACCCCTCACCAACTGCAAGCCCACCACCCCGACCACTACCCCCAGCTTGGCCAATAGAATGAGTCAAGGAAGCTGACTTACCAGGCTGCCTGGAGGAAGTCCCACTAGCTGATCGACCAGACTCCACCGCCGCCACCGACCGTCCGGGTCTCCGATCCTCCTCCGAGATGCACAGCTCCCCTTCAGACAGCACGCCAGACTGCTCCTCTCCTCCGGGTTGAAAGCTCACCAGGCGACCTCTCCTGGAAGCTGAGGGCCCGGCGATCCATCGATCCGTCCTCCGCGCACCGGACCCACACACAGATTTCCCCGCTGACTTGCGACCATGCTGGAGCGGGCCACCAGCACCGCTGTCATCTCTCCCAGACTCCACCATTCCAGGTCCAGACTGCACCTGCCCAGGATGACCGGCCGAGGAGGTAGGTGGCCCGGTCACCGCGGCCCCCGACAACCCACGCTGAGGCTCCAATTCTGCTGGGGACCCCCGGGGGGCGGAGCCCCCACCCTCAGACTCCATGAGCCGTGTAGGCCTATCAGCCACACTGGAACTCCCGGCACAGCCCCCCGCCGAGCTCCGATCATGTGGGGATTCCTCCCGGTACCCCCCGTCCTAGGCAAGGCAGTGCGCTTGGCCAGGGGGACCGAAGGGGCCCGAGGGGGACTCCCAATCTGCTGCTGAGCTCTCGGGGAGGGGCCTGGTGAGTAGCACTCCGGAGGTCTAGACTTGCAAGCTCGCCCAGCCTCTCTCCCCGCGGTATCTGGTGATCCGGACGGACCCGACAGCATCGGCCCCAGGGTCTCCTGGAGCCAATCCTCGCCCCGTGTCGCGGCCTCCGCCCGCAGTTGGACCAGAAGGTTTTCCACAGAGGACATGCTGCTGTTAGCTGGAACTTTCCCCCGCACTGTGTTGCCTTGGGGGGTGGGGATTACCGTTTTGTCCAGACTTGTCCCCTCCCCCTTTACACTTCTTAGCCAATCACTCATACTTTTACTCTCCATACCCTGTTCACTCAGTCATGCCAGCCCTCCGCCTATTGCATTCTTTCTTTTTGCTCCGGGATTTTCTTTATGGCAGACTTACCTGTCAAAGAAGCCCTCTAGCGCTGCGGGGTGATTGATCCAGCGGGACCCAGGCGCTTCCATGTTCGCCTGGCAGAGGCTTACTAGGGGGGGGGGGCGAGGGGGCGGGCTGCCCCCAGGTACCACACACTGGGCGGGTGTCAGACTGTCACCCCCCTCCGCGATTGTACAGTACACCCGCGGTGGCAGCGCCGTGGGTTTAGGCAGCACCACACTGTGACAGGCAGGGAGAGGCAAGCTAGCTACAGTGGCGAGGGGGAGGGGGGTGTGTAAACAGGGGGAGGGGACCTGCTGTGCATGTGCCACTGTGCTGATTTGAGGTACTGATGGGGGGCTGCACTGAACGGGTGGGCTACACTGAATGGGGGGGCTACACTGAACGAGGGGAGGCTACAATGAAGGGGGGGCTACACTGAAGGGGGGCATCTGCACTGAACGAGGGGTCTGCACTGAATGGGTGGGTCTGCATTGAAGGGGTAGATACACTGAAGAGGGGCTACTCTGAAGGGGGGTTTCTGTAACATGCAGGGGGTCCAGAGATGCAGGGTGCTGTGTAATGTAAAGGGGTCCCAAGGTGCAGGGTGATGTGTATTGTAAAGGGGTCCAGAGATTCAGGGTGATGTGTATTGTAAAGGGGTCCAGAGATTCAGGTTGATGTGTAATGTAAAGGGGCCCAGAGGTGCAGGGTGCTGTGTAATGTAAAGGGGTCCAGAGGTGCAGGGTGCTGTGTAATGTAAAGGGGTCCAGAGGTGCGGTGCTATGTAATGTAAAGGGGTCCAGAGGTGCAGGGTGTTGTGTAATGTAAAGGGGCCCAGATATGCGGGGTGCTGTGTAATGTAGAGGGGTCCAGAGATGCAGCGTGATGTGTATTGTAAAGGGGCCCAGAGGTGCAGGGTGCTATGTAATGTAAAGGGGTCCAGAGATGCGGTTTGATGTGTATTGTAAAGGGGCCCAGAGGTGCAGGGTGCTGTGTAATGTAAAGGGGCCCAGAGGTGCAGGGTGCTGTGTAATGTAAAGGGGTCTCCTGATGCAGGGTGCTGTGTAATGTAAAGGGGTCCAGAGATGCAGGGTGATGTGTAATGTCAAGGGGTCCAGTGATGCAGGGTGCTGTGTAATGTAAAGGGGTCCAGTGATGCAGGGTGCTGTGTAATGTAAAGGGGCCCAGAGGTGCAGGGTGCTGTGTAATGTAAAGGGGTCCAGAGGTGCAAGGTGCTGTGTAATGTAAAGGGGGCCAGTGATGCAGGGTGCTGTGTAATGTAAAGGGGCCCAGTGATGCAGGGTGCTGTGTAATGTAAAGGGGTCCAGAGATGCAGGGTGCTGTGTAATGTAAAGGTGTGCAGGGGGCTGTGTAATGTAAAGGGGTCCAGAGGTGCAGGGTGCTATGTAATGTAAAGGGGCCCAGAGGCGCAGGGTGCTGTGTAATATAAAGGGCTCCAGAGATGCAGGGTGCTGTGTAATGTAAAGGGGTGCAGCGGGCTGTGTAATGTAAAGGGGTCCAGAGGTGCAGGGTGCTGTGTAATGTAAAGGGGCCCAGAAGCGCAGGGGGATGATTAATGTAAAGGGGCACAGAGGCGCAGGGAACTTTGTAGTGTAAAGGGGCCCAGAGATGCAGGGTGCAGTGTAATGTAAAGGGGTCCAGTGATGCAGGGTGCTGTGTAATGTAAAGGGGTCCAGAGATGCAGGATGTAGTGTAATGTAAAGGGGTCCAGTGATGCAGGGTGCTGTGTAATGTAAAGGGGTCCAGTGATACAGGGTGCTGTGTAATGTAAAGGGGCCCAGAGATGCAGGGTTATGTGTAATGTAAAGGGGTCCAGAGTTGCAGGGTGCTGTGTAATGTAAAGGGGTCCAGAGATGCAGGGTGCTGTGTAATGTAAAGGGGTCTAGTGATGCAGGGTGCTGTGTAATGTAAAGGGGGCCAGTGATGCAGGGTGCTGTGTAATGTAAAGGGGCCCAGTGGTGCAGGGTGCTGTGTAATGTAAAGGGGTCCAGAGATGCAGGGTGTAGTGTAATGTAAAGGGGTCCAGTGATGCAGGGTGCTGTGTAATGTAAAGGGGTCCAGTGATGCAGGGTGCTGTGTAATGTAAAGGGGCCCAGAGATGCAGGGTTCTGTGTAATGTAAAGGGGTCCAGAGATGCAGGGTGCTGTGTAATGTAAAGGGGTCTAGTGATGTAGGGTGTTGTGAAATGTAAAGGGGTCCAGTGATGTAGGGTGTTGTGTAATGTAAAGGGGTCCAGAGGTGCGGTGCTATGTAATGTAAAGGGGTCCAGAGGTGCAGGGTGTTGTGTAATGTAAAGGGGCCCAGATATGCGGGGTGCTGTGTAATGTAGAGGGGTCCAGAGATGCAGCGTGATGTGTATTGTAAAGGGGCCCAGAGGTGCAGGGTGCTATGTAATGTAAAGGGGTCCAGAGATGCGGTTTGATGTGTATTGTAAAGGGGCCCAGAGGTGCAGGGTGCTGTGTAATGTAAAGGGGCCCAGAGGTGCAGGGTGCTGTGTAATGTAAAGGGGTCTCCTGATGCAGGGTGCTGTGTAATGTAAAGGGGTCCAGAGATGCAGGGTGATGTGTAATGTCAAGGGGTCCAGTGATGCAGGGTGCTGTGTAATGTAAAGGGGTCCAGTGATGCAGGGTGCTGTGTAATGTAAAGGGGCCCAGAGGTGCAGGGTGCTGTGTAATGTAAAGGGGTCCAGAGGTGCAAGGTGCTGTGTAATGTAAAGGGGGCCAGTGATGCAGGGTGCTGTGTAATGTAAAGGGGCCCAGTGATGCAGGGTGCTGTGTAATGTAAAGGGGTCCAGAGATGCAGGGTGCTGTGTAATGTAAAGGTGTGCAGGGGGCTGTGTAATGTAAAGGGGTCCAGAGGTGCAGTGTGCTATGTAATGTAAAGGGGCCCAGAGGCGCAGGGTGCTGTGTAATATAAAGGGCTCCAGAGATGCAGGGTGCTGTGTAATGTAAAGGGGTGCAGCGGGCTGTGTAATGTAAAGGGGTCCAGAGGTGCAGGGTGCTGTGTAATGTAAAGGGGCCCAGAAGCGCAGGGGGATGATTAATGTAAAGGGGCACAGAGGCGCAGGGAACTTTGTAGTGTAAAGGGGCCCAGAGATGCAGGGTGCAGTGTAATGTAAAGGGGTCCAGTGATGCAGGGTGCTGTGTAATGTAAAGGGGTCCAGAGATGCAGGGTGTAGTGTAATGTAAAGGGGTCCAGTGATGCAGGGTGCTGTGTAATGTAAAGGGGTCCAGTGATACAGGGTGCTGTGTAATGTAAAGGGGCCCAGAGATGCAGGGTTATGTGTAATGTAAAGGGGTCCAGAGTTGCAGGGTGCTGTGTAATGTAAAGGGGTCCAGAGATGCAGGGTGCTGTGTAATGTAAAGGGGTCTAGTGATGCAGGGTGCTGTGTAATGTAAAGGGGGCCAGTGATGCAGGGTGCTGTGTAATGTAAAGGGGCCCAGTGGTGCAGGGTGCTGTGTAATGTAAAGGGGTCCAGAGATGCAGGGTGTAGTGTAATGTAAAGGGGTCCAGTGATGCAGGGTGCTGTGTAATGTAAAGGGGTCCAGTGATGCAGGGTGCTGTGTAATGTAAAGGGGCCCAGAGATGCAGGGTTCTGTGTAATGTAAAGGGGTCCAGAGATGCAGGGTGCTGTGTAATTTAAAGGGGTCTAGTGATGTAGGGTGTTGTGAAATGTAAAGGGGTCCAGTGATGTAGGGTGTTGTGTAATGTAAAGGGGTCCAGAGATGCAGGGTGCTGTGTAATGTAAAGGGGTCCAGAGATGCAGGGTGCTGTGTAATGTAAAGGGGTCTAGTGATGCAGGGTGCTGTGTAATGTAAAGGGGTCCAGTGATGTAGGGTGCTGTGTTATGTAAAGGGTGCAGGGAGCTGTGTAATATAAAGGGGTCCAGAGGTGCAGGGTGCTATGTAATGTAAAGGGGCCCAGAGGCGCAGGGTGCTGTGTAATATAAAGGGCTCCAGAGATGCAGGGTGCTGTGTAATGTAAAGGAGTGCAGCGGGCTGTGTAATGTAAAGGGGTCCAGAGGTGCAGGGTGCTGTGTAATGTAAAGGGGCCCAGAAGCGCAGGGGGATGATTAATGTAAAGGGGCACAGAGGCGCAGGGAACTTTGTAGTGTAAAGGGGCCCAGAGATGCAGGGTGCAGTGTAATGTAAAGGGGTCCAGTGATGCAGGGTGCTGTGTAATGTAAAGGGGTCCAGAGATGCAGGGTGTAGTGTAATGTAAAGGGGTCCAGTGATGCAGGGTGCTGTGTAATGTAAAGGGGTCCAGTGATACAGGGTGCTGTGTAATGTAAAGGGGCCCAGAGATGCAGGGTTATGTGTAATGTAAAGGGGTCCAGAGTTGCAGGGTGCTGTGTAATGTAAAGGGGTCCAGAGATGCATGGTGCTGTGTAATGTAAAGGGGTCTAGTGATGCAGGGTGCTGTGTAATGTAAAGGGGTCCAGAGATGCAGGGTGCTGTGTAATGTAAAGGTGTGCAGGGGGCTGTGTAATGTAAAGGGGTCCAGAGGTGCAGGGTGCAATGTAATGTAAAGGGGCCCAGAGGCGCAGGGTGCTGTGTATTATAAAGGGCTCCAGAGATGCAGGGTGCTGTGTAATGTAAAGGGGTGCAGCGGGCTGTGTAATGTAAAGGGGTCCAGAGGTGCAGGGTGCTGTGTAATGTAAAGGGGCCCAGAAGCGCAGGGGGATGATTAATGTAAAGGGGCACAGAGGCGCAGGGAACTTTGTAGTGTAAAGGGGCCCAGAGATGCAGGGTGCAGTGTAATGTAAAGGGGTCCAGTGATGCAGGGTGCTGTGTAATGTAAAGGGGTCCAGAGATGCAGGGTGTAGTGTAATGTAAAGGGGTCCAGTGATGCAGGGTGCTGTGTAATGTAAAGGGGTCCAGAGATGCAGGGTGTAGTGTAATGTAAAGGGGTCCAGTGATGCAGGGTGCTGTGTAATGTAAAGGGGTCCAGTGATGCAGGGTGCTGTGTAATGTAAAGGGGCCCAGATATGCAGGGTTCTGTGTAATGTAAAGGGGTCCAGAGATGCAGGGTGCTGTGTAATGTAAAGGGGTTTAGTGATGTAGGGTGTTGTGAAATGTAAAGGGGTCCAGTGATGTAGGGTGTTGTGTAATGTAAAGGGGTCCAGAGATGCAGGGTGCTGTGTAATGTAAAGGGGTCCAGAGATGCAGGGTGCTGTGTAATGTAAAGGGGTCTAGTGATGCAGGGTGCTGTGTAATGTAAAGGGGTCCAGTGATGTAGGGTGCTGTGTTATGTAAAGGGTGCAGGGAGCTGTGTAATGTAAAGGGGTCCAGAGGTGCAGGGTGCTATGTAATGTAAAGGGGCCCAGAGGCGCAGGGTGCTGTGTAATATAAAGGGCTCCAGAGATGCAGGGTGCTGTGTAATGTAAAGGAGTGCAGCGGGCTGTGTAATGTAAAGGGGTCCAGAGGTGCAGGGTGCTGTGTAATGTAAAGGGGCCCAGAAGCGCAGGGGGATGATTAATGTAAAGGGGCACAGAGGCGCAGGGAACTTTGTAGTGTAAAGGGGCCCAGAGATGCAGGGTGCAGTGTAATGTAAAGGGGTCCAGTGATGCAGGGTGCTGTGTAATGTAAAGGGGTCCAGAGATGCAGGGTGCTGTGTAATGTAAAGGGGTCCAGAGATGCAGGGTGCTGTGTAATGTAAAGGGGTCTAGTGATGCAGGGTGCTGTGTAATGTAAAGGGGTCCAGTGATGTAGGGTGCTGTGTTATGTAAAGGGTGCAGGGAGCTGTGTAATGTAAAGGGGTCCAGAGGTACAGGGTGCTGTGTAATGTAAAGGGGCCCAGAGGCGCAGGGGGATGTGTAATGTATAGGGGCCCAGAGGCGCAGGGAACTGTGTAGTGTAAAGGGGCCCAGAGATGCAGGGTGCAGTGTAATGTAAATGGGGTCTCCTGATGCAGGGTGCTGTGTAATGTAAAGGGGTCCAGAGATGCAGGGTGATGTGTAATGTAAAGGGGTCCAGTGATGCAGGGTGCTGTGTAATGTAAAGGGGTCCAGTGATGCAGGGTGCTGTGTAATGTAAAGGGGCCCAGAGATGCAGGGTCCTGTGTAATGTAAAGGGGTCCAGAGATGCAGGGTGCTGTGTAATGTAAAGGGGTCTAGTGATGCAGGGTGCTGTGTAATGTAAAGGGGGCCGGTGATGCAGGGTGCTGTGTAATGTAAAGGGGCCCAGTGGTGCAGGGTGCTGTGTAATGTAAAGGGGTCCAGAGATGCAGGGTGTAGTGTAAAGTAAAGGGGTCCAGTGATGCAGGGTGCTGTGTAATGTAAAGGGGTCTAGTGATGCAGGGTGCTGTGTAATGTAAAGGGGCCCAGAGATGCAGGGTTCTGTGTAATGTAAAGGGGTCCAGAGATGCAGGGTGCTGTGTAATGTAAAGGGGTCTAGTGATGCAGGGTGCTGTGTAATGTAAAGGGGTCCAGAGATGCAGGGTGATGTGTAATGTAAAGGGGTCCAGAGATTCAGGGTGCTGTGTAATGTAAAGGGGTCCAGTGATGTAGGGTGCTGTGTAATGTAAAGGGGTCCAGAGATGAAGGGTGCTGTGTAATGTAAAGGGGTCTAGTGATGCAGGGTGCTGTGTAATGTAAAGGGGTCCAGAGATGAAGGGTGCTGTGTAATGTAAAGGGGTCTAGTGATGCAGGGTGCTGTGTAATGTAAAGGGGCCCAGAGGTGCAGGGAACTGTGTAGTGTAAAGGGGCCCAGAGATGCAGGGTGCAGTGTAATGTAAAGGGGTCTCGTGATGCAGGGTGCTGTGTAATGTAAAGGGGTCCAGAGATGCAGGGTGATGTGTAATGTAAAGGGGTCCAGTGATGCAGGGTGCTGTGTAATGTAAAGGGGTCCAGTGATGCAGGGTGCTGTGTAATGTAAAGGGGCCCAGAGATGCAGGGTGCTGTGTAATGTAAAGGGGTCCAGAGATGCAGGGTGCTGTGTAATGTAAAGGGGTCTAGTGATGCAGGGTGCTGTTTAATGTAAAGGGGGCCAGTGATGCAGGGTGCTGTGTAATGTAAAGGGGTCCAGTGGTGCAGGGTGCTGTGTAATGTAAAGGGGTCCAGAGATGCAGGGTGTAGTGTAATGTAAAGGGGTCCAGTGATGCAGGGTGCTGTGTAATGTAAAAGGGTACAATGATGCAGGGTGCTGTGTAATGTAAAGGGGCCCAGAGATGCAGGGTTCTGTGTAATGTAAAGGGGTCCAGAGATGCAGGGTGCTGTGTAATGTAAAGGGGTCTAGTGATGCAGGGTGCTGTGTAATGTAAAGGGGTCCAGAGATGCAGGGTGATGTGTAATGTAAAGGGGTCCAGAGATGCAGGGTGCTGTGTAATGTAAAGGGGTCCAGAGATGCAGGGTGCTGTGTAATGTAAAGGGGTCTAGTGATGTAGGGTGCTGTGTAATGTAAAGGGGTCCAGTGATGTAGGGTGCTGTGTAATGTAAGGGGGTCCAGAGATGCAGGGTGCTGTGTAATGTAAAGGGGTCCAGAGATGCAGGGTGCTGTGTAATGTAAAGGGGTCTAGTTATGCAGGGTGCTGTGTAATGTAAAGGGGTCCAGTGATGTAGGGTGCTGTGTTATGTAAAGGGGTCCAGAGATGCAGGGTTCTGTGTAATGTAAAGGGGTCCAGAGATGCAGGGTGTTGTGTAATGTAAAGGGGTCTAGTGATGCAGGGTGCTGTGTAATGTAAAGGGGTCCAGAGATGCAGGGTGCTGTGTAATGTAAAGGGGTCTAGTTATGCAGGGTGCTGTGTAATGTAAAGGGGCCCAGAGATGCAGGGTTCTGTGTAATGTAAAGGGGTCCAGAGATGCAGGGTGCTGTGTAATGTAAAGGGGTCTAGTGATGCAGGGTGCTGTGTAATGTAAAGGGGTCCAGTGATGTAGGGTGCTGTGTTATGTAAAGGGTGCAGGGAGCTGTGTAATGTAAAGGGGTCCAGAGGTACAGGGTGCTGTGTAATGTAAAGGGGCCCAGAGGCGCAGGGGGATGTGTAATGTATAGGGGCCCAGAGGCGCAGGGAACTGTGTAGTGTAAAGGGGCCCAGAGATGCAGGGTGCAGTGTAATGTAAAGGGGTCTCCTGATGCAGGGTGCTGTGTAATGTAAAGGGGTCTCGTGATGCAGGGTGCTGTGTAATGTAAAGGGGTCCAGTGATGTAGGGTGCTGTGTTATGTAAAGGGTGCAGGGAGCTGTGTAATGTAAAGTGGTCCAGAGGTGCAGTGTGCTGTGTAATGTAAAGGGGCCCAGAGGCGCAGGGGGATGTGTAATGTATAGGGGCCCAGAGCCGCAGGGAACTGTGTAGTGTAAAGGGGCCCAGAGATGCAGGGTGCAGTGTAATGTAAAGGGGTCTCCTGATGCAGGGTGCTGTGTAATGTAAAGGGGTCCAGAGATGCAGGGTGATGTGTAATGTAAAGGAGTCCAGTGATGCAGGGTGCTGTGTAATGTAAAGGGGGCCAGTGATGCAGGGTGCTGTGTAATGTAAAGGGGCCCAGAGATGCAGGGTCCTGTGTAATGTAAAGGGGTCCAGAGATGCAGGGTGCTGTGTAATGTAAAGGGGTCTAGTGATGCAGGGTGCTGTGTAATGTAAAGGGGGCCAGTGATGCAGGGTGCTGTGTAATGTAAAGGGGCCCAGTGGTGCAGGGTGCTGTGTAATGTAAAGGGGTCCAGAGATGCAGGGTGTAGTGTAATGTAAAGGGGTCCAGTGATGCAGGGTGCTGTGTAATGTAAAGGGGTCCAGTGATGCAGAGTGCTGTGTAATGTAAAGGGGCCCAGAGATGCAGGGTGCTGTGTAATGTAAAGGGGTCCAGAGATGCAGGGTGCTGTGTAATGTAAAGGGGTCTAGTGATGCAGGGTGCTGTGTAATGTAAAGGGGGCCAGTGATGCAGGGTGCTGTGTAATGTAAAGGGGTCCAGAGATGAAGGGTGCTGTGTAATGTAAAGGGGTCTAGTGATGCAGGGTGCTGTGTAATGTAAAGGGGCCCAGAGGTGCAGGGAACTGTGTAGTGTAAAGGGGCCCAGAGATGCAGGGTGCAGTGTAATGTAAAGGGGTCTCGTGATGCAGGGTGCTGTGTAATGTAAAGGGGTCCAGAGATGCAGGGTGATGTGTAATGTAAAGGGGTCCAGTGATGCAGGGTGCTGTGTAATGTAAAGGGGTCCAGTGATGCAGGGTGCTGTGTAATGTAAAGGGGCCCAGAGATGCAGGGTGCTGTGTAATGTAAAGGGGTCCAGAGATGCAGGGTGTTGTGTAATGTAAAGGGGTCTAGTGATGCAGGGTGCTGTTTAATGTAAAGGGGGCCAGTGATGCAGGGTGCTGTGTAATGTAAAGGGGCCCAGTGGTGCAGGGTGCTGTGTAATGTAAAGGGGTCCAGAGATGCAGGGTGTAGTGTAATGTAAAGGGGTCCAGTGATGCAGGGTGCTGTGTAATGTAAAAGGGTCCAGTGATGCAGGGTGCTGTGTAATGTAAAGGGGCCCAGAGATGCAGGGTTCTGTGTAATGTAAAGGGGTCCAGAGATGCAGGGTGCAGTGTAATGTAAAGGGGTCTAGTGATGCAGGGTGCTGTGTAATGTAAAGGGGTCCAGAGATGCAGGGTGATGTGTAATGTAAAGGGGTCCAGAGATGCAGGGTGCTGTGTAATGTAAAGGGGTCCAGAGATGCAGGGTGCTGTGTAATGTAAAGGGGTCTAGTGATGTAGGGTGCTGTGTAATGTAAAGGGGTCCAGTGATGTAGGGTGCTGTGTAATGTAAAGGGGTCCAGAGATGCAGGGTGCTGTGTAATGTAAAGGGGTCCAGAGATGCAGGGTGCTGTGTAATGTAAAGGGGTCTAGTTATGCAGGGTGCTGTGTAATGTAAAGGGGTCCAGTGATGTAGGGTGCTGTGTTATGTAAAGGGGTCCAGAGATGCAGGGTTCTGTGTAATGTAAAGGGGTCCAGAGATGCAGGGTGCTGTGTAATGTAAAGGGGTCTAGTGATGCAGGGTGCTGTGTAATGTAAAGGGGTCCAGAGATGCAGGGTGCTGTGTAATGTAAAGGGGTCTAGTGATGCAGGGTGCTGTGTAATGTAAAGGGGCCCAGAGATGCAGGGTGCTGTGTAATGTAAAGGGGTCTAGTTATGCAGGGTGCTGTGTAATGTAAAGGGGTCTAGTGATGCAGGGTGCTGTGTAATGTAAAGGGGCCCAGAGATGCAGGGTTCTGTGTAATGTAAAGGGGTCCAGAGATGCAGGGTGCTGTGTAATGTAAAGGGGTCTAGTGATGCAGGGTGCTGTGTAATGTAAAGGGGTCCAGAGATGCAGGGTGATGTGTAATGTAAAGGGGTCCAGAGATGCAGGGTTCTGTGTAATGTAAAGGGGTCCAGAGATTCAGGGTGCTGTGTAATGTAAAGGGGTCCAGTGATGTAGGGTGCTGTGTAATGTAAAGGGGTCCAGAGATGCAGGGTGATGTGTAATGTAAAGGGGTCCAGAGATGAAGGGTGCTGTGTAATGTAAAGGGGTCCAGAGGTGCAGTTGTGGAGAGGGGGTACACAGTAGTGACAAAGAGATATTGAAGGATGCAGAGGTATGCCGGGGGCACAGTGGGGTGTTTTTACCTTTTAATGTGGGGGGGGGGGGGTGCCAGATATAGGATCCGCCCCGGGTGCCGAATGCTCTAGGTATGCCCCTGTCACCTGGTCTTCCTTCCAGGTTCCATGTCTTCAGCCGCTTGAATGGGTGGGGCGCGATGACCTCATTCCTGCACATGCACATGGGAATCATGCTGTGGCACAGATTGGGAGAGGTAAATATACGAGCTGCACATTTGCGGCTCAGTGTACATGACGGCTAACAGGCAGGAGAAAGCTTCAATGATAGAAAAGACAAACATTGTTTCTTCTGTCATAAAAATATATGAATGTTACAGTACACTTTGAGATGTGTTTTGGTGCATTGATTTCAAAGAAAAATCATCTTGCCAAAATACACAAATGTAGCTCCAGCCTTGCTGCTAATTAACACCTATGCTTTTTACTGCACGTTTTTAAAGCACTTCCGTATATGTTCATAGGTTAGTCATTGTTTTAATCAGTGCTAATTAACATCTGAGCAATGCATTGATGTCCATTTTACAGTAGGGTGACCAGACATTTTTTTTTTCAGGGGACAGTCCCCGGATTGAGGACACTGTCCCCGGACCAAGTCTGTCCCCAGTTTTGTCCCGGATTGGATTTGAACAGGGGCTGGGGCAATTTCAAAGACAGTCAGTGCAGAATAAAAAAAAAAAAATTCTGAATTACACACCCCCGCTCTGCTGCTCCTACTAGCTTAGGGGGGTGTATTTTTCCATTATCTGTGCGCCTTTCTGATGATCATGTGCTGGTCGGAGCGGAGGGAATATTTCTTCAGTTTCAGGTGCATGCCCATTCAGTTCCGCTCGCATGTTCTTCTGTCTTGGCTCAAGTCCCGGCCAGCCGCCTGCTTATCTCTTTGCCTTCCCTGGAGGAGTGATCTTCCTCCGCCTCCCCACCCAGTAGTATCCAGGGCCCGGAGAATAAGACTTGACAGGCTGTGAGGCGGGCGGCGGCAGCGATGGGCAGAGAGTCGCTGATTGACTCCATTACTAGTAAAAAAAAAAAATATGTCCCCGGATTTCATTTTAAAAATCTGGTCACCTTATTTTATAGGGCCTATTGATAACATTGGCAGCACATAAAAGTACATGTTTATTATTAAACACGCCTGAAATGGTGTGAATCCAACATACAGGCTACTGGGTGTTTTAGCAGTAGTGCCAGGTCCTAACCTCAGGCCCTTTTTATTAATTTCCTCACAGTGTCTAGAATTAATGTTCACCTTGGCTAAAAAGAAAATGACCTGTTTTCTATAACTGTTATTACATTTTTTTTTATATTACAATGTTTTTATTTAGAGATCTATATAACTCATTGCAGTCACCCAGGTGTGTCATTAAAGGTGGTTTTAATCCAAGAGAACAAACTCTATACACACATTATCTGCACAGCGGAGGCCATTTTGTTGGAGTCAAATGCATAGCCTTAATGAACTTCACATTGTGTAACGAGCTTTGCATGTGGTGCAGACCTACTCGTTTAGCAGTGTTTCTTCCTAGCAACTCTAGTTTTCAATGAATAAATTGAAGCAGGCCCTGTGGAGGTGAACTTGTTTGAGCTGTTCTCCTGAAGAAATGGCATGGCAGTTATATTGGATCGGTTTGCTCTTCATTTTATGTGTAAAATGTCAGCCCATGCCACAGCTTAAGATTCAGCCTCTTCTTTTGGATAGTAAGTAATTTTTCATTAGTCTGTCTTGTAAATTTGGTGTTAGGCATGGAAACATTTTTTAATGGTCCATTCATGCGCTTGCATTTTTATTTTTATTGTATATCCTATGTGAACATGAAGCTGCATGTGATTGATGCAAAGGATTTCTGTGAAGGTTTGGGCTACATTCACACACCACCCGCCAGTGAGAATCTGTAGTCTTGCCAGTGATTCTACACACCACCTGCACACACCAGGTGTGTGACCAGCAACAGTTGTCAGGTTTTCACTGCACAAAAAGTGGCGGCCACCACTGTTCGCAAGAAACCACCAATCCTCTGGGTGGTTGCATGCAAATTCAACCATACCTAGACCCAAACTGTGTTTTCATTGTTAACATTTCTTCTGAGTTTCTTGTTGCAGCTAATTTACTTGTTTGTATGGGGCCATAGCACAGAGTGATGCTGCATTTACAGGTGATGTTTAGCCATCTCAAAACACAAGTGTTCCACCCCTGAAAATATAGCCTAAGGTTTTGGGGTTGGAGGAAGAGGTATAGGGAACATTTTAAAGAGGTAAAATATTAAAGGGCACTTATTGTTTGGTGGGGGTTAAAGTGGTTGTAAACCCTTACAACACACTTTTTGCTACAGGTAAGCCTATAATAAGGCTTACCTGTAGCTACCCTGGATATCACCTGAACGGTTTAGGAGATATCCCCTGTATGTGCCGATGTCATTGGCACATACGCACTGAAGCAATGGCACGTATGTGCCGATGGTTCAGTGAGTGTGCCATTACTGGCGTCTCCCATGCGCGGGTGTGAAGTTATCGTGGCTCCGGCCAATCACAGCGCCGGAGCCCGCGATACCTGGAAGTAACTCCGGGAGAGATGTAGCCGGCTGGAGGGGGGGGGGGGTGTACGAGGACCACTGCAGGGGGTTTCAATGTAAGATTAGTAATTCATAATGAGCTAGTATGCCCAGAAGGAAACCAAAAAACACTTTCTTCAGGAGTTTGAACTGAGGAACAGGTTAAATGGTCTTTTGTTTAGTGTTTGGGCTTGTTTTAGGGATAGGGTGTTGGGTAATGTAGGGGGTTATTTACTAAAACTGGTGCAGCTGTGCATAGAAACCAATCATCAGCTTTCAGGCTTTATTGTCTAAGCTAAATTGAACAAGCTGAAGTTAGAAGCTGATTGGCTTCCATGAACAACTGCTCCAGATTCTGAGTGTTCCCGTTTTTTAGTAAATATCCCCCATTGAGTTTAGTGTGTACAGCAAATGTGTTAGAAAGCATTCATACTGTAAACATTTAAGAGTCTAAAGTCCTTGTACGCTTCAACTTGCATAAGAGCATTGTGTTTGATAAACGTTTTTAGACCACTTATAAAACTTTCAGTCAGCTTTTAAGTATCCTTTTAATTTTGAGTCTTTTTTTAAAGAGGTTGTAACCCCTTTATAACCACCTTTTTTGTCTACAGAAAAGCCTATAATAAAGCTTGCCTATAGGTACCATGAATTTCTCCTAAACTTGCACAGTTGAGGAGATATTCAATGTATCCACATGTGTCAACGTCATCGCCACATGTGCACTGAAGAAACGACTCGTTCATGATGTTTCTTCAGCTGCTGCGCTGTGACCGGTGGCATGCGTGGGAGTGACTTCTTCGCGGCTCCAGCCAATCGCATCGCTGGAGCCTGGGAACCCGGAATTAACATTCCGGAGACGTGTCGCCCGTCACAGCTTCGATCTAAGGTAAGTATTTCACAATGCGCTAGTATGCTATGCATACTAGCGCATTATGACTTTGTCTTGCAGGTTGTGTGGTGTTCCTCCCCCCCCCCCCCAGAGTTTACAACCACTTTAATGCAACCTTTAGTTTGCAGGTGCTCAAGTGAATGCTGACTGTTCCTTTTTTAAATAGGCAGTTAGTGGGCTTTCATTAAGGCTGGCCGTACATTATACACTTTTCTTATTTAATTTACTTTTAGATTTACCAAAACCATATAATAGGTCAAACCTAAACCCTTACAATGTGTATGCTGTCAGGCAGGACCTTGCACTACACAGTTTCAGGTAAATCTTAAGTAAACTGTAGTGTGTGGCCAGCCTAAGTTTCAAACCGAGTGAAGCTTTCTGAAAGACTTAACCACTTCCCGCCCAGTCAATAGCATATTGACGTCCAGGAAGTGGTTCAGTTATCCACACTGGACGTCATATGACATCCTGCAGGATAACAGCTGCCGCGCGCCCGGGGGGGGGGCGCGCATCGCGGCGATCGGTGGAGCGGTGTGTCAGTCTGACACACCGCTACACTGATCTCGGTAAAAAGCCTCCGGTGGAGGCTTTTTACCACGTGATCAGCCGTGTCCAATCATGGCTGATCAGGAAGAGCCGTTGATCGGCTCTGTCCTCAGTCGCGTATGACAGACGCGAGCCGATCGGGGGGTTTGCGCTGATTGTTTATCAGCGCAGCCCCCCTCGGATACCCACACTGGACCACCAGGGAAGCCCCCCAGGACCACCAGGGAACGCCAAAGCGGGTGCCCGTCAGTGCCGCTTTACGGGTGCCCGTCAGTGAAGCAGAAAAGGTACTTATTTACAAAAAAAATTGACAGAAACAAAGAAAACTTAGTTTTTTTTCAAAATGTTCGCTCTTTTTTTATTTGTTGTGCAAAAAATAAAAATTGCCGAGGCGATCAAATACCACCGAAAGAAAGCTCTATTTGTGGGAACAAAAATGATAAAAAAATTGTTTGGGTACAGTGTTGCATGACCGCGCAATTGTCATTCAAATTGTGACAGCGCTGAAAGCTCAAAATTGGCTTGGGCAGGAAAGTGTATAAGTGCATGGTATTGAAGTGGTTAAAAACCAAAAATATCGGCACTAATGATAGCATTAATAGCAACACACCTGCTAATACAAATCTTCTGGCAAAAAGACAAAATAACATAAATCACAAAGTGCAGTGATAAGAATCAATAAAAAGTCCCAATGTTGAGAAAATATGACCTCTCAATAAAAACCTGCGACAATGCACATTACATGCTTTGCGGTGTCATTTATCTTCAATGACGACACTAGTGTACTAAAAACACTATGCTCTACTGTTAACAATAAAGGGACACATCCTATTTTTTCCATGCCATTATGCATTGGCAGTTCAGCGATCTACTACACGGGAGGGGGGGGGCAGGAGAACTGGGATCTACTACATGGGGGGGCAGGAGAACTGGGATCTACTACACGGGGGGGGGGGGGGGGTTCAGGAGAACTGGAATCTACTACACTTCTGGAGAACTGGGATCTACTACACGGGGGGGGGGGGGATTCAGGGATGCTGCGATTAGGATTCCTCTGCCACAGGACTATTATCAAAGTCCTACACCTCCCAGCCAAGCAATAATGAGAAACCTTTAGCGTATTGCAGGGCTTATATTAAACGATGATGGATCCCTCCTTTAGGCGAGTTTCCAGGCCTCTTCCCGAGACAGCAGTACCATCGCAAGTCTCCTCGGACTGATCCTGGTCTCCTTTCCTCAAGGTGGGCTCCCTAACGGAGGGCAGTCTGGGATCCTTCTTTGAGGTATTGGGCCTACCAAGCGGCCTCGGGCTGAAGGTGCCCGGGACCGAAACACACGCACGCACCCCTGGCCATGAGGGCCACACGAGGTGGGGTACGTGCCGAAGACCCCACGCTAATGGCGTCTGCCCCTTATGTACCCTCTCCCAGCATGCACAGCAGGCTGACCACGCCCACTGCACGGCTGCTGAGAGAGGACACCCAATGGTGCTGTGGTTCAACCTGAGCCGGCGGTGACAGCGCCACCCACGGGCAACAGGGAACTTTACTGCCAGGCAGTATCACAACTACCGGCTCAGACTACCCCTAAATTTGTACACAGCGCCCCCAAATATTGGGGTGGGATATATATATATATATATATATATATATATATATATATATATATATATATATATATAATTTTATTATAGCTGTGGAAATTAACTATTCCTCGATTTAATTGCTTTGATCGATCAAAATTCTTTGGGCTTGCCGTGTCCATCTGAATGGCTCCTTTGCTGTGCCTTCATATCTGCATGCCGGCAGGACCTTACTATCTGCCACACGCAAGGGCTGTTACATTTCCCTCTATCAACCTGGGATTCTACAGCCATCCACTGGGAGTTGAGATAGTTCCCTTCACAGGACATCTACATGCCGACGGACCGATGTTAGCCCTTTCTCATCTGGATTCAGCAGTGGTATCGTTGTACACATTTTTATACCAGTATCATACTTAGATACATGTTTTTATGACTGCTTTTGCTACCATAGATTTTATCTCCAGTGCAATATTTATTTTGTTACCTACTTGAAGACTATAAAAGTTTTAATGCTATTCCCATCGAGCGCTGCCTTTGTGTATTTTTTGTATCCTGCTATAGATTTTTCCAGTGGTTGGTAGCTGCACTGGGAATCGGCCTGCAAGGAGATCAGCTAAAAGTAGTTGGATATCTATGTGCGTTTATAATCGAAATTAGTCGATTAATCGATTAAAAAAAATCGATTAATCGAACACGAAAATTTTAATCAGTAACAGCGATTAAAATTTTCGTGTTCGCTTAATCAATTTTTTTTTAATCGCTTAATCGACTAATTTCGATTAATTATAACGCACATAGATATCCAACTACTTTTAGCTGATCTCCTTGCAGGCCGATTCCCAGTGCAGCTACCAACCACTGGAAAAATCGATAGCAGGATACAAAAAACACACAAAGGCAGCGCTCGATGGGAATAGCATTAAAACTTTTATAGTCTTCAAGTAGGTAACAAAATATTGCACTGGAGATAAAATCGCTGTAGCTACATAAACTGTAAAAATTGTGCGAGTAATACCAAACGGTAGCAAAAGCAGTCATTAAAAACCTGTAGCTAAGAATGATACTGGTATAAAAATGTGTATAACGATACCACTGCTGAATCCAGATGAGGAGGGGTTAACATCAGTCCGTTGGCATGTAGATGTCCCGTGAAGGGAACTATCACAACTCCCAGTGGATGGCTGTAGAATCCCAGGTTGATGGAGGGAAGTGTAGCAGCCCTTGCGTGTGGCAGATGGTAAGGTCCCGCCGGCATGCAGATATGAAGGCACAGCAAAGGAGCCCTTCAGATGGACACGGCAAGCCCAAAGAATTAATCGATTTAATCGAGGAATTAATAGTTAATTTCCACTGTGTGTGTGTTCTATCTCCAAGGTAATCTGCCGGTGAAACATAGAAGGGGGGAAAAAATAAATCTGCAAGGGTTTTTACCTATTCCCTACTCTACCTACAACTAAATGCATGCACTTTAAAGAGGAGTTCCACCCAAAAATGAAACTTCCGCTGTCCGGATCCCCCCCCCCCCTCTGGTGTCCATATTTGGCTCCTTTCAGGGAAGAGGGGGAGCAGGCGCCTGTATAATGCAGATATTTGCTCCCACGATCGCCACGCCCGGCCCCTCCTTCATCCCGCCGCTGTCTTCTAGGAGACACACAGGTCCCAGAAGACAGCAGGGACCACTCCGCACGCGCATTGCGACTTGCGCATGCACAGTAGGAAACCAGGCTGTGAAGTCGCAAGGCTTCATTTCCTGATTTCCCTACTAGCAATGCTGGCGCCTGCACCTGGAGACAGGTACCGTATAAACTCAAATATAAGCTGAGGCACCTATTTTTACTACAAAAAAAACTGTGAAAACATTGACTCAAGTAGAAGCCTAGGGTGGGAAAATACAGCAGCTACTGGGTAAACAATACCCAGTTGCAGTCTCACTGTGCCCAGTTGCAGCTGTACCTTTCATTACTAAAACGGCGTGCGTCTCCCGCTGTGTAATGCAGTCTTTTCGGCCGTCCATTGAAACAAAGCCCCTCCTCCTCCGTCTGTGATAGAGGAACACTGATACGATGCTGGGAAACTGTATCAGTGTTCCGCCTATCAGACAAGGAGGAGGCGGGGCTTTGTTACAATGGACGAGCGAACAGAAAGCATTACACAGCAGGAGACGCACGCTGTTTTAACATAAGGTATGGCTCACTCGAGTATAAGCTGAGGGAGTTTTTCAGCCTAAAAAATGGGCTGAAAAACTCGGCTTATACTCAAGTATATACGGCAAATGTCCTTTTAACCACTTCGCGCCCGGGCAATGCTTTAAAGAAGTCAGCATTGTGGCGCTTAATTGCCGGGAGGGTGTCCATGGACGTCCTCCTCCTGTTGTCCCCACCCCCCCGCGAGCGTGCATCGGGGAAAATCTGTGTTGGCTGTGTCCAAGGGACAAGGCCAATCGCAGATCGTGCTGAATGGCCAATCACAGAGGCCATTCAACACTCAATCTCGCTGTCCAATGAGAGATGATCTCAAATATAAATGTAGCGACCTCGCCCCTCTCACCCCTTCTCATTCTCGGCTTGTCTTGTTTCTGTCTAGGGGTGTCAGTACCGGGGGGAGGGATGAGATGCACCACAGCCCATGTCCTCCATAGTGAAGAGGTGAAGGCCAGAAAGATCGGGCTTTGTGTAGGTGTCCTAGGGTCAGATCCTTTCCTCGGATTTGCTCCGAGTAACCAGAGTTCCACACACTGAATAGGTCCAACACAGTTTTTTATTCTTCTCAGCGAATAAACATACAGCACAGTCAAGTTGGGACCTTTGCAACAATTAATTAATGGGAGTAGGTCGAGGCACAATCCTTTAATCTCTTAACGACCGCCCACTGTAATTCTACGTTGGCAGAATGGCACGAACAGGCACAATCACGTACCTGTACGTGACTGCCTTCATATGGGTGGGGGGTCCGATCGGACCCCCCTCCGGTACAGTGAGTGGCTGGGATTGCTTCGGGAGCGATCCGTGATGAGGGGGCAGCCATTCGATTCTGGCCACCCCCTCGCGATCGCTTATGGGGAATCGAATGCTTCCTCTGCCTGTGTAATGAGGAAGTGATGTCATCCCTCATGCGGCGCAGGTTTTTATAGCGTCGGGTGCCCCCATATATTACCTAATAAAGGTTTAACCCCCTGATTGCCCCTAGTTAACCCTTTCACCAGTGATCACCATATAAGTGTTACGCTGGTTGGTTATTTTGCTTTTTTATAGTGTCGGGGCACCCGCTGTATATAACCCAATAAAGGTTTAACCCCCTGATCGCCCGGCGGGTGATATCAATTAGGTTTTAGCATCAGAGAGGGTCTGCGTCACACCCCAGGCAGCGTCAGGTTAGTGCCAGTAACGCTGCCACCCATGCGTGAAGCATACACCTCTCTAAGGCTGCATTCACACCTGAGCGTAGCGAATCGGGCGTTTTTACCATTGTTTTGTCGCGCGAATTTGCGCCCGTCGGAACGCTCGTTGTCGCGCTAGACGCTTGAATCGGGCGTTTCCATTACATTATATGAATCCTAAAACGCCCAATCTGCCCGATTTCGCGCGACAAAAAAGGGTCCGGAACTTGTTTGAGCTTCAGGCGTTCGGCTTCAGGCGACATGGAGTGGAGATGTGAACCATCTCCATAGAGAATAATGGATTTTTTCCCCTCTAGCGTTTTGTAGCTTCAGGCTACAAAACGCTCAGGTGTGAATGCAGCCTTAGTGGTATAGTATCTGAACAGATCAATATCTGATCAGATCTATACTAGCGTCCCCAGCAATTTAGGGTTCCCAAAAACGCGGTGTTAGCGGGATCAGCCCAGATACCTGCGTTTTGCCCCTCCGTCCAGCCCAGGCCACCTAAGTGCAGTATCGATCGATCACTGTAACTTACAAAACACAAGACACATAACTGCAGCGTTCGCAGAGACGGGCCTGATCCCTGCGACTCCAGTGCTGTAGGAGGTGATTTCACCACCACAGTAAAAAAGAAAAAAAAAAAAAAAGCATATGCCGAAGCATTGGGGCGGAGGAGCGATTTTGCTCCTAATGCCGCGTACATACAGTCGAAATTCCGACGGAGGCTTGCCCGTGGAAAAGTCAGAGTGTGTGTGTGCGGCATAACTTTTGCGGGAGGATGCCCCCATGCTTCGGCGCATATATAAATGGTGCATGTATGCCCATCATTAGAAGTGGGTGAATGAAGGGAGGTATTCTAATGGTGGGCATACCCACCGATCAATCTTTTTTTTCGTTCAGCCAACAGGCTGCATGAAAAAAAAGATTACAATACATGTCCAACAAGGACCAGCAACGTACTGGTATGTTGCTGGACTTTGAATGGTTATACCAGATTGATGCCTGAGGGTTTAGGTATCATCTTGGTATCATTCTTTTCAGCCAGCGGCCGGCTTTCATGTAAAAGCAATCCTAGTGGCTAATTAGCCTCTGAACTGCTTTTCAAGCAGTGGGAGGGAATGTTTCCCCCCCCCCCCGGATATAAAAAGCGCCATTGGGAAAGCATTTTATCACACCGATCTTGGTGTGGTCAGATGCTTTGAGGGCAGAGGAAAGATCTAGGGTCTAATAGACCCCAGTTTTTTTTCTATCATAGGGGATATTTACATTCCCTGAGATAACAATAAAAATGATAAAAAAACAAAAAATATAGAAGGAACAGTTTAAAAATAAAAAAGCAAAATTAATAATAAAAAAAAAAAAGCACCCCTGTCCTGCCCTGCTCTTGCGCAATGGCGAACGCAAGCGTCGGTCTGGCGTCATATGTAAACGGCAATTGCACCATGCATGTGAGGTATCACCGCAAAGGTCAGATCGAGGGCAGTCATTTTAGCAGTAGACCTCCTCTGTAAATCTAACGTGGTAACCTGTAAAGGCTTTTAAAAATGTATGTAGTTTGTCGCCAATGCGCGTTTATGCGAAATTTTAAAGCATGTCGTGTTTGGTATCTATGTACTCGGCCTAAAATCATCTTTTTTTTTTTTTTTTTTTTTTTTTTTATTTCATCAAACATTTGGGCAATATAGTGTATTTTAGTGCATTAAAATTAAAAAGTGTATTTTTTTCCCCAAAAAATGCGTTTGAAAAATCGCTGCGCAAATGCTGTATGGAAAAAAATGCAACACCCACCATTTTATTCTGTAGGGCCTTTGCTTTAAAAAAATATATAATGTTTGGGGGTTTAACATATTCTTGCAAAAAAAAAAAAAAATGTTTTCATGTAAACAAAAAGTGTCCAGAAAGGGCTTTGTCTTCAAGTGGTTAGAGTGGATGTAAGCTTCCTAATGTTGTGTCTAAAATGTTGTGTATATAAAAGTTCAACCCCCCCCCCCCCCAAATTACCCCATTTTGGAAAGTAGACACCCCAAGCTATATACTGAGAGGCATGTCGAGTCCATTGAATATTTTATATGTTGACACACGTTGCGGAAAATAGACAACAATTTTTTTTTTTTTTTTGCACAAAGTTGTCACTAAATGATATATTGCTCAAACATGCCATGGGCATATGTGGAATTACACCCCAAAATACATTCTGTTGCTTCTCCTGAGTACAGGGATACCACACGTGTAAGACTTTTTTTTTTTTTTTGGGAGCCTAGCCGCGTACGGGACCCCAAAAACCAGGCACCGCCTTCAGGCTTTCTAAGGGTGTAAATTTTTGATTTCACTCCTCACTGCCTATCACAGTTTCGGAGGCCATGGAATGCCCAGATGGCACCCCCCCCCAAAATTACCCCATTTTGGAAAGTAGACACCTCAAGCTATTTTGCTGAGAGGTATGGTGAGTATTTTGCAGATCTCGCTTTTTGTCACAAAGTTTTGAAAATTGAAAAAAAAAAATATATATATTTTCTTTCTTTTTCAAAAACAAATGAGAGCTTTAAAATACTCACCATGCCTCTCAGCAAATAGCTTGGGGTGTCTACTTTCCAAAATGCTGTAATTTGGGGGGGGGGGGGGGGGGGGTTGTGCTATTTTGGCATTTTATGGCCTTCGAAACTGTGATAGGTAGTGAGGAGTGAAATCAAAAATTTGCGCCCTTAGAAATCCTGAAGGCGGTGCTTGGTTTTCGGGGGCCCGTACGCGGCTAGGCTCCCAAAAAGTCCCACACATGTGGTATCCCCGTACTCAGGAGAAGCAGCAAAATGTATTTTGGGGTGAAATTCCACATATAACCATGGCATGTGTGAGCAATATATCATTTAGTGACAACTTTTTGTATTTTTTTTTTTTTTTGTCATTATTCAATCACTTGGGACAAAAAAAAAAAAAAAAAAAAATTCAATGGGCTCAACATGCCTCTCAGCAATTTCCTTGGGATGTCTACTTTCCAAAATGGGGGGGGGGGGGGGGGTTTGTACTGCCCTGCCATTTTAGCACCTCAAGAAATGAGATAGGCAGTCATAAATTAAAAGCTGTGTAAATTACAGAAAATGTACCCTAGTTTGTAGACGCTATAACTTTTGCGCAAACCAATAAATATACGCTTATTGACTTTTTTTTTTAGTAAAAAAAAAAAAAACGTGGCTGAATACATTTTGGCCTAAATCTATGACTAAAATTGAGTTTATTCGATTTTTCTTATAACAAAAAGTGGGGCCGGGGGGGGGGGGGATTCCTCTACCCTCGCGGAACTCAGTCGAAGGTACTGAGCCCCAGGCATCCGCCATAGTACCTCACCCCAGGCTAAAGGTGCCTGAGATGGACTCCATCTCTCACTCCGGCCAGGTCAAGGGCACCTGGGTCTGGAACGCCAGCACCCAAGGTGCCTGGGTGCGGCCACATACTCTGAACCCCACGGTCAGGGTGTCCGCCCCTTTTTATCTCCTCTCCCTTTGCGTCACAGCAGGTTCCCCGCCCCGCTGTTCCAGCGCCAGGAAAGGACAAAAAGGCACAGTCTTGCGGTGTGAGTTCAACTACGCCACCTGTAGGCCGCAGGGAACCTCACACCACCAGAGTCCTCCAAGAACCACAAAAAGGGTCTTGAATTCCCTAGCAATCAGTGCATCTGGGTTACACTACCACCCAGATGCGTCCCCTAAATTCAAATACCCGCTACATAAACATATGAGATCATCTCTCATTGCCGGCTCTCCCTCCTCACACAGAGACTGTGTGAGGAGTGAGAGAGATCTGTGCTGTTCTAAAGTGAGTGTTAAAAAAAAAAAAAAAAAAAAAAAAAACATTACATCAAAAACACAGTGCCATCTTGGCGTCTCTAGTGCCACGTATCAGTGTCGCGTATTAGTGGCATCTGTCAGTGTCACGTGTCATCAGTGCCTATTTTTTTTTAATTGTTTGTTTATTTTTCGAGATATACAAAATAGACATGTACTCCAGACCATTGTATACATTCAGACATGACATATGTAGCCAAATATGATTAACAAAGCATCAAAGATCCTGGGTATCCATTTCAAGAAAAGAAAGAAGAGGAAATGCAGCTTAAAAAGATGGGGAATGAGCAGGGGGTCTGACATGTCTAATAAGTCATGGTTGTGCCAGATAAGACCTCCCACGTACGAAAAGGCCAGAGGTAAAAAAAGAAGGGGGGAACACATCTTATGTGTAAGATGACATAAAACCAAGAGCCAGCATTCTGGAATCAACATGGATCTGGGCTAGAATCTATGTCATATACCAAAGTATCCCAACTCTCCCAAATGCAATCAAACTTGGGTACAGCATCATCAATTATAGCGGTAAGGCGCTCCATCCTCCAACGTTGAGGTATAACTCGTTAGGCTGCTAGCAAGAGGAAAGCGATCAACTTACGATGGTGTTTGGGCATTCCTGGGAGGGGGAGACCTAGCAACAAGTATAGGGGCTGGAAGGGAATCGAAACTCCAAGAATCCTCTCCAGACACAAATGAACTTGTGTCCAGAAGGGAACCAATATCGAACATTCCCAAAATTTATGGAGATGGGTGCCAATTGAGGAACCACACCTCCAACACTGGCTATGTGGGGTTAACTTTCGAGCTGCCAGGAACTCAGGGGTCCTATACCAAAACATGAGTATTTTGTAAGTGGTTTCCCTGTGGGCCACACATCTGGAGACCTTAGATGTCGCGACCCATATCCTCCCCCAATCTAGCAATGATATAGGCCTGTCCAGTATGTTAGACCATTTCTTCATATATAAATGCATATGTTCGGTGAAAGGGGGGGCCGAATGTAAGATTTGGTATATAGTAGATATTTGATGGAGCTCGTACACCCCTCTAGTAGACATGTGCGATTAGTTTCGTATGAATCGGAAATTCGTACGAATTTTTCGAAATTCGTACATTTTTACGAATCCGAATATATACGAATTCTGTACGAAATTTCGTTTACGAATTTCGGCTCCAAATTATCCGAATCCAAACTACCAAATAAGGAATTTCAACTAATATGAAAAATTATAGCGGATATAACGAATGATTCAAATGAATTTGAGATTCAGTATAACGAATATCGACACTCTACGAATAACAAATTCGTTTTCGGTCCAAATTTCTTTACTACAGAAACATGTGACTGTTGTTTGACCAATCGGAGGTTTTTTTTTCTGATGCTGAGGCCTACAGGGCAGGCCCGATCATGTGACTTCCCTTTGTGGGTTAGTTAGTGTAGTGGAGCAGATCACACAATTATTTGTCTGTGCATCTGAGCGAATATCTTTGCAATCCTTTGATTTTCGTTGTTCATTTTAGTTTATATCTCTTGTAGTGTGCGAGTGTATCATCTGTTAGTGTTTAGTTTCTGGTTTTATTAGTTTTTTTGGTTGGTTTTGAGAGAATTTTCTTTATTTCTTGTTTCAATTAGTTAATATTTTGATATTTTCTGTTGGTCTACTTACTTTTGTACATTTGGTGATTTTGGTGTTTGCTGCGATCAAAATCTTATTATTATTTATTTATTTTTGTCTATTTTTCTAACTTTTAAAGGAAAAATGAGCAGCAAAAAAGCAGCAAGAGTGCTGCTGGGAGAGCTATGAGCCGTGTACATGAGCAGCAGGTGGGACGTTCTCTCTGTGCCATGACATACAGGGGCGGAGACTATAGCCAGTGCCACATGTCAAAAACGAAAGTAAAAAAATCGAGATTTCGAATAGTTACGAATAACCGCAATGTATTCGAAAAGTATGAATCCATTCGAAGCACGCAGCGCCACTGTCAGACATGTAAATTTACGAATCAACGAACCAAAAAAAAGTTACGAATGTACGAATCCATTCGAAGCACGTTAGACAGCGCCATTGTAAGAGACACGTAAAATTACAAATCGACAAACAAAAAAAAAAAGTTACGAAAGTAGGAGTTGTGTCCAGAATCAACTAAAACAATGTACTCTACCGAAATTATAAATCAACTAAAAATAAGGCTTTCAGAAATTCCGAATCCATTTGTTATTATTCGTTATCAAAATTAACGATTTGCACGAAATTCGTATTTCGTATAAATCAGAATTAAATTCCGTACACAAATTACGATTTTTTTTTTTTTTTTTAAATCCGAAACAGAACAGAACAAAACAAATTTTGACAGCTCCCATGTCTACCCTCTAGAGCACAACCGTTCAAAATCAGTAGGGGGGTCCAGTATCAATTTGGGAGATTTAGAGGCAAAAAAAATATCTAATTTGGAGAAAAGAAAAAAAGAGGGATTTCGGAATCTGGTGCTTAGACTGTAACTCAGAGAAGGAAAGTAGCGCACGTGTCACTGGGTGTACTAGGTGGCGTAATTGAAATATACCTGCCTGAGTCCATGGCAACATAGTCATAAGAGGCTGTCAGGGAGAAAAGGATTAAAAAGCATGTTCGTAAGGGGGGGGCAAGGGGATGACAGGGAGTATCTATTAGAACAACGCTTCCAGATGGAAAGAGTGAAAAGCATGGGGTTCAAACATATTTTACGCAATTGGGAAACAAATTTATCAGAGGAGGGCCATAGCAAGGAGCATGGGTGGGCAGGGACCGTAATTCCCATCTCAATCTCTGACCATCTATTCAGGCTTTTCTAGATGTCCAAGAAGTTTTAGCTCTCAAATGAGTGGCATAATAATACTTTAATATCTGGTGCCCCCAGACCTCCACGAGAACGCGGAGCCATGAGGACTGAGCTAGCTATCCTGTGAGAGGCATTATTCCAAATAAAGTTTAGAAAATGTCTGTGTAGAGCCTTCAGTTGCGCCATCGGGACCGGATCGGGGATAGTCTCAAAAAAATACAACAATTTAGGAAGTATGGACATTTTGAGGACATTTATCCTCCCTAGTAAGGACAGGGGGCAATTTCGTCCAGGACTTTAGCAATCTATGTATTTCTGAAAATAGCATGGTACAAAGAGTACAGGGGGGATATATGAACACCTAGGTACTTGAGGGATTGAGAGCACCAGCGATGCACTTTTTTTTTTGTTTTTTTAGGTGTAAGTACATCAGCCGGGACATTTATTGGTAAGGCCTCTGTTTTAGACTGGTTAACTTTAAAGCCTGAGAGGCTGCCTAATAAATCAAGTTTATGGAGAGAGGGTAGTGAAATGTGTAGGTCAGCAAAATATCATCAGCAAAGAGGGACAGTTTGTACTCCCTGTGTCTCAACGCCACCCCCCGTATATCAGAATGAAGTCTAATGGCTGCGGCCAGAGGTTCAAGGCTGAGAATAAACAATAAAGGAGATAAGGGGCAGCCTTGCCTGGTACCATTGCTAAGGGGGAATGGCGAAGAGACAGAAGACAGCTGAACCTGGGAGGTGGGAATGGAATATAATGCGGTAAGAGCTTGAACAAATGGACCTGAAAAGCCGTAACTTGTCAAGGTGGCAAACGTAAAGGACCAATTCAAACGGTCAAACGCTTTCTGTGCATCTAAGCTCAACACCAGGGCCGGTTTACCAGTCTTGGTTAACAAGTCAATAAGGGCCACAGTCCGCCTGGTATTATCCCCAGCATGTCTAGAAGGGACAAATCCAACTTGATCCCTATGTATCAAGGTCGGGAGGAGAAGGGATAACCTATTTGCCAGTATTTTAGTGAATATTTTATAGTCAGAATTTAAAAGGGCTATTGGACGATAATTGTCTGGTAAAGAAGGGTCCTTGTCTGGCTTCGGGATAACCGTGATGTAGGCATGCAAAAATTGGGAGTGGGGTACTGTCCCACCCATCAGGAATGTAAACAGGGCCAGCATATGGGGGAGCAAATTTGGAAGTAATTTCTTGTAAGAATAGGGGAGACCATCAGGACCTGGTGCTTTATGGGAGGGGAGCTGCTTAACTACCAGGGAAATCTCTTCAGCCATGATAGATGCATTAAGCCCTTCACGATCCGCTGAAGACAATTTAGGTAAGTTTTAGAGATTCAACAAGGGAACTAAAATTATCTTGGGTGAACTGGGACTCTGGCTCTAAGGAGAGACAGTTATAAAGTTTCTGATAATGGTTCTCAAAGACCTTGGTCATAGCTCGAGGGCAATAAGAAGTAGGTTTCCCATCCGGTTGTGTTATAAAGTCAGGTAGGGAACTATAGGGACGAGGTTTTAGTCGGTTAACCAGTATACTATGGGGTTTATTGGAAAACTCATAAAAATTTTGCTTCGACCAAAGCATGGATTTAGTATTTGCATCTAAAGACTTGACACGATTTCTCGGAGACCACATGGTGGAGACGATCCACCGTGGGGCGTCCAGGAAGGTCTTTCTCGGCCCTAACCAGGTCAGCTAGAAGGGTCGAGCGCTGCAGAGCATGATCCCTCTTAAGGCGAGATCCAGTGGCTATGCATTCACCCCTGAAGACTGCCTCGTGAGCCTCCCAGAGGGTGGAGGCCTTTGACACTGAGCCCAAGTTAAGTTGGAAAAATTCGGCCAGGTGGTGTTCTAGGTGTGAGTGGATTTCAGGGATGTTCAGGAGAGATTGATTAAGGCGCCAATGGCAAGTCGTAGGTGTAGGCGTGGACAACACAAGATCCAAGGTAATGGGTGCATAATCAGACCATGTGATCGGGTAAATGTAAAGCCCCGTACACACGGTCAGACTTTTGGCCAACAAACTTCATTTTGAGCAAGTTGGACCAACAATCCGACCGTGTGTACGCTCCATCGGACAAACTTTTTTTTTGCTGTTTTCATCGGACAAAAGTTGGGTCTGCAAACGGACAAACTTTTGCCCAACAAAAGTCTGATGGCGCAAAGTCCGACCGTGTGTACAGAAAACCATTGGCCTTTTGTCCGATGGACAAAACTGTTAAAATCAACAATAGCAGAAGTTGACCAAAGGGTGGCGGTAAAGAGCAGAAAAACCACGTGAGGTTGCAAAAAGTTTTGGGAAAGTTTGCAGAAAAGTCTGAGCATGTGTATGCTATGGGTGTTCCCGACCAACTCCAGTCGGACGGAAAAATTTGTATGGAAGTCTGACCGTGTGTACGGGGCTTTAGAGTCAGTTAAGTGCACCAAAAGTGGTGGTGAGATGAAGAAATGGTCTAACCTAGTATACAATTTGTGTGGAGGGGAGAAAAAGGTAAATTGCTTAGCTATCGGATGTTTCACTCTCCAAGAATTAAGCAATTTGTGGGCTCTAATCGGTCTACGAAATGAGGTAGAAGATTTCTGTACCTGTGAGGGGGGATTTTGAAGCAAGGAAAACCTGTCCTTGGTTGGAGACAAACATAAATTTAAGTCTCCACCGATTATCATAAAGAGTTGGGAGAAAGTCTTGAGCCCCTCAAATCTTTGCAGAACCCAATCTGTCCTGAGTTAGGGGCATATAAATTTGATGTGGTCACAGTCCAGAAGAATGAACCGGCCATGAGGATCTAAAAATTAGACATGTGCACACTGAAATATTTCGTTTCGGAATTTCGTTTTCGTGCAAAAAATAAATTTATTTAGTTACTCCCGAAATTCGTTTTTATTTCGTTTTTCGTTAAAAATTGCATTCGTCCGAAAATCTGAATTAAGGTCGAATCTGTCATTGAAGGCTTATGGTGTCTGTCGAATGTTCCGCCCACAAGCAGTGATCTTTTCTCTCTATGTCGAATCTTTTCTCTCTATAATGTCGAATCTTTTCTCTCCTATGTCGAATCTTTTCTCTCCTATGTCGAATCTTTTCTCTCCTATGTCGAATCTTTTCTCTCCTATGTCGAATCTTTCCTCTCCTATGTCGAATCTTTCCTCTCCTATGTCGAATCTTTCCTCTCCTATGTCGAATCTTTCCTCTCCTATGTCGAATCTTTCCTCTCCTATGTCGAATCTTTCCTCTCCTATGTCGAATCTTTCCTCTCCTATGTCGAATCTTTCCTCTCCTATGTCGAATCTTTCCTCTCCTATGTCGAATCTTTCCTCTCCTATGTCGAATCTTTCCTCTCCTATGTCGAATCTTTCCTCTCCTATGTCGAATCTTTCCTCTCCTATGTCGAATCTTTCCTCTCCTATGTCGAATCTTTCCTCTCCTATGTCGAATCTTTCCTCTCCTATGTCGAATCATCTTGGACTAATAGAGTTAAGGTTAGGCACATTCGACCACAGATTCGATAGACACAGATTGTTATTGTCAGCGTCACGTCGAATCTCCTATCTATATCGAACTGTTGTAGCAACGAAAACGAAAATAAAGCATTTTTTATGTCGGATCTTTCGGTTTTCGGATTCTGTGCTTTCGTTTTCGTTTGTTAAAACGATAACGAAAATAGCTGAAATTCGGACGAAAATGCATTCGGACGAAAACGAATGCACAGGTCTACTAAAAATGAGGACTTGACCCGAATGGAAGAGGACCGTTTAAAGAGGATGGCTACTCCTGCTTTACCAGAGGGGTCAGAGGCCACATATGTAGTGGGGAAATGTTTAGATGCAAATTTGAACGAACCATCTGCCTTGAAATGGGTCTCCTGGACCATGACCACATCCACACCAGAGGACCTGAACTCCTTCAGCACCATCCAGCGCTTAGGAATGGAGCCCAGGCCCTTATCATTATATGATAAAATACTGATGGTCATTCATGAACATGAAGAGCATAGCATACGTTAGTTACATACCATTTAGAGAGCACCAACCATGATGCAATAGAACTAGTATCTGGAGCAGAACATATAAACATTAGGAAATATCGAAAAGTAGTGGAAACACAGCCGTGTTTCTTGGATCAAAAATGGACCCAAAAAAAGGTAGTTAACAGGAAAAATATAAAAATAAAAATTGAAACATTATAGATCAAGTCCAACAATGTTGAAAAAGGCAGCCACTGACCAAAAAAGTCTCACGAAAAGTGCTAGTTGTATGTAAGGTCCATTCAAAAACTGGACCAGGAAAAAATAACACAAACAAAAAACAAAAAAAAACCACACAGTGCCCGAAGAGGAAGGGTTCCTCGGGGCCATGATCACAATCAAGGACCATGTATGATGGGGGGCCTTTCGATGAAGCTCTCTGGTGAGTGAAGGTATCAGCACGGGGTCTACGATGAGCTGGGGTCCATATCTTCCCCGGGGTGGATAGAGGTCTGGGGAGCGTTGGTTGTGGCAGCAAATCCTCAGGTATAGGAGGAAGACCCAGGTTCCTGATGAAAGAATCACATTCATGCATGTCTCTGAGTGCTGTGAGCCATCCATAGTTACAATGAGACAAAAGGGGAATCCCCAACGATATGGAACCTGGTGGCGCTATAGATGAGCTGTGACAGGCTTCAAAGCGCGGCGTTTAGCCAGAGTGATGGGGGATAGATCACTAAAGCTGAATTTTAGCACCTCTAAAGTCAATTCTTGACCTGTTGCGGGTGGCGATGGTCAGGGCCTCCTTACACTCATAGAAATGGAAGCACACTATTATATCTCTAGGGTTAGCACCCTGGGGAGGTTTAGGGGCCAAAGATCTGTGTGCCTTGTCAAGTCGCTAGTCTATATCGGGTATGTCAGGGGCCAAATGGATGAACAAAGCAAGCAAATATGAACGAATGTCCTTGTCATTAACTGATTCAGCTACCCCACGGATCCGCAGGTTCTGTCTTCGTTCTCTGTTCTTGAGGTCCTCCTGTTGTAGTTGTAACTGCGTCGCTGCATTTTTCAGGGAAGCATTCTCATCCTCTATAACATGGACATAACTAATGATATCATCGAATTTAGTCTCTAGGGTGTCAGTATGTCGTTTCCCCCCCCCCCCCCCCGAGTTCATGGGCTAGTTTGCTTACCGCCTTAGTTATGTTGTCAGTGAGGCCCTGAGGTCAAGTACTTCCACAGTCACTAACGCCGCCATCGCAGGCTGTTCAGAAGCTTGTGGGTGTTTGTGGCTGCTGCTTGGTCAAGAGAGAAGAATCCTCCAACGGAATTGCGTCCGGAGCCTCCTCCGCGATCGTCGGGAGTACCCGAGACCAGGGATTGAGGCCTGTAGACAAAGCGATCCATGAGGAGAGAGAGATGGGATGCGGCATGGTCGTCTTATAAAAGCGTCGCTGAACCCC
Source organism: Rana muscosa (assembly GCA_029206835.1). Classification (NCBI taxonomy): domain Eukaryota; kingdom Metazoa; phylum Chordata; class Amphibia; order Anura; family Ranidae; genus Rana; species Rana muscosa. The sequence goes on along the minus strand of CM055124.1, from coordinate 114,196,095 downwards.
CAATTTTACCCATAAAAGGAATCGATCAGTAGCTGTGTTGTTCCCGGAGCTAATGAGGCTGCTCCTGGAGCATAAGATGCGGATGTAGCGGAGCGGTAGTCACGGAAGGACGAGATGAGGCCGGAGCTCTGGTCCTAAGCGTCCGCCATCTTCACGAGCCGCGCATGCCTTTTTTGTCATCACCAACAATGGCTAAAAGTATTTTCAGCCGAGGAGGCATAAAATTCTTGCGGCCGACGGGACCAACGGGGAGCTCTCCGATTCGGATTCCTCCGCAAATTCAGAGTATGAGTCTAGGGATGAGCTTCGTGTTCGAGTCGAACATACGTTCGACTCGAACATCGGCTGTTCGATCGTTCGACAAAGATCGAACGATTTGGGCCGTTCGCGCCAAATTCGAGTGACGCGAACGGCCCACAATGCACTACGCCATCGCAGTGTCATCCAGGCGCTGTGATTGGCCAAGCATGCACTGTGACCCCGCATGCTTGGCCAATCACAGCGCCGGCAGCGAGGAGAGCAATGATTGGCCACAGGCAGGATGCCTGTGGCCAATTATTGCTGAGGGTGTTTAGTACACGCCCCACACTATAAAAGGCCGCCAGCACGGCGGCCTAGTGTAGTGTGTTCCGGAGCAGGGAAAGAGCAGCATAGGCAGGGACAGTGACTTTTATTTCTTTCTTGCTTAACCTGGATTCCTTTAGTTTAGGGAAAGAGAAGGATAGGTAGGGAGAGTGTCAGTGTGTTTTGTGCTATAGTGTGCTTAAAAAAAACATATTTTTTCTAGGGACAGAAAACTGTAGGTAGGGAGAGTGTCAGTTTCTTTCACTGTGCAAGTCCTTGTTTCTAGGGACTGGGAAGGACAGTGAGTGAATTCTCCTTGTGCTATAGTGTGCTAAAGCATTCCTCATCAACCATCTTTGAAATCCTTGTTTTTTGGACAGTCAGGGAAATTGTCGTTGTGCTATTCTGTGCAAAAGCAATCATCCTGAACCATATTTAGAAATCCTTAAGTAAAGGGACAGAGAAGGACACCTGAAGGTAGCCCTTATTGCTTTTTTCCCATCTCCCTGCAGGCCATCTATTAGAATGTCTGGAAGGCAAACAAGGAGAGGCAGACAGTCAGGAGGCAATAAAAGAGGGCAAGCAGGCTCTGTGTCTGGGGGCAACAGTGCTGGTCGTGGACGCGGTGCATTGTCATCAGCACATGGCCATGGGACACGCTTGTCCTTCTTTTCGGCAGCTAGACATGTTGAGCCACATCATGCCGAAGACTTGGTAGAGTGGATGACCAAGCCCTCATCCTCCTCCTCCTCCTCATCCTCTCTCACCCAGGCTCAGGGTACTGGCAAAGCAGCTGCCAAAGCGTCCTCTTCCCTGGTATCAATGTCAGACTCATCATCAGTCACTCCTTCCCTAGACCCACCATGTCCTCCTCCTGAGGAGTCCCCCGAACTGTTTGAGCACAGTGTTGGGTACATGCTCCAGGAGGATGCCCAGCGTTTCGAAGGGTCTGATGATGAAACCCAGCTACAGGAAGGCAGTAGGGTGAGAGCAGACAGAGGGGATGCTCAAGAAGGACACCAATCTGGCAGTCATGTTCCAGCAGCTGCAGCATACTGCCAGATTGGCTCCAGTGATGAGGAGGGAGGGGATGATGAGGTCACTGACTCCACATGGGTGCCTAATAGGAGAGAGGATGAGGAGGAGGCACATCTCCAACGAGGCAGGATGTCCTTTGGTGGCCAGCGTAAGGGCAGTACACCGACGGAATCACACCGCAGAGCTCCGCCTGTGCAGGGCGCTGCCTCTGCCCGTCATTCAAAAAGTTCCTTGGTGTGGGCCTTTTTTGAGGCTAGTGCATCAGATCGCACAGCTGCTGTTTGCAACATATGTCTCAAGCGTATATCGCGTGGCCAAAACATCAGCCGCTTGGGTACCACATGCCTGACCAGACATATGTTGACCTGCCATGCAGCTCATTGGCAAGCCTACCTCAAAGACCCACACCAAAGAACAAAGCGGACCTCTCCTTGCACCGCATCAGCTGGGATCTCCAACCCCACTATAACTTCAGTCCTCTCTGAAACATGCACTGAGAGGAATGAAGGTGTAGAATTAGGTGTGTCACAGCCAAGTACTTGCGGCCACTCTGCTAGCAGTACACCGACGTCCGATTCTAGCAGGCAAATTTCCCTGCCCCAGCTGCTGGACCGTCGAAAGAAGTTCACTCCCAGCCATCCACATGCCCAGCGGTTGAATGCTAGCTTGGCTAAATTGCTAGCGCTTCAACTGCTGCCTTTTCAGTTGGTAGACTCGGCCCCCTTCCGTGAGTTTGTGCATTGTGCGGTTCCTCAGTGGCAGGTTCCCAAACGCCACTTTTTCTCACGGAAGGCTATTCTGGCTCTCTACCGGCATGTGGAAGGCAATGTCTTGGCCTCGCTGGACAGGGCGGTCAGCGGTAAGGTGCATATTACCGCTGACTCATGGTCCAGCAGGCATGGACAGGGACGTTACCTTTCTTTCACGGCCCATTGGGTCACTCTTTTGGCAGCTGGGAAGGATGCAGGACAAGGTGCAGTAGTGTTGGAGGTTGTCCCACCGCCACGCCTCCAAAATGCTACTACTGGTTGTGACACACCTCTCTCCTCCACCCCCTCCTCTTCTTCTTCCTCCATGGCCTCTTCCTGTGGTTTGTCCTATGAACCAGCGGTGCTCCGTAGCCGTTCACGGGGCTACGCAAGTACGCAGGCAAAAAGATGCCATGCCGTGCTTGCGCTGGTGTGTTTGGGGGACAGAAGCCACACTGGGGCAGAGGTCCTGTCTGCTCTGCAGGGCCAGGCCGAGAGGTGGTTGACGCCACGCCAGCTTAAGCCAGGAATGGTGGTTTGCGACAATGGCACCAACCTCCTCTCCGCCCTTCGACAGGGACAACTGACCCATGTGCCCTGTGTGGCTCACGTCCTTAACCTGGTGGTGCAGCGTTTCTTGGGCAGGTACCCGGGCTTACAGGATGTCCTGAGGCAGGCCAGGAAAGTCTGTGTGCATTTCCGCAGATCTTATAATGCCAGTGCTCGCCTGGCTGAGCTGCAAAAGGAGTTGAACCTGCCCAAGAACCGCCTTATATGTGACATGCCCACCAGGTGGAACTCAACGTTGGCCATGCTGCAGCGGCTGCACACGCAGCAGAGGGCCATCAATGAGTACCTGTGCGACTACGGCACCAGGACAGGGTCAGGGGAGCTTGGTTTTTTTTCTCCACGCCAGTGGGGCATGATCAGGGATGCATGCACTGTCCTGGCACCATTTGAGGAGGCCACGAGGATGGTGAGCAGTGACAGTGCATGCATCAGTGACACTGTACCTCTTGTCCACCTGTTGGAGCACACGCTGCGTGGAATAATGGACAGGGCACTTGAGGCAGGAAGAGGAGGACTTCCTTGCCTCTCAAGGCCCCCTTTACCCAGACAGTGTTCCTTCTGTCCCACCCATCGCACAGGAGGAGGAGGAGGATTGTGTCAGCATGGAGGTGGAGGCTGGCACTCGGCATCAGCAGCAGTCTTTTAGGGATGATTTACAGTCCCAAGAAACCAGTGGACTTGTACGTGGCTGGGAGGAGGTGACTGCGGATCATGTCGTCCTTAGTGACCCAGAGGACTCCGGAGCGAATGCCTCAGCAAACCTACGCTGCATGGCCTCCCTGATCCTGCAAAGTCTGCGGAAGGATCCTCGTATTCTTCGGATCAAGGAGAGGGACCATTACTGGCTGGCCACTCTCCTTGATCCACGGTACAAGGGTAAGGTTGCGGACCTTATGTTAGCCTCGCAGAGGGAGCAGAGGATGAGACAACTCCGGGAGGCCTTGCAGAAAGGTCTGTGCAACGCGTTCCCAGAGACTGGGAGGTTACAAACTCCTGGTCCTGGACAACGAGTTGCTGAGGCTTCGGCCAGTCAAAGAAGGAGCGGTGGGGAAGGTGGCCGTCTGACCGATGCGTTCAGACAATTCTTTAGTCCGCAGCCCCAAAGTATGATCGGTTCCAGCAACCATCGCCAGCGTCTGATAAACATGGTGCAGGAATATCTAGGGGCAAGGTCAGACTTGGACACCTTCCCCACCGAAAATCCTCTGGCTTACTGGGTCTTGAGGATGGATCACTGGCCAGAGCTTGCACAGTATGCAATTGAGCTACTGGCCTGTCCTGCATCCAGCGTTCTTTCGGAACGCACATTCAGTGCTGCTGGAGGATTTGTCACGGATCACAGGGTGCGCCTGTCCACCGACTCGGTTGATCGACTGACTTTCATCAAGATGAACCAGTCTTGGATCACCACCAGCTACCACACACCTGATGCTGATATAACAGACTAATTGATTTTAACATGTCACATCCCTTCAAGACTGATGCTGAGTGCCTGTGCTGTTATGTTGACTGGCTATCCTCCTCCCCCGAGTCCTCAATGATACGATTGATGATAGCTTGGAAGATCATTTTTGTTTATGGGTGCCGCCACCAGTGGCTAAGGCCCAATTTTTCAGCCCCTGTTTAACAGGGGCGTGGCATTACAATTTTTGAAGCAATACTTTGCAACAGGGCTCATTGCTGTGCTCCAAGTACAGTATGTGTGAGGGGTTGGAGTGTTGTGCCACCAGTGCCTAAGGCCCAATTTTTCAGCTCCTGTTCAACAGGAGCATGTAATTACAATTCTTGATCTAATAATTCACAGCAGGGCCCATTCCTGCACCCACCAAGCAAGAGTAACTCTGAGGGCTTACAGTGTTGTGGCAACACCACCACCACCACGAAAGGCCCAATTTTTCAGCCCCTGTTCAACAGGGGCATGCAATTACAATTCTTGATCTAATAATTCACAGCAGGGCCCATTGCTGCACCCACCAAGAGTAACTGTCAGGGCTTACAGTGTTGTGGCACCAGCACCACCATCAAAGGCCCAATTTTTACTACCACTGTTCAACAATTATATGTAATTACAATTCCTGATATAATGGTTGACAGCAGGGCGTTCCAGCACCAACCAAGAGTAACTGTGAGTGCTTACAGTGTTGTGCCAACACCAACTAAGGGGCCTATTTCTGCAGATTATATACGGCAGGTCCCTACTTTCAAACATCCAACTTACAAACGACTCCTACTTGCAAACGCAAGAAGACAACAGGAAGTGAGAGGAAATCTACCCCTAGGAAGGAAAATTCTCTCCTGTAAGAATTAATATGGGAGAAAGGTGTCTCCTCTGTACTGATGCTTTATCAGCAATCCTTTTTTCAAGAAAAACACCACATTTCAAAAACAGTTGTCATTGGGACGGAAAGTGAGGTGAAATGTTCTGAACAGGGGCACAGACAGCAAAACAAATGTTACAGGGGTGATAACCCTTACCTATGTTTTCCAAAAAGTTTAAAAATAGATTTTTGGGCTGGAGCTACACTTAAACAATGTACCTGTTCAAAATTACAAACCAATTCTACATAAGAACAAACATACAGTCCCTGTCTTGTATGCACCGCCTGTATACGGCTGTTCAGAGTATATAGGGCCTTTTTTATTTTATGTGCGGGGTTCCCCTTAATATCCATACAAGACCCAAAGGGGCTGGTAAAGGGCTGGGGTAGGGGGGGGGGTCATGGGGTAGCTATGCCATTTTTCTTAAAGATTTTCATCCATATTACCGGGACCAGACATTACATTAAAGCCGCAAGCAGTTTTAAATGGCTTTTTTTTTCCTTTGGAAGTGTCATTTTGTGCAGGGACAGTTCTAAACACGGGAAACACGTGGCACTTCACAGGCATACTTTAGACACCCCCCAGGTACCATATTTAAAGGAATATTTGACTTTTTTTCACTTTATGCATCATTAAAATGACTGCTCCCGAAAAACAACCGTTTTTAAAACTTCTTTTTGCATTGATACATGTCCCCTGGTGCAGAACCCGGGTTCCCAAACCCTTTTTAGGACAATAACATGCATAATAGTTGTTATAATTAGCACTTTAGAATTCGAACGTTCGCATCCATTGTATTTAATAGGGTTCTAATGTTCGTACGAACTTTCGGTCCGTTTGCGGGTTCTGGTGCGAACCGAACCCGGGGGTGTTCGGCTCATCACTATAGGAGTCTGACATTGCCAACGAGCCTGTCCTAAGCAGTGGATCAATTACATCCGAGGAGGAGGGCCCGCCCGCCTGCCGAAGGCGTTCTGCTGAGGCAGTGCCATCCACCAGCACCGCAGTACCTCGGCAAGCAAGGCCACGTACCAGTGGGGTGTCACCTCAGTCCCAAAGGGCCGGGTCCCATGCCAGCCTTCCCCATTCCCTTCAGCACCCCTTGTGGCTTCCTCTTAATTCAGGAGAAGCCAACATTCCCCCTTTCACTGCCCAGCCAGGAGTCAAGGTGGATACAGATAACTTTGTATGTATAAAAAAAAAATGAATTTTTACTGAGGACATACTGGCATCAATTGTGGCCCAGTGCAACCTTTATGCCCAACAGTTCATAACAAGCAACCCAACATCCTATTATGCCTGTCCCTATGAGTGGAGACCCCTTACAGTGAAGGAGTTTAGAATTTTTTTGGCCTCACATTCTGCATGGGACTAAATGGGGGGGGGGGGGGAAATCGGATACGTTCCTATTGGTCAACCCGCCCCATCTACCACATGCCCATCTTTTCCTCACTAATGCCCAGGACCAGATATCTCATGATTATGAGATTCCTACACTACAGTGACAATACCCAGTGCCCTCCCCCGAAATGACCCAAATTTTGATGAGCTTTATAAAATTCGGCCGCTACTAAATTTATTTTTCTGAAATCTTCCCCCAGTGGTTTACCCCAGACAACACATGCGTGGATGAGTCCCTTATAAAAATTTCTGGCAGGCTGGGCATAAAACAATTTTATACCCAGCAAAAGGGCCCACTATGGGGTGAAGCTGTATAAATTGTGTGACCGAGTCACAGGGTATGTGTATGCCTTCATTGTATATGAAGGGAAGAACACCCAACTGCACCCCCCTAATTGCCCAGACTACATTGGAACCAGTGGGAAAGTAGTTTGGGAACTCATAAACCCACTCCTGGAGAAAGGCTACCACTTGTATGTGGACAATTTTTATACAAGTTTGCCCCTGTTTCGAAACCTTCACAGAATGAACACTCCAGCATGCGGCACCGTATAGATGAACCGGAAGGGCTTTCCATAAAGCCTCTTCAACACAAAATTGAGAAGAGGGGAGACGGCGAGTTTACGCAATGAGGAAATTCTGGCTGTGAAGTGGAGGGACAGAAGGGATGTGTACGTGCTTTCTTCCATCCACAACAATGAATTCGTTGATCACCAGGAGGAATGGCCAGATCCAAAAACCCACATGCATCCACGAATACAATAAGTTCATGGGGGGGGGGGGGGGGTGTCGACTTCAACGACCAGATGCTCGAACCCTATCTTTCCACAAGAAGAACATACCAGTGGTATAAAAAAAAATTCCATTTTCTTGTTTAATTTGGCCATGTTCTACTCCTATGTAATATATCGGAAATCCACTGAAAGACCCAAATCCCTTTTTTTTTTTTTTTTTTATTTATTTATTTTCTTCCAGGCGTAAATCACCACTGCCCTTTTTTATACCTGAACGGCCCACCAGTAAACATTAGATCCGATGTGATTAGCCGACTCTCCGCGCGCCACTTCCCAGATAAAATCCCCCCCAGACCAACAGGCCAAAAAATGCCGGGTGTGCACCAAAAGAGAAGACACCATTTTATTATTGTGCCCAATGTCCTTCAGAACCAGGCCTCTGGACTGTTATTTGACCACGCTTCTGCCTACCAATTCTGTTTTTATACCTCTGCCTGATCTGGAACTGACCCTGGACTGTTTGACCATGCTTTTTGCCTGCCTCTTGGACTGATCTTGTACCTTGCCAGTGGGATTCATAACATGGGGGTTCTCACATATGTGAGGGGCTCCAGAATTGTTTTTCTGGATGAAGAAAACCATTGTTTTTCTCATTCCTAGATTAGGGTCTGGAGACTCGAAGGCTTCATAGAGATTTGGGTGGGAGAAGCCTCTACCCCTGTCCCCATTCAGTCCTGAATGAGGGCCTACTTCTGCCTGTAGGACCTATGCCATCATGCCGCTGCCTGTCGCATGAACTGACCATACCACATGGACCTGCCTACTACCAGGACCAATATTTTGGCACTGCTGACAATCTCTGCCTGGACTGTATATGGACAGTATCCCTGCCTGTACTGACTATGGACAGTATTCCTGCCTGTTGCCTGGACAATTGCATTCGCTTTTGCTGACCAAGTCCCTGCCTGGACCAGTGCTATCCACCTGTGGACAACTGCGCTACTAAAACCACAGGTAATCTTTTTGTTTACCCTTTGTTCAGCAGAATGTATTTTACGGGGGGGTAATTCTTGGTATGTGCATGCCATGTGTCCCTAGAACACCTGATGGTGTTCCTTGCATGTTGGGCCTCTGTATGTGGCCAGGTTGTATAAAAGTCTCTCACATTTGGTATCGCCATACTCAGGAGTAGCATGTGTTGGCAATATCTTATAAATGGTCAACTTTGTGTGAGTGAGGTGAGATTTCCTTCTCTTTCCTTCTTCTTTTTTTTTTTTTTTTTTTTTCCCCCCCGCATTTTCCAAAAACTTCAGGAAAAAAATGAACCGTTCAAAAGACTCATTATGCCTCATAGATTATACGTTGGGTTGTTAGATTTCCAAAATGGGGTCACTTTGTGAGCGTTTCCATTGTCCTGGTGCTCCAGGGCCTTCAAAAGTGTAATAGGTGGTTGAGAAATGAGATGTGTAATTTATGCTCCTAGAATGCCTGAAGGTGCCATTTCAATATTGGGCCGCTGTATAAAAGTCTCACACATTTTGGTATCGCCATACTCAGGAGTAGCAGGATGTATTTTGGGGCGTCATTTGTGGTATACACATGCCACGTGAGAGAAATAACCTGTTACAATGACAATTTTGTGGAAAAAATAAAAAAAACTTAATTTTGCAAAGAATTGTGGTAAAAAAATTACAACATCAAAAACCTCACCATGCATCTTGCTAAATACCTTTTTTGGAATGTCTACTTTAAAAAAAGGGGTCATTTGGGGGGTATTTGTACTTTCCTGGCTTGTTCGGGTCGTAAGAAATTAGATGGGCCACCGGGACATTAGGTGTGATCAATTGTTAATGATCCGCACCACAGCTTGTAGACTCTAACTTTCACAAAGACCAAATAATATCCACTAATTTGGGTTATTTTTACCAAAGATATGTAGCAGTATAAATTGTGGTATAAATTGTGGCCAAAAAAAATCATTTGGGTACGGTATTGCATGACTGAGTAATTGTCATTCAAAGTGTAAGAGCGCTGAAAATTGGTCCGGGCACGAAGGGGGTTTAGTGCCCAGTTGTCAAGTGGTTAAAAGTCAGCAGCTGCAGTATTTGTAGCTGCTGACTAGGGGCTCACCCCTCCTCTCTTTATCGGTTATATGGCTGTTGTCTAGGGGTACCTGGGGGAGAGAGGGATAAGACTCACCACGGCCCATGTCCTCCATAGCTAAGAGGTGAAAGCCAGCAAATTTGGGTCTTGTGTAGGTGTCCTAGAGTCAATTTCAGCACTTCGTCCCTGACTCCTTTGCTCCTAGTAACCAGAGTTCCACACAGTGAGTAGGTCCAACTCTGTTTTATTCTTCTTGCCAAGCAATAAAACAGTTTCTTTACTTTGGAAAATGGGGACAGATCGCGGCACAATCCTTTCCCTTCTGCTGCTGACCACTGTGCTGTCACCAGTGGTGAATAGTCACTGCCCCTGACTAGATGATGTAGAATGTGAATTACCTTCGCTCACTCTGCCCCTGTCAGAGGAAGAAATCCGTCCAAGGGAGAAATGGAGGCCTCTCCGTCACCAGTGATGTTGCGCCGGACTCTTCAGAGAAGTTACTGCACACCAGTCCTCACGAACTCAGACACGGACACCCAAGGAGTTAGGGCCCCCTTGGATTCCTCCACCCTCGCGGAACTCAGTCGAAGGTACTGAGCCCCAGGCATCCACCATAGTACCTCACCCCAGGCTAAAGGTGCCTGAGATGGACTCCATCTCCGCTCCGGCTAGGTCAAGGGCACCTAGGCCTGGAACGCCAGCACCCAGGCTGAAGGTGCCTGGGTGCGGCCGCATCTTCTGGCTCCCGACTCTAACCCCGTGATCAGGGCGTCCACCACCTCCCTTTTTTTTTTTTTTTTTTTTAATATTATGACCTCTCCCTTCGCGCCACAGCGGGTTCCCCGCTCCGCTGTACCAGCTCCAGGGGAGGACAAAAAGGTAGTCTTGCGGTGCGAGCTCAACCCTGGTCCAAGGCAACAACGCCACCTGTAGGCCGGCAGGAACTTCACACCACCAGAGTCCTCCAAGACTCACAAAGGGAACCTTGAATTTCCTAACAATCAAGGCATCTGGGTTACACTACCACCCAGATGCTCCCCCTAAATTCAAGTACCCGCTATATCAAAAAAAAAAAAAAAAATATATATATATATATATATATATATAATTTTTTATTTTTTTGCAGAACTCCGCATTTAAGGACCAGTAGGATTTAACCCCATAGTGACCAGGTAATTTTTTGCAATGCGTCGCTTTAACTGACAATTGTGCGACCTTGTACCAAACAATTGGTCAAACCACACACACACCTTCCTTTTGGTATCTGATTACCTCTGCTGCTTTTTTATTTTTTGAGCTATACATTTTTTTTATTTATTATAGCGGGACTGCGACAATGACGGACAGGACACTTTTCGGACCAGTGACATATTTATACAGCGATCAGTGCTATAAAAATGCACTGGTTACTGTATAAATGACACTGGCAGGAAAGGGGTTAACACTAGTGGTGATCAATGGGTTAAGTGTTCCTCTGGGAGGTGTTTCTAACCGTGGGGGAAGTGTATTGACTGGAGAAGGGGAGAGATCGCTGTTCCTGATCACTCTAGGAACAGACTATCTCTCTTTACTCCCCTGTCAGAACGAGGATCTGTTTGTTTACATTGACAGATCCCCCCCCCCCCCCCCCCATTCTGGCTCTGTGAAGCGAACGCAGTTGGCAGGCGGACATCAAGGTCACACACATGGTGCCACGGGCGTGTGCGCCCACTGTATCTATTGCACAAATCGTAGTACAGCTAAGGCGATTCGCGCAGTAGAGCCAACCTGCTGAAGTGTAATGACGGTGGCTGCTCTGCAAGTGGTTAAACAAAATGGTAATTTCCTGCTGATTATGCAGGATTTTTACTTGAAGTATTGCTAGGTATAGACTAAACTGAAGCAATGCTTGTATTGTTGCACCCATATCATCAGAAAAATCCTTGCCCCTTGTTTTTAAATTTCCTGGTGGTTGTTGGGTTGTTACACAAACCTTGCGTAAGCTTCATGGGGATAATGCAAAGTCTGCATTTTGTGTGTTTCATCACGGCTTAACCATGCCTCCCAACTGTCCCTGATTTTCGAGGGACTGTCCCTGATTCGTCCCTCATTTTGGTCCTATCTTTATAGTTGTATAGGAAAAGCACTATTTGACTATCAAAGTGTTTTACATTGCTAAACCCTTCATACAATTTCTAAATTGCTACATTTGTACATTTCAAAAGCCAATATTAAGGAATAATAGTGGTAAAAAAGCACTTGTGTGTTTTAACCAAACAGTTTTTTTGTGTATGATTCTCCATTAAGGGGGCGTGGTAGTGGGTGTGTTCGATGCCTACATACTTTTGCTAAAAGGTGTCCCAGAAAGTTGGGAGGTATGGCTATACTAGCATGTAACCACGAGTGAAAACCACACCTGCTCACCAAATCTCTTTTGTTAAAAAAAGCAGCCCAGTTATTAATGGAAGGAGTATAAAGGAAAAATATTCTCAAATGTATCAACAGTAATGTAAGAATACCAGCCCTCTGATCTGGAGGCAGAAAAACACAAGCTGCTACTTATTAAAAAAACATGAGAGAGTTCTGACACGTCTAGTCCAGTGGATAACAGGCTAGGTAGCACAGCTTTTTTTTTTTTGGCACAAGTACAATGTTGTTTTTACTGAAAGTACAATGCTACTTTAAACTTATTCCATGTTTTTTTGTGTGTAACTCGAGTATCTATTTCTTTAGAATTCGTGATCGCCCCGTTTTCTGAGGACAGGATTTTATCCAGTGTCATCTGGCTGCAACCAGCCTCATGCCTGTATGAGCAATGGATGATGCAAACTATAGATCCATCTGTGGCCACAAGGGACACTTCCTTAATACAGGCTGAAGTTCAGGTTACAGGTAAATTATTTTAGATTTTGTTATGGCTTTAAGTTTACATGAAAGGGTGACTGTCTGAGTCTAAGGACATTACACTGTAGCTTCAGAAAAGTAAAACGTGTGTGTGTGTGTGTCACCCTCAACTAGACAAGATGGACACATAAAACAGTGTTAAAGTCAACTCTCAACAGGAGATTGTTAGGGGCTAGCTAGCCAGGGCGTGGCCTAGGGTGACCACATTTTTAAACTACCATTCAGGGACACCCGTCCTTCCCAAAAATCAGCTTGTGCTGTAACGAATCACAGCACAGTGATTGGACACGGGGTGGGATTTATGATTTCTCGAATCACAAGCAGGGGGCGGGGATTGTGCTCCTCCAGGCATTCCCGGCCAGGACAAGTACTGTCAGTGAGTAAAGAGGTGATGTGGTGGCCTTTTTTGGGGGGCATCAGATTGGCCTGGGGGGTGGCTGTGTCAGTTTCATTCCGGGACACTGTATTGTCCTGGAATGAAGGTGCCCAGGACAGACCTGCAAAATGCGGGACTGTCACGGGCAATCCGGGACACGTGGTCACCCTAGCGTGGCCCTTGGGTAGGGGTATTGAGGGTGGGGGGGTGCTTATTCTAATGTAGCACCATCTACCGTAGGTAGGTGCCAAGTGTAGGTTTTTGTGTAAGCTGGTAAATTTAAGCAGGCCTATGCTGTGAGCTAGGCCTCTGTTTTGATCTGGGGGCAGGGGAGTCGTTTAGTGTAGCAGTAGGTGTCTGACACGTGCCTCAGCTCTTGGGCACCTCATCTGTTTCCAGGGGGCATGTTCTGGAAAAGGGGCAGAGAGCTGAAGTGATGTGGGGTGCATGTGAGGAGCACTGGCCAATTCCACACTAGGATTGGCAGGGGGCATGCCTCCTACATATACCCATGGTCAGCCTGCTGGGGGAGGAGTTGTCAGCTGGATGATGGATTGTTAGACTGTTGTGTCTGAGGGAACCCCCTTTCTGGGGGAGGGGGTACCTTAGGCAGGGAGCCGGGAGAGAGCCTTTACTTGCACGATCATGGAGAGGTGTCCTGGAACAGGAGCTGGAGGAGTTGGTCATCACGTCTGGAGTAAAGTCATGACAAGGGTAGCTAAGATAACCATACATTTTAACATTACCCCTTGCTTGCTATACCAGATCCCCACCCCTTCCCCATGAGTAAGAGACCACAACTTTCTTTTTGTGGTAAAATGGCCGAGCCCGGCCTTTTATTAACAAACGATCATTGTAATAAAATTTAACCGTCATAACCTTCTTTAAATGACCTAACAAGAAAACAGACGTACTGATATTTGAGATCCTTGACGGTACCAATCTAACCCTCCCCTTTTTTTTTTTTTTTTTTGTGTCTGAGGCACCATCTAGCTGAGTTGCCACCCCAGTCGCTACTCGTAGACTCAGGGCCTAAACCCAGCTGACCTCAGCCACCCAGGGTCCTTACCCCTCTCCATTCACTAGCCAGTGAATCGTTCCCACTTGAGGATACCATACCTGAAATGGTTCCCCACCGCTTACCCAAATGGACCTAATTCTATACCACCGCCAAGGACCCCAAAACGTCACAGAGCCGCAGGTGTGACACCTTACACCTGCACACCCGAAAAGCCCTCTGCACTCCGTCCTCCAAACCCAGCCACCACAAATCCGTGCCAACGGCGTTAAGGTGAACGCCATCCCCCCCCCCCCCCCGAAGGAAATGCCAAGTGTCCTCTTCCAAGTCAAAATGCCGGACCGCCAGACCCCCATTCCTAACAAAAAACTTCCCAACCTCCTTATTAACCTTCACCCTCGCTTTTTGTTTATTTTTGCTATGGATCTGGCCTCATGCCACACGGTGCGCGCCACCATATCCGACCAAACCAACAGGGTCTTCGGAAAGGTACAACTAAGCCGGAGAAAATCAAAACGGATGTCCCGGATAAGCTTCCTAGAAGCTCTGACACACAGATCGCCCCCCCCCCCGCGTGCAACACCAGAATGTCTGGGGGCCTGTCTAAACGGGCAAACCTGTTCACTTCGGCCACCACCTGATTCCACAACATGCCCCGGACCCCTATCCAGCGCACACTGCCCAACTCCCGGGGGATTCCCAACTGCCTGGCCTCCGGCCTGACCTCCGCCCTCCTGGCTCCCCAGTACACATACATAGGAGTGCCCCAGGATCCACACGAGGCACCTCCGACCTTTAAGCAAACAAAACAAACACGGTACCACCCACCGACAAACTTGTAAACACATGAACACACAACACAGATGCCAACGAAATGAAAGGGCAGAAACAACAGAACAAACGAGCACTACCCATCCGGTCACCAAGATGACCAGAGTCACTCTCCCACCTCTTACAGTAAATGCGGCCTGACGTACAGCCTCATCCAAACCCCAGCGAGCGGCCTTGGTGGCCACGCCGATGCGAAAAGAGTGAGACCCGTACTGTTTGGGATCCAAACCCACCGCCCCCAGACACTACTTGAAGACAGCCACGAACTGGAATTGTGACAATCCCGAACCGTCAGCATGAATCAAGAACGGGCCAGCCATTTGCGGACGTATGTCCGCGAAATGAGTCAACACAACCACCAGACAAAGGCCCACCCCGGAACAATTCTAAATGTACCCCCTTACCCAACTGGTCAGTCTTGGAATGACGTATTCCAACCCAAACTCAATCCTCCGAACACCACATCCTCCCATAAGACCCCACCAGCGACCGATCTAGAAGGGCTGGTCAGTTCACCCAGCCGAAGTGCCCCAAAAAAAGCCGGTAAAAAAGCGGCCCAAAACAAAGTCTGCTCGTAGGCATCCGAACAGACCGAGCCCAAATGCTTCAACAAGGCAATCGACACTGGACGCCTGTAATCACTGGACCTACGTCCCTTGCGGTATCCCTTCATCGCCTGGCGCACCATGAAAGATTTTTTGGCATCCCCCAGCCCATGTAACTTAAACCAGAACGCGAGGGCTGCCAATTTCCGGTCAACCGCAGCAGCAGACACTCCCCCCTCACAAATTCACATACAATGAAATAAACCACCACAGAATAGGTATCGCCCCCATACTCCGAACCCCCCTACCTCAGCCAGTAACGTAGTCCATTCCTTCCACGTTCTGGAATATGCCTCCCACGTCGCCACACTCAAAGAACTCTGGATTAATTCTGCGGCGACTCCAACGCTATCTTCCATAGACGTGGTGGACAAGGCGTTCCCTGCTGCTCCGCCTCCGGGGCCAACACGCAAAACTCCTGCCACTGCGAACGAGACAATGCATCCGCAATCTTGTTAGTAACCCCCAGGATATGAACAGCGTAGATAAAAGCATTCAAATGCAGGTACAACAAAACCAAATGGTGCAATAGGCGCACCACCGGCAGAGAGGAAGCTGAGATGTTATTGATAGCAGTCACCACTCCCATGTTGTCGCAGTTGAAGCGCACCTTCCGGTTGCGAGAAGCCTCTCCCCAGAGTTCGGAAACCATTCCAAAAGTACCAGGTTCTTCAACCAACCAGCCTCCCTCCACGACACAGGCCACTGACCCGCACTCCACTTACCCTGAAAGAATGCTCCGTAGCCACCAGACCCGGACGCATCGGTAAACAACGTCAAATCTGGATTGCTCACAGGTCCCGACATCCACAACGAACGTCCATTGTACGTCGACAGAAAATCCTCCCACACCTTTAAGGTCCGCCCTGTGATCCCTAGCCAAATTAACAAAGTGTCGTGGGCCGATGACGCCCGCCGTGGCCAAAGAGAGCCGCCAGCAAAATATCCTGCCCATAGGAATTATCCTGCAGGGACTGTAACTCCCGCAACCTGACCTTTCTCCTGCCCGTCATGCAGACCACCTCCCGCTGTAGGGCCACCAGTTTGTCCACGGGCAAACGACACTCCATGGCCACGGAATCAATCGTAATGCCCAGAAAAACCAGCTCCATCGCCTGGCCCTCCATTTTTTTTTCCGGAGCCAAAGGGATCCCTAAACAAGCCGCAATGTGCTGAAGCGTCCCAAGCAGCACCGCGCACACTTTTAGAGTCCGGAGGCCCGATACACAGGAAATCATCCAGATGATGGAGTTCAGGCCGGACACATCCCGCACGACCCATTCAACAAACGAGCTGAATGTCTCGAACGGGGTGCAAGAAATGAAACACCCCATAGGCAGACAACGATCGACAAAAAAGGAATCATTCCACCAACAACCCAGAAGGCGCACACTGTCCGGATGAACCGGAAGCAGGCGAAACGCCGCCTCCACGTCCGTCTTGGCCAGCAGAGACCCCCGTCTGCACCTCTGAACCCAGGCCACCGCTGCGTCAAACCATGTATAGGTGACCGCACAGGCTAGTGGATCAATACCATCGTTGACCGAGCCATCCTTTTGGGTAGGAAAGGTGATGGATCAACCGGTACTTGCCCGGTTCCTTCTTGGGAACAACTCCCAATGGAGAAACCACCAGGCCCAGAAGTGGAGGAGAGGAAAACAATCCGCTCATCCTACCCAGCGAAACTTCCTTAGCAAGTTTTTCCGCCACCACTTCAGGGAACCGAAGCGCCAACGTCAAATTCAGTGCCAACGGAGGAATATCTTTCAATGTGCATGGGATACGGAAACCCACCTCAAACCCTCCCCTAAGAGTCGAGTCGACTCTCGATCCGGGTACCTACTTAGGAAAGGAAGCATCCTTCCACCCTCACCGGAGTCATCCCTTTTTCCAGTCGCATCACCTGCCCGACCTCTACCGGCCTTGAAACATTGTGCGAGCGAATGGGTCCCGCCACACCCTGTCGTGGAATTATTGGTTGTTTGCAGAGCACACAGCCCATAATTCCTGTGCTATCTAAGCACACATCAGATTTCATCTTTTTGCAATAATGCTATCTTTAAGTTAAGTTCCACTCACCGTTCATTCCCATTCATCCCAAGAAGGCAGCACCACAAAAGCTATGTTCTCATCTCAACATACCAGCATGACTGCCAAGCCGACGCCTCCTCAAAGGCCTTTATTAGACTCAAAAGATCTCAGACAGGAGGTGATTGGCTGCAGTAACCAATCACCTCCCCCATGGGAAGCGACATCACAGGATGTCCCTTCCACACAGGAGAATGACCATACAAGGACATCCCCTCCAACAGGGATTACATATATATACATTCAATACAATAACGTATGATGGCTAAAGTTACAGTTGATAGGAATTCTTATTCTGCGCTATTCCATAGAATAATGCATATTAATAGTATAATCTTATTGAATGAGGGAGGCTGGCTATCTGCAGACGCGCACTACGAATCCCAATCAATGTTGATCAGACACAGCAGAGACAAGAGCACGCATCTGCTCATAACCAATGATGTTGTTGCAGAGCGAGGACATCCCCTCCTCGACGATCGTCCGTGCTAATGCACAGAGGGCCCCCGTCAGTGGACATATCCGCACCCTGCATACATCACACTCCAACCTCAAGATGTTTTCCCCTATCAGACGGGATTCAACCGGCCTCAGACTACCCCAATCAGCTCTTTTAGAGTGGGTTGCAGAAGTACTAACACTGGGTGACACTATGACAATACATATTAAATACATCTCCATAAAAATCTCCAACAATCCGGAACATTCGTGCTTAAAGCGACAGGTGCCACCAAAACGGCAAGAGCTGTCAATTAATTGCCAGCACACCCCCTTCTTTCTAACGGCTGACGATCCTGAGGTGGAGGCCCCGCCAGCCCCCCCCTGGAAAGGACTGGCTCCCCACCCTTGCCGGTGTCATCGGCTTCATCCAGAGGCCAATGTCCTTGTGATCCCAGCGAATAGCCGGGCGCACCGCTTTGTATTGCCGGAATTGCTCGTCATAGCGAAGCCAGGCCACTCCCCCATAAACTCGCTATGCCTCCCCTATCGCGTCCAAGTAGCAAAACAAGGCCGAACAATTGTCCGGTTCCTTTTCGCCAACCACGCTTGCCAAAATCGCAAACACCTGCAACCAGTTGGCAAACGTGCAAGGAATAAGCCAATACCTACGCTTCTCCTCGTCTTCTTTCTTGCTCTCCTCCCGGTTTCACGCGATCAAGGTTGAATTTTTCCAGCGGGAGCAGGGAAAGAATTTCCACATACTCCCCTTTCCAAATCGTATTCCTTACCTCAGCTTTAAGGTGTGCCCCAAGGGGCCCCTCAAAGCAAACAGACCTCGCATTTCGGCAAGTCAACCTTACCTTGTCCGTCTCCTTGGACTTCTCTTCAGAGGCCTCCACGCCAGCCTGCACCGCGGAAGATGAAAGGGTTCCCGACGCCGGCTCCCCCGTAGTCCCTGCGGCATCCCTCGGCGTCACAACTGCACCCCCCCCCCCCCATTGTCCAATTTATTTTTTTTATTTTTAGCAGCTCCCTCTAGCCCACCAGCACCTCCCGTGTGAGAACCTCTAAATCCTGGGCCCCAGCTCCCCCACCTTGGGCCTGCCCCCCAGCCCACACAGAGGGAGATAAGCAAGGATAGATAGAGACTGTTGTGGCAAGATTGGTTGTTTGCAGAGCACACAGCCATCTTTGCCTTGTGCTACCTAAGCACACTTCAGATTTCATCTTTTTGCAATAATGTTGTCTTTAGGCTAAAATTCACTCACCGGGGGCGTGGCCTAGACAGGCATGTGAGCGGTCGCTTTGCACGGAGCTCCCGCTAATGATCCTCATCTGATCATTTTCCTGCAATCCTTCTTCACCGACACTCGATTCAGAGGCACAAGCTCTCTTCCCTACACGCAGTGACCGGAGGCTTAGCGTTTCTCAGAGACCCGGATGACTCTCAAAGGGGAGAAAGCAGCTGCAGCAGCGGCGGCCATGGAAAATCAAGATGGCGCCGGCTCCTCTGCAAACTGCATGAGGCTGGCGGTAAGACTTCCAATACCCCTAAACAACTGGGGGGAGAGAGCAGCCCAGAGACATGTTGTACTATGCCCAAAAGTTACAGGGCCACAGCTGCTCTCTCCCCCCGCAGCCACAGGTGCAGGCACAGGCCCTGGAGCAAAATGGCGTCCCTGCCCTGGACGATACGCTGCCACTAGATATCTCCTCTGACCAGGTATCTGATGTATTTGATGAGGAGCAGGATGACACTCCGCAGCCTACGCTGAGTGAAATCCTGCGTGCTGTGCAGCGCTGCACTACATCTGTGACGGCTTCTGTGGATGGCCTGAAGGTGCAGTTTGGGGAGCTTACAGAGACAGTATCTCTCATAAGGCATGACCTCCAGAAGATTAGGGAGAGAACCATGGCTGTGGAGGGGAGGCTCAGTGAGGTGGAGGACCAGCTGCCACCCCTTACCAGAGATACCAGACATGCATTACAGCAATCAGCGCAGGCGAATGCAAAAACCGACGACATCGAGAACCGCCTAAGGAGAAACAACGTCCATATTGTGGGGCTCCCTGAGAGGTTGGAGGGCAGGGACCCCACGGCCTTTACAGAACTGTGGCTCCAGGAAATATTTGGCAAGGAGGCGTTTACCGCGCTGTTCGCGGTGGAGAGGGCCCACCGTACTCCGCCTAGGCCCCTTCCTCCGGGTAGTCCACCCAGATCCATGCTGGCCAGGTTGTTAAATTACAAAGATAGATAGATCATACTGAGACTGGCCAGGGAAAAAGGAGCGGTGCATTATAATGGAGCTAGGATATCATTCTACCCGGACTTCTAAGCGGAAGTACAACGCAAGAGAGCCAGGTTTGCTGAGGTGAAGAAACGCATGCAGAGGATCCAACTCACCTATGCAATGCTGTACCCTGCCAAGCTACGAATCAGTTAGAGGACAAGCCACCTTTTTTGAAAATGCAGCGGAAGCAGCAGAATGGCTGGACCGCAATGAACAAGACCTGAGGAGACGCCAAGATGGGGACAGAGGTGATTGAGACTCTGGTCCTCTTCACGTGTGGTCGGTAGCGTACCTGCTGACGAGTTAAGTCCACCACTTGCATATCGGGAAATTGCAACCCTTTGTATTGTTAGCGTTTGTTAACTAGCTCTGAAAGGGAAAAAGTTTTACTACACTGGATACTGAACTGAGGTGGGGGGTTACCTGCCTGTTATGACTCTATTGAGTTTGCAGAGTCCCAGTTGAAGGGACGTGTTCCTCGGGCCATGTTGGCACGAGTTTTTCTGTTTTTTTCCTTCTTTTTTTGCTCACATTGCATTACTTGCTGGACCCTTCCTTTTTTGCTCCCTCACGGACATTGTTTATGGCTATACCAAAGTGTGGTGGCCCACCCCCTGATCGATGCCTGTGCTAGGATCGTGCGGGCTTCTCTTCCCTTCTGGCCCGGGACTCTGACACAGTGGCCATTGGCCTCTGGCAGCGTACCTCTTTCACTCATCATGGCCACCACCCCGATTGTGACCTGGAACGTTCGCGGAGTCAGTGATCCGTTGAAACGCACCATGATTAACTCATGCTTGACAAAGTTCCTCCCAGCCATTGTGGGCCTCCAGGAGACCCACCTCACGAAGGACACGGTTGGCTGCCTGGGGTTTTCCTGGGTGGGCAAGGCCTACCACTCCACTCACACCGCGTATTCGAGGGGGGTGAGTGTGCTGGTACATAAATCCTTGGCTTACCAGGAAATGGATGTGGCAGTAGACTCACTCGGGAGATATGTATTTGTGTACTGTCAAATATTCACTGTGGCGATAATGTGTGTGTGTGTGTGTGTGCCCTCCCTTTTCTAGGGAGGTTCTGCAACTTCTTCTGTCTTACTTGGTAGATAAGCCTGATGTTCCTGTTTATGATCGTGGGGGATTTCAATGGGTGCCTGGACCCTAGAATGGATAGACATCCGCCAGCTCACCCTCCACTGGGGGGTAGGGGCACTGTTTTCGAGCCGCCTGTTGGTGGAGGTGGGCTGGATTGATATATGGAGAGCTAGATACCTGACAACCAAGCAATTTTCATGTTTCTCTAAAACGCATGGGTCACTATCCCGAATAGACCTCTGTGTGGGATCCCCACAGGTTTTGCCCTTGGTACCCAAGATAGAATACTTCCCTAGAGGGGTGTCAGATCATTCTCCACTAGTTGCATATCTTGTCACCCGTCCCACCTCCTCCCTACCTAGGGCTCCTTGGAAGCTGAACGCCTTTTGGCTGAAGCTCTTTACATCTCATGAGAGGGTGGAACGCCAGATAGAGCAGTATTTTGTAGATAACCGTTTTTGTGCTGACCTGGCGGTGGGCTGGGATGCCCTTAAAGCCTGCATGCGGGGTATGTTTTATAGCTGAAATCACTGCCATCAAACATAATTCATCTGCACTTCTGGAGCAGGTTGGGGACCAGGTGAGACAATTGGAACTAGCGTTCATAGTTGACTCGACGGATTCTGCGAGGGAGGCCTGGACCTCGGCCCAGGACTCTTTGGACCGGTTGAGAGCCTCCGCAGAAAAGAAGCGTTTTTTCACCAATCAGGCATATTATGAAGAGGGGGAGAAGACTGGACGGCTTTTGGCCAGAATTGCCAGGTCACAGCAGACGTCCCCTGCCATTGGAGCGATCCGTGGATCTCGGGGTCGGCTGGTGAATGACCCTGAGCAAATTATAGTGGAAATTAGCCACTTTCTATGCTGAACTATACAAACCCTGTGATGACTACATGGATGAGGAGTTGGAACAATATATGGGTACTGTGGCCCTTCCGTCTCTGGGCGGGTCAGCCCGCGTGGAGCTGGAGGCTCTACTCACGCTTGAAGAGCTACAGGAGGCGGTTGCCTCCTTCCCCACGTGTAAAGCTCCGGGGGATGATGGGATCCCCATGGAGGTATATGTCCAATATGGCGAGGTGCTGCTGCCTAGATTACTCGCAGTTTTCAACTTCTCATTTAAGTCCGGGATGCTGCCCCCCTCCATGACTAGGGCTAATATTATCCTATTGTTAAAAGCAGGGAAGGATCCTCTGGATCCCGGTTCATATAGGCCCATTTCACTACTGCAGTGTGATGTAAAGATCTTGGCTAAGGTGCTGGCTGTTAGGGTTAACAGGATAATTTTGTCCATCATACATCCGGATCAGGCGGGGTTCATGCCTCGCAGTTCTACCGCTATTAACCTTAGGCGTCTATACTTGAACATGCAGACACCTTCGGACTCCGTCGGCCACAGGGCACTGTTGTCTCGACGCCAATAAGGCGTTCGACAGTGTTGGCTGGCGGTATCTGTGGGCTGTGCTGGCCAAGTTTGGTTTCGGAACCCGATTCCAGAGGTGGGTGAGACTGCTGAATGACACGCCTCAGGCGGACATACGTATGTCGGACAGGATGTCGCATGCCTTCGCATTGGGTAGGGGGACCAGACAGGGCTGTCCCCTGTCCCCCCTGCTTTTTGCTCTGGCTATTGAGCCCCTGGCGGCGCAGGTTAGGAACTGCCCAATGGTTAGGGGCTTCCGTTATGGTGACATGCATGAGAAAATCATGCTGTATGCCGATGACATGCTCCTCTTCCTGGAGGATGTGGATGACTCCGGTTATGTCTATTACAGAATTCGGCCGGTTCTCGGGCCTCATGATTAACTGGTCTAAGTCTGCTCTGATGTTCCTGGATGAGCCCCCCCCCGGGCATATTGGGAGGCCCCCATGCTCGGTCCCCATAGTGGACTCCTTTTTAAATATCTGGGTGTGTACGTTTCCCCTAAGGTGACGGACTTCTGTCAACTAAATATATATCCCCTATTGACTAGGTTTAGAGATAAAATACAGATATGGAATAGGCTGAAAATGTCCCTAGCCAGCAAGACAAACCTCATTAAGATGATTCTAATGCCCCAACTGCTGTACCTGCTTCACAACACTCCCGTAGTTATCACACTTAAAATATTTAGCGTTGTCAATTCCCTATTTAGGCAACTGCTGTGGCACACCAAACCCCCCAGGATTAAACTGGAGCAACTACAGCGTCCAAAGGAGGGGGGGGGCTTGCCCTGCCCAACCCTTGGATATATTACTTGGTGGCACAGCTGCAGCACCTGATTGGGGATATGGGCCCCTCTCCTACAGGTCCCTCGGCCCGACTTCTGCTTCTTGGTTCGGGATCCGGCTCAATCCCAGAAGGGCTGGAAGCCCAACGGTTTCATAAACCCATTAGACGCATGCCCACTTATTCGCTGCTACAGAAGGTGTGGAATAAGGCCAAACAACTCCAGAAGGTCACGGGGTACAGCCCGCTGTGGGAGAACACATATAGTGAATTGGCCAAGATTGAGCAGGGACCTAGATGGCGCTCCATGGGTATAACTCACCTAAGACATGTCTTTCATAATGGGGCCTTGCTTCCTTTCAGCACACTTCAGTCCAGATTTGCGCTTCCACCTAACATGTTTTATTATCTGCAACACGCGGTTGGAGCTCAGGGAGATGCGATGGAGTGGGTTCAGTCCCCCACTCCGGTCTTCCATATATTTACAGGATGCTTCGGCGACTAAGGGTTTCATCTCCCAGTGCTATAATATGATGTTGTCATCATTCCTAGATGGGCACCCCATGAGGGTAGCAAGTCAGTGGGAAGAGGATATTGGGCCCATCGAAGGGGAGATGTGGGAGGAGGCGCTACAGGTGGTTAATACTTGTTCGCTAAATGTCACAGAAAGTATCTCAGCTGTACATTTTATTGAGTGCATTATACCCCTGTGAAGCTCTTCAAAAGGGGCAGGAGGGCTGACCCGCTATGTGGTAGGTGTGGGACGATGCCGGGGGATCTGATTCACCTGCTCTGGCATTGCCCCAAACTCCACAGATACTGGGCGAAGGTCATGGATACACTAAACTCGGTGTTCCGGGCCAACGTCCCTCTAGACCCACTACACTGCCTGCTTGGGGTTCTGGAGGGGGTGATACCGGAGGGGATGACTCGAATGGCATTCACCAGGGCATTGTTCCAGGCTAGGAAAACCATCCTCTTACACTGGAAATCAGACACACCGCCCACGGCAAAAATGTGGATACAGCAGATGGGTAGAATGCTCATTATGGAAAAGTACATTTATCAGCACAGAGTCAATGCTGAAAAATTTGAAAAAATATGGGATTTATGGCTCACTGTACCAGGTTTAAGCCCCTTGGAACTAGCACGGATGAGGATGTTAGGGGGGACGTAGACATGGACATTGTGGTAGGGATCCAATAGTTACACCTCTATACAAAAGCTCGGACAGGGGGGAGTCGGAGGGGAGGGGGGGAGGTCAGGCCAGGGGGGTGAGGGGTGTGCACCCTATGCAGGATGAGACTATGAGCCAAATGTGTACCTCTTGTAGTATTTGATGTATTCAAGAAATATCGGGGTATCTTCATACTGCCTGAAATACATGTAAAGTACTGCAAAAAGTTTCTTTTTTTTTTTTTTTTTTTTTTGTATAACCTGTTTGTTTTGTGAGCAATAAAAACCTTTCTGAGGAGAAATAAATAAAAAAATTCACTCAGCGTTCATCCCATCATTCATTCAAGGAAAGTAAGCATCACACAGCTATGTTCTCATCTCCAGCATGACTGCCTGGGAGCAGTGTCTCTCGCTATTTTATTAAAATCCCAACAGGAAGTAATGTTACAGCATGTGATCTTCACTAAAGAAGTTACCAACATGAAGTGGTCATCACAGCATGTGACCTCCATGGGAGTGGTCATCACATGATGTCCTCTATACACAGCAAAAGTCCATATAAGGACATTCCTCTAACAAGATGTCCCATTACATGAATACCACACAAGAAATATATACAATAATACAATAACTCACGATGGCTAAAGTCCTATGGGCGTGTCCAGGCAGGGAGAGCGCGCATGCTCCCAGCAAACAAAGCTGTATTGCTTTAAAACATGGACGCTCTCCCCGGCTCTGACAACGCTCTCATATTACCGTTGATAGGAATCCTTAATCTGCGCTATTCCATAGAATAATGCATATTCAGATTATACTATTATTGAATGGGGGAGGGAGGCTATCTGCAGACGCGCGCTACGAATCCCAATCAATGTTGATCAGACACAGCAGAGACAAGAGCACGCATCTGCCTATAACCAATGATGTTGCAGAGTGAGCATATCCCCTCAACGATCGTCTGTGCTAATGCACAGAGGGCCCTCGTCGGTGGACATATCCGCACCCTGCAAACATCACACTCCAACCTCAAGACGTTTCCCCTACCAGACAGGATTCAACCAGCCTCAGACTGCCCCAGCCAGCTCTTTAGAGTGGGCTGCGGAAGTACTAACACTGGGTGACACTATGACAATACATATTAAATACATCTTCATAAAAATCTCCAAGACACACTCACCAGGCTGCATGGGGCCAGGAACCCCGCCAGCCACCGGACAGACATCCCCCCCCCCCCCCCGCAGCTACATCGACATCCCCTTCCAGCTCGCCGTCCTCTGCGCTGCTGTACTCCGCTCCCGACCGTTCCCCTGTTACCACGGGTTCCAACGACCTCCGCACCGCAGGCCGTCCTCTCTCCCCGGCTGCCGCAGATGAGCTCCGCACCGCCAACCGGCCTCCTCTGTCCGTTCCGTGGCCCCATGCCGCTGCTGCCCACGCTAGGCGCCCCGGCAAGGCCCGAACTCCCAGGCACCGCTCCAGACCCGGAGGTGTGCGCCACCATCTTGGATCCTCCGCAGGCAGATGTGCCCGACCTCCCTCGCCGCTCCACCGAACTCCGGGACGAGCCACCGGCTGCACCAGGACACTGGCCGGAGCCCGCAGCTCCCACTCTCCCACGCTGGGCAGACGTGCCGACCAGTACCTCGCCTGCTCCGGTATCCGGATGACGGAGGATGGTACTGGCAAAGCGCACCGGGATGCCCCATCCCCTGCGGGCTCCGCCTAGGATGGGGATTTCTACCAGGTGAAGCCAGTGTGCGCTTGGCAGGGGGGCCTGAAGGGTCCGAAGGCGGGCTCCCATTGCGGCGCTGAGCCCGAGAGGTCCTGTCAGGACTGAAGCGCTCCGGCGGCCTCAACGCGGTGGCGCAGGCCCTGGGGGGGGGGGGGGGCTCTGCTGGACCCCCTGCAGGAAAGCCACGACCTGGCTCTGCACCCATGCCATGTACATCGGCTGCAGCCCTGAGCTGTGAGATAAGACACTCCAGCCCGCTCATTTTTAGTCAGAAACAGCAAATGCCGCAGCAAGACAGAATGTCCTGATGTTCTGTCCTGGCTTCCCGGATAACTGTTAGGGCCCCACCCCCTTCACAGGCCTAATATCTACATGGCTCCTCCCCCACCTAATTGCCCAATCAGATTGAAAACCCCCTCTGGAACACCAAATAATTAACCCAGTCTCTCCTGGATACCCTTACCACCCTGTCATGTCCCCCCCCCCTCCGCTGATACTGTTCCAGTTAGCTACGGGGGCTTTCTTTCCGGATGGATCCAGGACAGGTGTCGGTGAGTGAAAAGCACAATGGGAAGCTCTGGAAGAGACATGTCAGGGGAGCTGGATGTAGAAGGAGAGACACTGGGAGTTTTGTGTCAAGTCGCTGCAGCCAGGAGGGCGGGCAGGATTTGCAAGCTGGACTTTCTGGGATCAGTGGTCCATCTACATTTATTCTTCCCAAGTGAATAGTTTGCTACCACAAAGGGGTACGGCAGGCCCCGGCCTACAAAGGGCTGTCAAGTAAAGACACTGGGACTTATTCAGAGTGAGGCCTAGTCATGCTGATGGTGCGGCAGGAGTGCTAAAATTGGACAGTGAAGTAGTGCGCTGGAAGAAGTGTTCTGAGGTAAAAGACTGTCAAGTTTAGGGTCAGCCATCTTGTTCTGCTGAGGAGTGTGACAGTTACTTTTAGTCTACAAAGTACAGCTAATTCCCTATGGGCATCCCATGTCCCCTTTTTTTTTTTTTTTTCCCCTAATAAAAACAAGCGAGAGACTGTTCATTGACTGAGAAGTGTGTCTAATGTATGTCTGGCAGCAGGGTGAAATGTGTGGATGCTGTAACACATAGCAACCCCACGGGCCATCGCTACACTAATGCCGCGTACACACGATCGGAATTCCCGACAACAAAACCGTGGATTTTTTATCCCAACGGATTTTCGCTCAAACTTGTCTTGCATACACACAAATGTTGCTCGGAAATTCCGATCGCCAAGAACGCAGTGACGTACAACACTACAACGAGCCGAGAAAAATTTAAGTTCAATGATTCCGAGCATGCGACGAATTCCGTGCATGTGTCGGATTGTTGTGCGTCGGAATTGGATACACACGGTCAGAATTTCCGACGAGGGGGCGTGGCTACCGCGCAACTGTGGACGTGTGATCACACAGCTCCGCTCCAGGCATGGGAACCGCCAACAACTGCCGGGATACCACGCACCGTACACCACTCCAAACGGGCCCTAAAGCTTCTATACCACTCTGGGGATGACCCGCAAGTGGAAAGAGACAGCTAAGCCAAAGAAATTGGACGATTTCTACCCGCCGAAAGGCCGGAGCATGACACAAGATGGCGCCGGCATGGAGGACGCGTCTTCTTCCTCCTCCTGCGGCTCACGCTCAGCTACATCCAGCCCAGCCGTACAGCTCACCCCCAATGCAACGCTCTCCGGAGGCATCAACACCAATGTCCTGCAGCCCGGCGAAGTCAAAGCCCCGCTTGGAAGACAACTTCACCAAGGTGAGCACAGGCCATAAGGGGTTAGAAGACACGAGGGAGCTGATAGACCCTTTCACAGCATTTCCAACTACAGGCGCAGCAGTCTGACACTACCCTCAAAGACATGCTTGTCACCCTCCGCAGCTCTATGCATGCTGATTTAATGCATTGCATGAAGAACTTTAAAACTGAAGTGACTGAATTGGGGGGCAGGGTGGCACACGTGGAAGATAAGATGGGGGAGTTTGCGGCCTCCCATAACTCCCTTATTGACGCACATTCTGATCACTCAGAAGAATTGGCTTGGCTCAGGGCAAAGGTCGCTGACCTTGAGGACAGATCAAGGAGAAACAATATCAAAATCAGGGGTGAAACGTACTCCCCGCACAGCTCCAACAATATGCCCATGATCTGATGAAGCAGTACCTCCCTTCAGTTCCTACTTCAGAGCTACAGGTAGACCGCATACATAGACTACCTAAACCATCCCACCTCCCAGGAAATGTACCACGAGATGTACTAATGCGAGTACACTTCTATCAAGTGAAAGAACAGCTTATGTTCGCATTCCGCAAGACTCAACAACCCCTGGAGCAGTATGCCCATATTCAGCTCTTTGCGGATCTTTCACAGTTCACAATGCAGAAACGTAAATCCTTACTTCCTGTGACTAAAGCACTTCGCAACCACAATGTCCCTTACCGTTGGGGTTACCCAGTCAAACTCACTGTTACACATGACAACTACTGTGATCATGGAACTAGAAGAGGGTTGTGCTCTGCTGCGTGCACTAGACATCATCCCTGACCATTCACCTGCAAGCTCCTCCCCTCCGGCAAAATTCAACAACCAATATGAATGCCAAACAGTGCCAAACAGAAAAAGCACCAAAAAATGCCACACATGAGTTGGAGTCCTGAAACCTACTTTTATATTTAGCAACCAAGGTTCCCAGACTGTCCTGGACTGTTCGGTTTGTTGCTTTTTGTTATCCCCCCTCCACATATGGGCAACAAAGCTGCCCTCAAGCTCCTGTTTGAGCAAATTTTTATCACAATGATCTTCTTCTTCCTTCTTTCTTCTTCTTCTTTCTTCTTCTTCTTTCTTCTTCTTTCTGGTACTGCCTACATCAACACTTCCTATGTCCACATGGCACTTAAAGTAGTTTCCTTTAACGTAAATGTTCTCAACCACCCTGCTATCAAACTCCAAGCAGATGTTCTCTGCATCCAAGAGACGCATTTCCAAGCAGACAAATCCCCTATCTTTGTACACAAAAGCTTTCCACACTTTTTTGGCCTCCGCCTCATCTAAACAGAAGGGGGTCTTGATCGCCATTAGGGACACTGTCGCTTTCCACCTCATAGACACTCATG
Organism: Rana muscosa; assembly: GCA_029206835.1. Lineage (NCBI taxonomy): Eukaryota > Metazoa > Chordata > Amphibia > Anura > Ranidae > Rana > Rana muscosa. The sequence continues at coordinate 114,166,734 of CM055124.1, read as the reverse complement.
CTGACCCAGACGGCAGATTTCTCATTTTGGTGGTCGAGCTCAATAACAAACCTTTCACCATTGCTAATCTCTATGCGCCAAACTCTCATCAATGCCGCTTTCTGAAGAGATTATATGGCAAGATTACCAAACTTAAGAGAGGCTCTCTGATCATATGCGGGGACCACAACTTGACTGTGGATTACATGATGGACTCCAAAGTAAAACGCCCTCCTCCTCAACTTCATACTCTGCTTCACAGAGGACGTTTATGATGTGTGGAGGTGCCAGCATGCTAACGAAAGACTACTCCTTCCATTCTACTAGACACAATTCTTATTCCAGAATTGACTTGATTCTTGTTGATAAAATGCTACTGCAGGCGGTGTCTTCCTCCACCATACATGATATTACGTGGTCGGACCATGCTCCTGTCTCAATCACGGTGGTGGAGGGGCACACTCTCGGCCCTGCTTATATATGGCGTGCCAATGCTCGAATTTTTCAGACGCCTTTTCATGCTGCTAAAATTGCTGATTGCTTGTCTAATTTTTTTGATGAAAACACAGGTTCAGTCTCTGACCCTGCTATGTTATGGTGTGCCCACAAGGCGTATATCCGAGGTATAATTCTCCAGTTGTGTGCTACGGAGAAGAGGCAGAGGACACAAAAACTTAACCGTCTCCTCAATGATATTAAGTCATTGGAGACCCAAAACAAATCCAACGCAGATATTTAGCTGGGTCAACAGATTTCCCAACTCCGCTCTGATCTCAGGCTCCTTTTCATTGAACAATATGACAAACACATTCGAAACCTGAAACTAACCCATTATTCCTCTGGCAACAGAGCGGGGAAGTTTCTGGCCCAGAGACTTAGAACGGCTAGAACTAAGTCTAAAATCCAATTTCTCCTCCACCCGAAGAACAATCGTAAAATTCTTAACCCTAAAGAGATAGCTAACTCCTTTTCAGACTACTACTCCTCTCTGTATAATCTTAAAGATGACCCCAACATCCCCAGCCTACTGAGGAAAACATTCAAGCTTTCCTAGCCAAGATTAATCTCCCCTCTCTTGCGCAAACTCCACTCCTAGCTTTAAATGCACCTTTCACGGAGACTGAGATCAGAAGGGGAATCAAATCGCTCCCATTAGGCAAATCGCCAGGCCCTGATGGCCTTCCAAACGACTACTACAAATCGTTCCAGGATAATTTGATCCATACCCTACATAATGTCTTCTCCAATGCAATGTCCTCATGCCTTAAGCATTTCTGATGGAAACGAGGCAATGTGGTCACTCTTCCTAAGCCAGGTAAGGACCCCACTACCCCGGCGAACTTTAGGCCAATCTCCTTAATACAGACGTTAAATTGTATGCAAAGATTTTGGCACATAGACTACTACCTATTCTACCATCTCTCATTGCCCCGGACCAATCAGGTTTCACTCAGGGCAGGCAGGCCGCAGACGCCACTAGGAGAGTCAGGACTTCTCCAGTATGCCAGATCGTGTCGGACGCCTTCTCTCCTCTTTGGACGCGGAGAAGGCGTTCGACAGGATCCACTTGGGGTACATGAGACATACTAGGTTTGGTTTTGTGGGGCCCATCCTCTCGGCCATTCTTGCTCTCTAGTCATCCCCATGAGCGCAAGTTTATACGTCCAACCTATTATCGAACACTTTTCATATCTCTAACGGTACCAGACAGGGGTGTCCCCTCTCTCCCTCAATATTCAACCTTCTCATTGAACCTCTCGCGGAAAGGATCAGGTCACATCCAGACATAAAGGGATTCTCCATTAACGGTAAATGCCATGATATAAATTTGTTTGCGGATGACATCATTCTCTTCTTAACCCCCCTCCACCTCTTTACAACATGCTCATGACACTCTCTCAGCTTTCAGTGAAATCTTTCTACAAGGTGAATTTCACCAAATTGATCACACTTGACCTTGGAATCCCGCCCCTATTAAAAAAACCAGCTCCAGACAACTATCCCTTATTCCTGGAGTACTTCCAATATTACATACTTGGGAATTAAACTAACAACTGACCCTCGGCAGTTAGCAGAGGCCAATTATGTTCCACTAATTGACAAACTTTCCACAGAAACCAAGAGACTAGCCAATATTGAAATTACCTGGTCGGGTAGACTAGCTGCATTTAAAATGTTGCTACTTCCGCAAATACTCTATATTTTTAGAACGCTTCCTATTCCTATACCCAGTGAGTATCTTAAAAATCAGAATTCCTTACTCTCGATTTATCTGGGGCACTAAAAGACCTAGATGCTCCAAAGCCATTTTGGTTAAACATAGAACAGCAGGAGGCATGGGCCTGGTCGATATCCAAGACTACTACAGAGCGTCTATCCTAGCACAACTTAAAAGTTGGTTTGACCCGACGGCTAAATCAATATGGTATGACATCGAACAGACCTTAAGCCCTGTTAAAAATCTCCGAAACCTACTACTAGTTGATATATGGCATCCTCTTCCCATGCTTGGTCTGCCTCTTCCTATCCATGCCTCTCTGGAGGCATGGAGGGACCTCCAAAGAATTCCATTCCCACCCTCCAAACTAGTAAATGTACCTATAACAATAATCCTCTCTCGTATCATCCCTTCCATTTCCCTCATCGAATGGATGGCCAGGGGAAGAAATACAATAGCTGACTTATTTCAAGAGTTTCCTCCTTTCATTCAAAGCTTTACAGAAAAAATTCAACCTAACATCTACCAACCAGTATAAATATACTCGAATAGCCCATTTCCTTGGTTCCCTCAAATCGCATCAGATGGCATTACCTAAAGAAATCTGGAGGTTCTACAACACCCACCCCTACGGGTATTGCCCTTTTCTATAATACCTTCCAATGTAAAATGCACTTTGTTAAATCTCAACCCATCAAGAAGTGGGAATTGGATTTAGGTATTACTGTTTCAGACACACAATGGACACATGCGTTGAAATCCCTATATAAAGCCTCTAGCTGTGTTAACCACTGGGAGCTGTCTCAAAAGATAGCTCTTCGATGGTACCTTACCCCTTACAGGCTCTCCAAATTCAGTTCACTAGGTTCTCCGTTGTGCTGGAGGAACTGTGGCATGGTTGGTAACCTGCTACATATGTTCTGGTCGTGTAAGCACCTAACTAGCTTCTGGAACTCTATATTGTGTTATATTTCAGAGATTACTGGAATCCTGATTCGCCCCAAACCCAGCCTAGCAGTTCTACATGTTGGTATTGACATGCTCCCCCCGGAATTCAATACAGTAGTGACGCATATCCTTTTGGCAGCCAGATCTTTGATCACTTAACAGTGGAAAGCAGATAGGGCACCGAATGCATCAGAAGTTCTTATGATCACGCAGACACATTATGTATTTAAATCCCTACTGGCTAGTAGGAGAGGTAATAGACAAAAGTTTGACGACATGGTTTAATAATGAGAAAGATGTACACTAAATGGTTCATATCGGTTTTCTGTTTTTGTATTTTGTAACATCTCTTACCTTAATTCTTTCATATACCAATGCTAAGATCGCAGGATGATACTCCCCCCCCCCCCCCCCCCCTCTTTCTTCCCCACCCCCCCTCTTTCTTCTCCATCCCCCCCCCTTTTTCTTCCCCCTCCTCCTCTCCCTCCTTTTTCTCCTCTCAACTCCCATTTGAGTAAGTTTTTTGATATGTTTTTCCCACTCGACTACGGCTTATTCTTGTAAGCGTGTATCCTGGAGATTATATCTCGGATACAGATTTATCTCCTTCTTTTATACTGTGATGATATGACTACACAATTGCTTACTTACCTTCTTGTACCCTCCTATTTTGTATTTTGTAAAACTGTTTTTATCTCAATAAAAATGAATTTAAAAAAAAAAAAAAAATTCCGACGGACAATTGCTGTCGGGGAAAAATTGAGAACCAGCTCTCAATCATTTGTTGCCGTAAAGTCCGATGGAGCCTACACACGGTCGGAATATCCGACCAAAAGCTCACATCGAACACTTGTTGTCAAATTCCGATCGTGTGTACGCGTGGCATAAGAAAGTAAGACTGGACATTTAAGGCCCCTTTCACACGTGCGTCCGTATTTCATCCATCCGTTTTCAGATGAAATACGGGCATGCATCCCTATGGGATAGCGGGTGTCCGGATGAACATCTGCTGACACCCGATATCATCCCTCTCCGCTATGGTCAGTTTCTGCAGACAGAGGAAAATCCGTCTGCAGAGCGTATCGGATAAACACGGACAGACGATTCGTGTTCAGACGATTTTCTCTCTCTTTTCCCCCCCCCCCCATAGAGGCTAGAGGAGAGCGGAGATCCGATCCCCGCTGAGCAAGCGGACGATAAGGTACGGATCCTCACGGGATCCGTACGTCTGAAAGGGCCCTTACGCTTTCACAGCCCGCACTACCTCTGGCCACCACTCCAATCCAGGTGGCTGACCACACACAGGGAGATACAAATCTTGCATACAATCTAGTGCACTCTAAGGGTTGGCTAAAAATGGATGCCTCTGATCTGGCATGTGATAATGAACGTGTTTTTCATTTTAACTGGTTAAAGGGGTTGCAAACCCTCGGTTTTTCACCTTGATGCATTCTATCAAAGGTAGATTTGGGCTAATCCTTGCCTTGACTTCTACCTTCTGAACCTTTCTATCGTAACTTGGCACAGTCTTTGTATTGAGACCATGATGCCAATGGTTGTGGTGGGCACCCCACCACCCAAAGAGCAGTACTTCAGCCACTTGCACACGGGTTGGATTTTCTAGTTTTTGCAATTTGCCACTACCTTTTTAAAGGTTGCAAAGGTGCTCCTTCCAATGACTCCAGAAGACCTTGGCAAGGTGCTGAACTTGGTTGTGGTGATGTCAAACTGGAACAATAAGTGAATTCTGTTCCTCATTGAACATATTAGACTTCCCTGTGTGCAACCTCCAACTCAAAGTAACTTGCGTGATCAGATATTGGGTTACAATTTGTACAGGGGAATATCCTTGGGTTGAGTCCCATCAATATGTTATCAAGTCTCCTGTGAGTAAAGGAATACCATCTCAAAAAGGACCAAAGTCCTTTCTTTTAAGATGGTATTGATGCGAGTACTGTTCAAAACAACTAATGCAACCTTTTTGGCAGGGCACTTTTTCTCAAATCGCCTTTCAGGACAACCTTGGAGAGAGCGTAGCTCTGCCTCTTCAACAGGAAACACATTCAGCCTTTAAACTCCTCCTCTTCCACCATGGCCTCAGTTATTGTGTTTCCTCTGCCATGGTGGAAGCAACAGGTGGGAACCAGGGAGCTACGCTCTTTCCAATTGGGAAGAAGTAAGGCCTACCTTTTTTTTTTTTTGCCTGGTGTGCAGTGTGCTATGGTACTAGTGTTCAAGTGACCATCCCAGCACCCCCTCCACCGCAAGCAGTGGGTGTTCCGGAGTCCCCAGGCTCGCCTGCTCATGGGAGTAAAGGACCCTCGGGAAGCGCAGCATCTTGTGCCCGGAATCCGCGGTAAGGCTCCGGGAGCCGGGCGGATGCCGCTGCGGGTCAGCGGCGCAAATCGCATGACGGTTTCGGGTCATGTCCGGCGATGCGGCTTCCTGTGGGGGCGCGGCGCTAGTGGTTCCCAGCGCTTGGAACGCAGAGTCTAGGGGGTGGGTCTATCGACCGGCGCTTCTGTTTCCGGCCCACGTGGGTGACGCGGGACCCGGTTATTTTTTAAAAACACACTGAGGTGTGTAAAGCCCAGCTGCGGTCTCAGCAAGATGGAAGAGAGACAGTCAGCGATGGCGGAAGCAGGCGCCCTAAGCTCCGGTCAGGCTCGGGTAAGAGGGGTACAGTGGTGCCTTTTATTCTTATCCAATTGAGTCTATATGCTGTGTGTATGGCCTGTTCCTCCCTGAGGGGAGCCTGCTGCTGTTCGGTCGGAGGTTACTTCTCTCTGACCTGTTACAGCATGGACATGGTGGTTGTTCTATGCACTTCTGGGGACACTTCTTACTCTATTTCTGGTGGTGGCCTAAATGCACTAGTTGGTTTTAGGTCTGGTTAGGACATGAGGTGATTTTACTGTTTGGTTTTCCCTATAGTTTTCTCCTGAAACGAGACAAACGATTAAACCCACCAAGTCAGAGGAAGTGTCCCTCCTGCAAGAATCCTTTAAGGGATTCATGGCAAAAAGCTATGTGCAAGTCTTGTATTAAAGACCTGGTGGAAGAGGAATATCCCAGCAATACAAGGATCTATTTTCCTCAGTAAGAGAGCTTACAAACTCTCTTACTTCAGTTAAAACTTTACTGAAAAGTCCAGCAGTCTTAGCTGAACCTCAGCAACCACCGTCTAGCCCAAGAGCCTCCACCTTTAGACCAGCAGAGAGTGTGGACTTTGGGGATGAAGGGGCAAGTACTCTCCCCTCTCTCAAGGACTCAGACGAGGAGGAAGAGGAAGATGATAGAGCCTCCAGATATAAATTATCCTTAGATGTGGATGATCTCCTAAGAGCGATCTACACCACTCTGGATATTCAGGAGGAAAAAGTACAATTATCAGTCCACGATAAAATGTACCAGGGTCTGGATGATTCCAAACAATGTTCCCAGTCCATAGGGTCATATCTGACACAATTAAAAAAGAATGGAAGGATCCTGAAAAAGGTCCTTTTTTCTTTCCAAGACCCTTAAAGTGTTTTTTCCTTTTGAAAACAAAGACTCAGAGGTTTGGAATAAAAAAAAAACACGAGTGGATGCTGCCTTCTCGCAAGTCTCTCGTCGTACGGACCTCGCTTTCGAGGACATGGGAGTGTTGAAGGATGCGATGGATAAAGGGCAGACTCCCTGCTGAAAAAAGCTTGGGATTCCACATCAGGGTTGCCAATTTTCAGTAAATTTACGAACAGTTTGTAAAATCTGTACTTCTTTTTGCATCTGTCCTTGAATGTCCATTATGGACATGTAGGCTGCATGTCTGTAACTGACATTCATGGACAGATGCAACAATTATGGATTTTACAAACTGTTCATAAATTTACTGAAAGTTGGCAACCCTGTTCCACATCAGCCAGCCTCAAACCAGCTATGGCCTCCACAGTGGTGGCAAGGAACCTGGAGTGTTGGATAGAGAAGCTGATGAACCATGTAGAGGCAGGTACTCCAAGGAAAGATCTGTTGGAGTCCTTCTCTCTAATACTGAAAGCAGTGAAGTACATGGCTGATGCATCCGCTGAATCAATCAAAATGGCTGCTAGATCAGCAGCATTGGTAAATTCAGCTCGGCGTGCAGTCTGGCTAAAAACTTGGTCTGGTGACACAGCTTCTAAAATCAAACTTTGTGGCCTACCCTTCTCAGGGGATTTTCTGTTTGGTCCTGAACTAGAAATGGTTCTGGACAGAACAGCTGACAAAAAGAAGGCTTTCCCTTCTAAAAAGAAGCAGCCTTTTAAAAAAAATTTGTGCTGTTCAGCAAACCTTCAAAAACAAGGAAGACAACAAAAAACCTAATTAATTATTTTCACCTTGGGGTTGGATCCTATGACTTCCCCTGTTTTAGGGTATATCTTGGGTAACATTTGTACAATAATCAGCTATGAGTAAGCACTACAATAGTGTGAAACGCGTTGGCCAGATGTGATCAGTTTGCTGTGTCGTGCAGTGTGTTTTGTTTCCTGAACCTTTTGGAATAAAGGCTTTTTTAATCTGAGTGCTGCTTCCAGAAGTCACTTTCTTTTCTTTTTGATTGCAATTGCATTTGCCTGCACCCTTGGCTGCTGGGAGGAGGTATTTTCAGGGATTCCCACACCTGAGCGGCTCCCTTTCTCCCGTCTCTTCAATTTTCTGGATCTTTGCTACCCAGTGTTGACCAGCTCGGAGTGGATTCCCACCTTCCTATTCACTTTCATCTGAATTCAGTTTATTCCAGCAACCAGCCTGTCATGGATATCAATACACCAAACACATCTGCCAACGAACCTGGTCACAGTAGAACTTTTATGGCACCCTCTGACAACCCCCTTAGATCGGGACTGCAGGCTCTACAACTCCAGCCCACGGATGACAGAATTGTTTCCTTAACAGTACCTTCAGGAAACTTGAATCGGTGATGGCTAAGGAAATTCGAATTTATTGGGACATCAATTCGCTTTCTGAATATGTGGCGCTTTCACGCATTCCCCGAGGTCTCAGAATCAAGAAGTTCCCTACGTCTGACCTCCTTGAATGAGGCTTTAAAACAAGAATGGACAGATACACTCAGCTCATGTTCTCTTAAATTAATGGAGATACTCCTTAAATCAAAGAGCCAAGAAATAAGTACCATACAATCATAAATGGCAGACATTCAGAGCAGCCTCACGGAACTACAGACACATCCTGAGTTTGCGGAACTGGATAGCCGCTTGAACAAAAGACTAGATAAATTGGAAAGGCATGTCATCTCCACCAAAACCACCAAAATGACCCGAGACAAGGTCGACTACGAAAGTGGGAATGTATACACATGGAAGAAGATGCGTTTTCAATCTGGTCGATCACGGAAAAACCAACCCAAGAGTTAGCTTTTCCGATTTAGAACCTGATCCGGGCAATGACACCATGGCTACATCCGCATCGGATTCTTCACTCGAACGTCCGCTGAGGTCTCCCATTCTGGATCATTCACAAGACAGAATTCCATCTGGAAACCCTCGGGGGTCCCACACAAAAGCCAAATTGAAGGGCGCAACAAGAAAACCCGGAGAGGAGGGAAAAGACATTCGCACATCAAAGAAAACCCCATACATTTTGCGGGGGAGAAAGAAATAGAGGTCACAATGTTATCAACATCTCGAGTAGAACTTTAAGTGACGAAGAGAAATTTATTTTATCCAAGGGACTAAACTTTTGCCCTACCAGGCATTTTGACCTTTTTAACACCCTATTGGACGTTTAACAAGTTCTCCCGTAGCCTAACGCTCAAACACTACTTTAATCTCCCCACGGAAACAGACACCTCCTCCGGCGATCGGGATATGGGTGAGTGTCCTTCTTCCCCAGTGCTGTTTTCTGAAGTATGCGCCCTCAAAGAGCTTGTGGATTTGGCCACTGAGTCCAGTCCTTGCCCTGTTGACCCCACTGATGTCCCTAACAGCATTTCATTTAAACTTAGATCGGACTTTTATCTGGTGGAGTCGCGGGGCAAGGATCTCGACCTTTTTCAATGAATGGTCGAGAAGGATCTCACCCATCTGGCTCGCGATTGCCGTAGGAGGTCTGTTTCCCACAACCTGTCAACATTAGAACATAAGGCCCTTAGGAATTTAGAAATGGACAGGAACATTGTCATTCGTAATGCGGATAAGGGTGGGCTGGTGGTGGTTCTTGATTCTGACACCTATCAAAGTGAGGCTCTACGTCAGCTGTCTGATAGCAATACTTACACTTCACTGAAAGGTGACCCCACCATCACTTTCTCTGCTAAACTTTCCTCTTTGTTGGACACAGCAGTCCATGCGGGAATCTTTTCAGAAAACTGTTATTCATTCCCATTAATCCCGTGATGCCAGTGTTCCATCACCTGCCAAAAGTTCACAAAGGCCTGGACCCACTCATGGGCAGGCCCATAGTGGCAGGTATTGGATCGCTTAACGAGCGCCTGGGAGAGTGGATCGATGGCCAACTCCAGCCATTGGTAGTCAACCTCCCAGGGTATCTACGTGACACCAAACTACTTATAAAACTTAAGGACTTCCAGTGGAAAGCAGAGTACAGGTGGATCACATGCGATGTCACTAGTCTTTATTCGAGTATTCCACATGATCTGGGTGTTTTGGCTGTGTCCACTTTTCTTAAAGAATCCGGGAGGTATTCATTGGCACTACAGGAGTTCATCTTGTTGTCATTGAACTACCTACTTGCACACAATTTTTTTATGTTCGACGGGGGATATCTCCAAAAAATGCGGGGCCTCTATGGGAGCGAAATTCTCGCCTTCCCTGGCCAATCTCTATATGGGATTTTGGGAGAGGTCCCGCATTTTTGGACATGACAGCCCCCGTCGTTCAGACACTGTTTTTCTTTTGCAGGTTCATTGATGACCTCCTGTTTGTTTCCTCTCATGAGGAGACAAACTTACAGGATTGGTTGGATCACTTCAATCACAATTCCATGTTTCTTCGTTTCACGGGGAAACTAGGCATTACTTCCATAGATTTTTTTTGGACGTTAATTTGTCGGCTGCCAATGATGTGGTAGTCACAGGCATTTACAGAAAACCCGCAGCTGGCAATGCCCTCCTTAGAGCAGATTCGGGTCACCCCAGCCATACCATTCGCGGGGTCCCGGTCGGACAATTCCTCAGGCTCCGTCGTTTGTGCAGCAGACCTGAGGATTTTGCCACTGAGGCTGCGAACATGACCCAACAGTTCATTAGCAGGGGTTATGCCCCTAACATTGTAAAAAGAGCCTCCAAAGCTGCGAGTGCCATCCCTAGAGAGACTTTACTTCGAAATCATCCGAATAAATATAAAAATCAAGTGGCATTGTCTTTCAGTGGAATTCAGGTATTCTCCACACCATACAGCTTTGAATTCAGTAAAATAAAATCTACTATCGAGAAATACCTTCCCATTCTACTGAATGACCCTGCCTATCACAAAATACTCTCTAGGGGGGTTAAATCCGTGTCCCGTAGAGCCCCTACCTTGGGCAGTCGCCTTTCCCCCAGCCTTTTCTCAAGTAAATCTTTGGCCACTAATTGGTTGCACTTTCAGGGCACCTTTTTTAGATGTGGAATGCCTCACTGTAATTACTGTAAACATATAAAAACAGGTGATATAGTTCAGTCAAGCACCAATCACAATTCTTTTGACATCAAGCAATTCATTAATTGCAATACCAAGTTTTTTGTATATGTGATTAAATGCGAACAGTGCGATATCCAATATGTCGGAAGAACAACCAGGAGACTTAAGGATAGACTGTACGATCTACAGAAAGACAGGAATACAAATGTTGCTAGGCACTGGGCATCTGTACATCAGAAAAATGTCTCATGCCTCTCTATACAAGGCATAGAAAAAATCAGTTCACCTGCAAGAGGGGGAGACAAGTTCAGGACACTGTGCAGGCGTGAAGTCTATTGGATCTTCTCGTAGGATACCGGCGGGCCTCAACTTTGAATGGGATGTATCCCACTACTATGACTAGTTCTCACGTCCTGCACAGTGTCCTTTTCAACGTCTGTCACCTATGTATGTTGGCTGTGGTCTGTACTGTGCTTTGTCCCTGCATATGACACGTCTATTGACGTGCATTTATACACTCGGAATGCTGTCAGAGGTTTCCATTTTATTTTATCTTATTTTATTCAGTTACCATGATACTGATTGCTCTTTGCATGTTTCAATCTTCATGGTTAATGTAACATTATCTACAATATTCATGTAACATGAAAGTTCTACTATTTCATTGAGACCAATTTCCTTTCTTTTTTTCTTTTATTCCTTTTTTAGCATTGACTCATAATTCATATGGTTTTGAAGAAATAATATGGACTTGGTCTCTCATTTGCACAAATTTATCATCTAGTGGTAGATTGTAACGATTAGGTTGTGTCATATGTTCCACACATCCTTTTTGTTTTGAGTGTTCCATAGTCTCTTTTTCTATTCTTTTAACTCATGTTGGTACTGTTATGTCATTTTCGATAGTATGCATTGTTTTGGATTTATACAAACACAATTATGCATGTGTAGGCGATATAACCATAATCTTCCATTTTGGAAGCAAAAATATACATATATGCAGGAAAATTGTATTTTGAACTATATCACAGATGCAACACTGTATTGGTATTTGTTGAGTGCCCACACTTATGTCGGCATCATGTATGTTTATTCTAGTTAGGATCCAACCACAAGGTTATTGTCATTATTGTTGTTACTTTTTAACAAACATTTTTACACAGACACTCGCTCTAGTATGAATTGTTCACACAGAATCATTTTGTGCATCTTTCCACACTGATTGGGTATATTGACTTCCATCAAGGTGTCTATAGTTGGACGTGTACCTCAACCGATACACACAATTTTGGAACGACCACACACACACATCTTTTTAGTAGACTATCTATGTGTGCACATTGATCTGTATGTTCATAATGACATATTCTTGTTGGTCTGGGATTCATATGCACTTTGTCCCGAAACAGACAGGCATATATGTACACGCACTCGTTATCTTTACCATTCATTACTCATACATATGGGCATATTTATAGTCTTTATAGTCTTTATAGTTCTTCTAGTTCGTCAATGCATACTCATACCTTAAATTACATAAAATATTCCACACATTATTCCATTAAGACCTTTTATGTATGTTTCATATAGACTGGCGATGGTTATGGACATCGGTTAATTACAATCAATCTAAACCAATGTGTCCATGCATGCGTGCCCATTTACTATGCACGTTGCATGGGTTCCATGTCCCTCTACACCACACTATATTTGCATTTATATATAATTTTAGTTTGTCTTAAATGTTCATACAACAGCTCACTGTTATGTACCGCATACCCCCCCCCCCCCCCCCCCCCAGGATGACCTTTATCCCAACAGACAAAAGAGACATACACTCATACACAGATACAATTTGTTCAGATATTGGTTTTAATTTAAAACACTTTTTTTTTTCTTCACAGTATCTTTACTCCACAAATCACCAATAAAATAGAAACAACAAAAAATAGAAAATAAAATAGAAATAAAAATAAAGATACGTGTGTGTGTGTGTGTGTGTGGTGTGTGTGTGTGTGTGTGTATATATACCACTATGGACCAATCAATATTAATGCAAATTAAATGGTCTAGATTAATCAAGCACATTATACACATTTTTTATTGATAATTTTCAATATAATTTTCAATATATTTTTTATTAACATGTATATGTTTTTATTGGATATCTTTTCACTTCACTACCACACACTTTATACTTTACACATACACCCTTACACACATTTTCCATAAGATTGCATGCATGGTGAGGCACTTTTCCGTGTTGTGTTTTTTTTTTTTTTTTTTTTTTTCCTTTCATTGTGGTTAGTGAACCACACCTATTTCACCTGAATCACCTCACGTCCATCAATCTTTAATTATTTTCACCTTGGGGTTGGATCCTATGACTTCCCCTGTTTTAGGGTATATCTTAGGTAACATTTGTACAATAATCAGCTATGAGTAAGCACTACAATAGTGTGAAACGCGTTAGCCAGATGTGATCAGTTTGCTGTGTCGTGCAGTGTGTTTTGTTTCCTGAACCTTTTGGAATAAAGGCTTTTTTAATCGGAGTGCTGCTTCCAGAAGTCACTTTTTCTTTTTGATTGCAATTGCATTTGCCTGCACCCTTGGCTGCTGGGAGGAGGTATTTTCGGGGATTCCCACACCTGAGCGGCTCCCTCTCTCCCAACAAAAAACCTTGGTTTTCCCAAAAAGGTAGAGGAAGGGGTGGAGTTCTTTTTAGACCTCCCCCAGACCAAACTTCTAAAAAAAAAAGTGACAATCTTACTCCAGTAGGGGGAAGGTTGTCAGCCTTCCTTCCTCAATGGAACCAAGTATCCAAAAGTCCCTTCGTAAGGAACATCATTATGCAGGGATACAGTCTGGAATTTTCAGAATGCCCTCCAAGCAGATTTTATGTCGCAGCCCTACCACAGGATCAGGAAAAATCTTCCGCTATGATGACCCTCCTACAGGATCTGATACAACAGGAAGTGATTGTTCAAGTCCCAAAACATCAGGAGGGCCGGGGGTTTTACTCCCATATATTCCTGGTGAAAAAAACCTTCAGGCAAATACTGATTGATTCTGAAGATCCTAAATGGGTCAATACGGTACAAACTCTTTCGCATGGACACAATCCACTCCATAACAAAGTCGTTGACTCCAGGTTGCTTCATGGCATCCCTGGACCTGAGGGATGCCTATCTACATGTGCCGATAGCTCTGGCTTCCCAACGGTTTCTCCGCCTAGCCATCCATATGGCATCTCCAATTCAGAGCCCTGCCTTTCGGACTTTCATCCTCACCCAGGATATTCACAAAGGTTATGGCGGAAGCCCTAGAGCCTCTGAAACTGAGGGGGATCTCGGTCATTCCATATTTGGACGACCTACTGTTTTTTGCAGATTCCAGAGATCAGGTTGTGACAAACCTTCAAGTGTCACAGACTCATCTCAAAAATCTAGGTTGGCTCCTAAATCTAGAAAAGTCAAATCTAGATCCAACTCGGGAGATGAGGCTTCTGGGTTGCACCATAAACTCAGTTCTTCAAAAAGTATTTCTTCCTCAGGAAAAGATGGAAAAAATCTATTCTGCAGTGAGTCAGATCCAGACGAATCTCTCAACATCAGTCCGCTCAGCCATGGCAGTGTTGGGCCTCCTCACTGCCTCCATCCCAGCCATACAGTGGGCAAGACTGCATTCCAGGCCCCTTCAGAGGAACATTTTACAAGTTTGGTTGCACCAGGAGTCACTGGAAAAGTGCTTCAAGCTAACATCAAATGTAAAGCGAGCACTCTGGTGGTGGAGAGACCCAAACAACCTGACAAAGGGTCTCTCGTGGGTTTTTCCCCTGGGCAAGCGTCTGACAACAGACGCAAGTGCTTGGGGTTGGGGAGCTCACCTGGAGGGTCAAACCGCACAGGGGACTTGGTCCAAAGTGGAAACAAGAAAATCGTCAAACTGGCGGGAATTAAAAGCCATATTCCTGGGCCTCCTTGCCTTTCAACAGACAGTCAAAGGACATCATGTTCAGGTCCTGTCAGACAACACAACAGCAGTAGCTTATATACTCAAACAAGGGGGAACCAGGAGCTCAGGTCTCATGGAGTTAGCCAGTCAGTTGTTAACTTGGGCAGAGCTAAATGTGGCCTCCTTATCTGCAGTCGACCTAAAAGGATCCCAGAATCTGCTGGCAGATCTTTTAAGCAGGAGGGTAGTGGAGGCAGAGTGGAGTCTGAACCAGGAGATTTTCACAATGATCTCCAAAGTGTGGGGGAAACCTCCAGGTAGATCTGTTTGCCAGTCAGCAAAACGCAAAAGTCTGAATTCTTTTCTCTCCACAGAGGGGACCAGGCTGTAGGCATAGACGCTCTAGCACACCCATGGCATTACCAGCTGTGTTGCGCCTTTCCCCCCCCCCCTTCCTCTAATCCCACTTATATTGAGGAAGTTCAGGGAAGAGAACACCATCCTGATCCTGATTGCTCCATATTGGCCAAAAAGGCCTTGGTTTGCGATACTGCTAAACTTAGCCACAAATCCTCCATGGAAGCTAACTCTCAGGAAGGACTTGCTATCACAGGGTTCTGTGAACCATCCGGAAGCAGACCGACTACATCTGACTGCCTGGCTTCTGAGGAAGACCTTCTAAAAGCTAAAGGACTTTCAGATAAAGTGGTAAGGACCCTACTGTCCAGTAGAAAGGAGGTAACTAGGGCCATCTACCTTTTTAAAGTATGGAAGAAAATCAAGAGTGTCGCTTTTAGTTCTGGAGTTTCTTCATGAAAGAATGGAGAAAGGACTAGCAGCCAGCACCCTGAAAACTCAGGTTGTGGCTTTCAGTTTATTTTGAAAAAACTCTGTCCAAAGAAACTTTAATTTTCCAGATTTTTTAGGGCTCTGGCTCGAAACAGACCTATAGCCCTTAAAGTTTTTTCCAGTTGGGATTTATCTATTGTTTTACAAGGTCTCACAGGAGCTCCGTTTGAACCCCTTCAAGAGACTTCCCTAAGAAATTCAGTTTTCAAAACAATATTTTTAGTTGCCATCACGTCGGCAAGGAGAGTCGGTGAACTCCAGGCTCTGGCAGTTACAGAACCTTTTTTAAGGGTCTTTTCAGACCGGGTGATCCTTCAGACGGATCCAGCCTTCCTACCAAGTGTCGTCAACTTTCCATAGGTCGCAAGAAATAACCTTGCCTACTTTTTCCTCATTCCTAACAATGCAGGAGAGGAAGCTTTCCATACACTGGATGTGAGAAGATGCCTGCTCCCAGTTTCTAGCAGTTACCAAAGAGTTTAGAAAAACAAATGCTCTTTGTGATATTTTCAGGTCCCCGCAAAGGGGAGACAGCTTCTAAAAGTACATTAGGCAGATGGCTTAGACAAGCAATTACAGAGGCCTATCAAGCCAAAGGAGAAATACCTCCCTCAGGTATTGCTGCACACTCAACGAGATCAACAGCAGTTTCCTGGGCCGAGAGGGCCAGTGCTACGCCTGATCAGATTTGCAAGGCTGCCACTTGGTCCAACTACTCAACTTTTCTCCATCACTATAGATTGGACTTGCTGTCTGCAGCAGATCAAGCCTTCGGCAGAAAGGTACTGCAGGCAGTAGTCCCACCCTAGGGTAAGTTACTCGGTTATTCTCTCCAAGGTTGTCCTGAAAGGCGATTTGAGAAAAACTTAGTTGGACTTACCGGTCACGGGTCTTCTAAGAGCCTTTCAGGACAACCGCTATTTCCCTCCCCTAATATATCTTAGAAGTATTGATTGTCTATCATGGTTGTTGTGGTTCTTCTGTGCTTTTGTCTTCCAGTTTGTCGGAGACCACAATAACTGAGGCCATGGTGGAAGAGGAGGGATTTAAAGGCTGAATGTGTTTCCTGTTTAAAGAGGCGGAGCTACGCTCTCTCCAAGGTTGTCCTGAAAGGCTCTTAGAAATACCATCACCGGTAAGTCTAACAAATTTTTTTTTTTTTTTTTTTTTTACACTTTCTTTGTGAAAATGGTAGGGGTACAATGTACCCCGTTACCAATTCACATGGGGGGCAGGTTCTGGGGGTCCCCTTTGTTAAAGGGGTCTTCCAGATTCTGGTAAGCCCACACGGAGTTCCCCTTAAAATCCGGACCTAATGGGCCTGGTAATTGAATTTGGGGGGACCCCCACGCTTTTTTTTTTTTTTTTTTTTTTTTTTTTATATCAATGACTTTTCTCTCTATTGCCGAGACCGGTAAGTCATTACAGCCGCAAGTACTTTTTTAAATGACTTTTTTTCCTTCAGAAATTACATTTTGTGCAGAGACTGTTCTAAGCACGGGAAACAAGTGCTGCTTTACAGGCATACTATATACACACACCCCAGTTACGAAATTTAAAGGAATGTTTCACTTTAAGCATTATTAAAATCGCTGCTCCCGAAAACTTTTTTTTTTTTTTTTTTTTTTTGCATTGATACATGTCCCCTGGGGCAGGACCCGGGTCCCCAAACACTTTTTTTATGACAATAACTTGCATATAAGCCTTTAAAATTGGCACTTTCGATTTTCTCCCATAGACTTTAACAAGGTGTTCCGCTGATTTTTTGAATTTGTCGCAAACACCCCAAATTGTTCGCCGAACAAGCAATGTTCGAGTCGAACATAAGCTCATCCCTATTCGCCCCTTATGGTGCACTTATGTGCCTCCCATATCATGAGTGGATCCGAGTCAGGGGTATTGTTGGCATTGGAAAAATTTATTTTAAGAATGCAGTCAGTGTCGCAAGCAAGGTTGGGTCAGTCAGTAGTGAGGCATTAAGTCTCCATGTTTGAGGTTTCTGTGAGGGGCGTCATTGGGTTTAAGGTTAGAGAGACGGGTGAATTGTCCAAAAAGGACTGTATACCTATATGTGCCGCGGTTACCGAGGGCAGGTCCCATTTGGGATATGAATATGTAGTCCAGACGTGTATGTTTATTGTGTGGCGTGGAATAGTACGTGAAATCGCGTCCCTCAGGGTTCATAAAGCGCCATGTATCAATTAATTGTAATGACTGTAGCATGTTTTTGAGAATTTTGTAGGTAATGCAAGTTTTCCCATTGGAAGTGTCAGTTAAGGGGTTCAGGGGTATATTAAAGTCTCCACCCATAATTAGGCAGCCAGATACAAAGCCCAGTAAGTCCTGGACCATTCTCTGGCAGAAGGAGACATGGGATTTGTTAGGAAAGTATACGTTGGCCAATGTAACAGGAGTGTCATTGTAACGTCCCTTCAGAAAGATGTACCTGCCTTTTGGGGTCTATCATGGTTTCTTTGAGTTGAAAAGGGGCTTCTTTGCTTATTAGGATCGAAACCCCTTTAGATTTAGAGTCGTAATTAGTAGCATGGTATGCTTCTTTAGTCTGTCAATTTAGGTATGTGATGTGTCCTAAAGTGCGTTTCTTGAAGAAACACAAAATGTTGCCTACATTTTTTTTTTTTTTTTTTTTTTTTTTTTGCTGTCTCAGTAGGGTGGATTGCCATTCAGGAATATTCCGACCTATCACATAATGTGGTATCAGGAAGGGACTACGTCCCAACGATGAGTACGCCATCTGTAGAACTCTGGAGGAAACGCCCAGGTCCAAACTGCAAAATAAAACTGGAGATGGCAAGTTTTAAGATCCAGTAGATACACCTCCTATACAAACTGATATAAACGCTATACCAGAAAAAAGAGGGATATAGAGAAAAAAGAAAAGGGGAAAGGGTTTAGATAATCAGATCAAGGGAGAAAAACGTATGTCCTTCTTGGTAGGTTATACTACCTCAAAGGCTGGTAAAGTAGTGCCCCTAATACTATCGAAATCAAGTATCGGATCACTTGGTGTGGAAGATGGAGGTGATTCTCGACCAAATGGGTCGAACAATTACCACTGTCAGTTCTTACTGAGGGTGGTAATGTATACAAAAAAAACTAAAATTGAAATCAAGAAAAAAGGTAACTATGGTTGTAACGCACACAGCTTTCTAACATTAGGCAGGAAATAGTGCATAAAAAACTTAATCTACCCGACCAAACAGGGTGAAAAGATTTAAACTTGGGCATACGCCAGGTTTAGGGATGAATAATATCAACATTATCCTTATCAGCCCCCTAACGTTGAAATATACCAAACCCTGCCACCCGCCACCCCAGCATAAATGCGAGCAAAGCAGGTTGAAGTCTTCTATCTGCAATCCCAGACCTAGTGTTCCAAGTAAGGCAGGCACTTATGTAACCGTAATCAAGTTCAGATGGTGGTCCAGGAAAGTCAATAAACAACATTAAGGAGGTTCTGCAGTTTCAAGTTTTAAGGGCTCTTTGGGGTAGGAGGAGGGTGGAGGAGGGGGGTAGGGATACTTAGGGGCCATCAGAGGACTCTCTAATAAAGAGGTGGAATGGTTCAGGGCACCCCAAGTGACAGTCTCCCTCCTGGGCGCCTGCAGCACAGGCGAAACAGGGTTGTGTAGGGGGGGAGGTGGGGGAGTGATCAAACTTGTAGATAATGTACCAGAGCGTGAACTCAAACTGCGCCCCCCTGGATTGCAACAACAGTTATGCCTTACGTGCAAAGCATCAGGAATAGGGAAAAACAGAGGAGCGACCCCAGCCGGGTTCAGTCTTCATCATGGTCTCTGTAATCTTCTGATGGGCGACGGGGTTTTTCAGCTTTGGGTCCTCCAGAGCATAGTGGTTTCTGCTTTTTTGGTTTGTCGCTTGTCCGATGTAGAGAATGGGATCGCTGAGGGCTTCTTTCCAGTGGAGCCACTGTAAAGTCCGTGTACCAATCTGGCAAATCAATGTAGTCCAAGTTCAGAGCCGCACAGAAATCCTGGAGGTCATCAGGCGTGTGCAGAGCATGTTGCTGGCCATTGCATGAAACAGTTAAAGCAAAGGGAAACCGCCATGTATACTTTAATTCCTTTTACCTCAGTTTCTCCAGCAGAGGGCACAGTGCTCTATGGTTTTTCAGAGTAATCTGTGACAAGTCCTGGAACAGCATGATATTGGCGCCATTAAATATAATCCGTTTTTTTTGTCTTGCTTTACGCATAATGTCCTCTGAGGGCAAAGTTCTGTAAACAGCAGATTATATCTCTGGGGGGGGGGGGGGGGGAGCTGCATCTCTCCCTCTTGGTCTAAGAGCCCTGTGCGCCCACACAATCAATCTCTCTGTCTTCCGGTCTTTCCAGTAAACTATTAAAGACTTTGTAAAGCAGGAATGAATTGGTCTGGTTCCATCAACTCAGATTCCTCGCCCTAATGTTGTTCCTCCGTCCTCCTATTGTCGAGGTCCTCAATGTGTCTGTTCATTTCTATGAAGTGACGGGTTTGTGAGGATCTGGCCCTTTCCAGTCTATGAATAGCTTTATCCCTGTGTTTGCCTGCAGGTTCCACAGTTTTTTTTTGTTAGTTTTTTTCTGTCATCACTATGAAGTTTGTCTTTAAGTCAGTGACGGCTGCCGAGAATGTGCATTTAATATCCGCAGCGATCAGACATGTCAGCATAGGTTAGCGGGTGATCTGCACGGGATCGTAACCTACCTGAGTTCTCAGAAGCTGATTGTGAGTCCTCACTGATGTCTCTCTCGTGCTGAGTCTGCGCCATCTTTGTTTGCCCACTGCTGCTGCGGGCCTCAGGTTTAGCTTTAAAGGTATCCAAGATGTTTCTGGCTGTGTGAGTCGCGGATCCTCTTCTCAGGCGTGTGTGCGGGGTGCTGTATAACCGTTTACCCGGCATCTGGTGCTAGTTGGTCGGGTATTTTGCTGTAGAAGGCCGTGTGTGCTCCAGAGCTCCCTCAATGTGCGACCATTCCTCTTGTGCGCCAAGCCACGCCCCGTCGAGGTGCTTTCTGTGATGTGTCATGATGATAGACACTGCAGTTTTTTGGTTACTGAAGCCCCGAAATCCCTTGTGAAGACTATAAGGAGAAGAATACATTCAATACCTTTGCCATCTCCCCATCCTTTGTAACCAGATGTCCTTCCTCATTCTTTATGGGGCCAATATGGTCTGTTCTCCCCTTTTTCATAAAAAAAAAAAAAAAATGTCTTGATTTATTTTTGCTCCTCCTCCTTCATGTTCTATCTTAACCGCCCTAATTGCACCCTTACATTTTTTTTATTTTTTTGCATTCTTTATAAAGTCTGTGGGGATGGTGACGTGATGGGTTTGCTCCAGACATAGCGATTTTCTTTGATGGCCAAAAAGTATCATCAGACCAAAGCACCTTCCTCCATACAATTTGGGAGTCTCCCACATACGTTTCACAAACTCCAAAACGTGCCATTTTGTTTTTTGCTGAAAGTAATGGCTTTCTTCTGGCCACTCTGCCATGAAGGCCAACTCTATGGAAGGTACGGCCAGTGCCGGTCCTGACCTCCCCTGGGGCCCTAAGCAAAATTCTGCTAAGGGGCCCTCTACCTGACCCGTGATGCTGTGACCGAAAAACACAATAGGAATGGACATAAACATAACTCTACTTTGCTGACATCAAACTTGGATAGGAGAGAAAACAAGTTTACCTGATTGTTGTTCCCGCAATGCACTCTCATGGTGGTGTTTTTTTTTTTGTCTCCTTTTCGTGACCAGAAGGATAGTTTTTTTGCTTCATTTTGTCATGGCCTCCGGAAAGGTCCAAGGACTCGGAGCTTTTCTGAGAAGGTCCAAGGACTCGGAGCTTTTCTGAGAAGGTCCAAGGACTCGGGGAGCTTTTCTGAGAAGGTCCAAGGACTCGGGGAGCTTTTCTGAGAAGGTCCAAGGACTCGGGGAGCTTTTCTGAGAAGGTCCAATAGCTTAGGGTTCCCCTCCAGGAGGGTCCAAGGAGCCATGAAGAGGGTGGTGCTGGGAGGGCAGGCGACGCGTGCGTTGAGGGTGATGTGACGCGGCAGCCTGGAGGGCGGGGCTGAAAAGTTACCAGAGTTGCGGGCAGTGTTCTATCATCTCCGACCTGTGAAAAACATTGATTGACGATGCGCTATGACATGAGGGGGAGGGCGGGGCCTCTAGTAATTTACGGGGCCCTACGCAGCTTGCGTAGTGGGCGGATCGGCTCTGGGTACGGCTTATTGTTGCCCTATGTACAGATACTCCAGTCTCTGCTGTGGAACTATGCAGCTCCTCCAGGGTTACGTTTTAGGTCTCTATGCTGCCTTTCTGATTAATGACGACCTTGCCCCGTCCGTGAGTTTTGGTGTGTGTGTGTGTGTGTGTGTGTGTGGCCGTCTCTTGGCAGGTTTGCTGTTGTGCCATGTTCTTTCCATTTGGTTATGATAGATTTGATGGTGATCCTAGGGATCATTAAATATTTGCATTATTTTTTATTTTATTTTTTTTTATAACCTAACCCTGACTTGTACTTCTCAACAACATTGTCCCTTACTTGTTTGGAGAGTTCCTTGGTCTTCATGGCAGTGTTTGGTTAGTGGTGCCTAATGCTTGGGTGTTGCAGCCTCTGGGGCCTTTAAAAAAAGGTGTGCATATGTATTGACAGATCATGTGACACTTAGATTGCACACAGGTGGGCATAATTTCACTAATTATGTGACTTCTGAAGGTAATTGGTTTCACCAGAGCTTTTTATGGGCTTCACAACAAAGGGGGGGGGGGGGGAGAGAGAATACATATGCACATGCCGATTATCATTTTTTTTATTTATGAAAAATAGTTTTATGTAATATATATTTTTCAAATTTTACTTCGCCAACTTAGACTATTTTGTTCTGCTCCATCACATATAATTCAGATTAAAAAAACTCTGAACTAAAGGCTGTAATGTTACAAAATGGGTAAAAAGTCAAGTGAGTGAATACTTTTGCAAGACACTGTAGATTAATTCCATTTAAATTTAACATTTAGGTTGTGTATCAACAAATTGGAGTAAGATGTCATCTTCACTCCGGATTTGCCAGCATCTAGTAAAGATCTTCCGTATTTGTTAAGATTGTGCATTGAATTTAGTAATGAACCTCTTTGTGCCAGAAGTTTGTGGATTATCCTCCTGGAACAAAACTAAATTGCGTGGTCTGTCTTAAGCTATAGCTGCAATATGCCGTTTTTTTTTTTTTTTTTTTTTTTTTAATACTTTGACTGTAACCCCTATTGAGAAAGCGTTGGTGCAAATTGCATGCTTCTCTTTCAAATAGCTTTTTGTGTACAATTCCTTCAGATCCTGTAATACTGACCCGTAGGGATTCCTTGTATTACATGTTTCAGAGTGTGTGTGTGTGTTTGTGTGCAGGAGAGCCTTGGTAGCCATAGGTTTGCGATGCAAGGCAGTTGCCAATAGGTTATTGTGTCCCTTGTAGATCAACAAATCCAAGAGCGATCTTCTGAAAAGATAAATGAAAGGTGTTGGCATTAAGCTTGATACATTTTTGCAAAAGCTTAACAGAACCAGACCATAGAAAAATGTCATCGATGTACCTCTGCCATATGTTAACATGGTGGAGGTAACAAACTGGGTCATCGGAAGCAAAAAGCCAATATTCCCACCCCCAAGGTACAGGTTGGCATATGATGGGGCACATCTGGTCCCCACTGCAACCCCCTGCCCTTGGAGGTAGTGTGAGCTGCTGAATACAAAAATGTTGTGATCGAGTATGCATTGCAACATATCTAAAATAAAATGGTTATAGCTGCGTTGTTGAATGCCTCTTTATGGTTTGTAAACCAGCATAATGTGGAATGTTGGTATGGAGGGCCTGAACATCAATAAATGCTAAAATACAATTGGATGGAACCTCAATTCCATCAAAGGTCAAGAGCATAGGCAGTGTCTTTCACTGTACTGGCATTTTGAGTAAAGTTGTTTGATGCCCGACACAATAGGGAATCCGGGTAGGTCATTCAAGCTTTTATGCATGTTGGGAGTAAGGGGTTCCTCATTAAGAAAATCTTGCAATTCCTTTGTGATGTTGCCTAGTCTGAGATGTTCGTTGATCGATTCAAAAAATTCCAGTTTGAATCTTTCAAGGTGACAGCTCTGACCCATTGTGTACCATGCTGTTAGACAAAATACATTCCACATATTAATATATTGCTTATTGTTCATCACGACGACATTTACACCCCCCCCCCCACCTTGTTGGCAGGCTTAATCACAATACTGGTTCCTCCCCCTTCTCTTGGGAAAAAAAACATGGTTTTCCAAAGGGGAGATGTTTCCCAATCTCTTATGTGGAGTAAAATGTTTTTAATATCTTTTTGTTACCATTTTCACAGAGAACCACTTTAGGGTTGGTTTGTGTAAAGAAATTTGGTGGATTTATTTTTTTATTTTTTCCTAAACAGATTGGATGTATTAGGCAAATTCGGGCCAATGTATTTGTGGACTGTAAATTGTATAAACGTTTGAGGTGGAGGTATAACATCCTCCTCAAATGGATCAAGAGTACCCCATTCAGCTTCTAATTTGGATAAGAGCATATTGCAAGATCTTAATTGCATCTTTTGGACAGATTTAAACCAGATAAATTACTTTGCGCTCATCTTGTTCCCGTTGGTCCATCATGATAGGCTTTTTCATCCATTCTCTATCATTTTTGTCTAAAAAGTCATCAATTGAAACTGGTTTTGGAAATCATACCACAAAGAGGATTCTTGCTTACCTGTGAGCCAGACACCCGAGTGTTACTATCACCAGGCGAAAGAGAAGAAATGGTATTGATAGTATGAGAGACCTGGGCCAACTTGGAGGCCTGGGACATGTGAATAGCGGTAGCAGAGTGACCACCACCATGTGTAGAGGTAGGTTCTCGATCGTGTTCTTTCCGTTTCATAGATACAGAATCTGTGCATGTGCCCTGTGATTGTATAGACTGTGAACCTGTGTAAAGGGAAGAGTCAGAGGATGCAATTGATGAATCGGTTGTATTGCCATCTAAATTCTTGCGGTCCCTAAGCCCAGGTTTACATTGGTCCGATTTGACATGTCAAATCACATGGCAATTCAGCGGCTCTTGCCGGCAATGGCACCATCCGAATTCCCGAAAGTAGTTCCTGTACTACTTTTGGCAACGTTTTGAATAGACATCTGTGCACAAATCCGCACAGATGTTTGTCAAATTGCACCTGCATTGCCAGGTTGAAATCATGCGCGTTCGATTTCTAAACCGCAGCAATGTGAACCTAGGCTAAATCTTGGTTTTGTAAATCTATTGAGTTGCTTGTCCCATTTGTAAGCTCGCCTGTTTTTGAAAGGCCAAAACATCTCATTTTCTTATCCATCCTTTTGTTTTGCTACTGGGTGTTTTTTTTTTTTTCCCACAGGTGTTTTTCTCATTGACATTAAAGATCAGTTTATCCTGAAAGGTAGCTAGTAGGGATGAGCCAAACACCCCCCGGTTGGGTTCGCACCAGAACCTGCGAACGGACCAAAAGTTTTCGCAAACTTTAGAACCCTATTAAATACAATGGACGCGAACGTTCAAAATCAAAAGTGCTAATTATAATGTCTATTATGCAAGATCTTGTCCTAAAAAGGATTTGGGAACCCGGGTCCTGCCCCAGGGGACATGTATCAATGCAAAAAAGTTTTAAAAACTTCAGTTTTTCGGGAGCAGTGATTTTAATGATGCATAAAGTGACAAAAGGTGACATATTCCTTTAAATATCGTACCGTGGGGGGTGTCTAAAGTATGCCTGTGAAGTGGCACGTGTTTCCTGTGTTTAAAACTGTCCCTGCACAAAATGACATTTCTAAAGGAAAAAGTCATTTTAAACTGCTTGCGGCTTTAATGTAATGTCTGGTCCCGGCAATATGGATGAAAATCATTGAGAATGGCATGGGTACTCCCCCCCCCCCCCCCCCCCCCTCCAGCCCACTACCAGCCCCTTTTGGGTCTTGTATGGATATTAAGGGGGACCCCGCACCCAAATTAAAAAAAGGCCCTATATACTCTGAACAGCAGTATACAGGCGGTGCAAACAAGAAAGGGACTGTAGGTTTGTTGAGTAGAATCTGTTTGTAATTTTGGATCAGGTACATTTTTTTTTTTTTTAAGTGTAGCTCCAGCCAAAAAAATCTAAGATTTTTGCAAAACTTAGGGAAGGGTTATCACCCCTGTAACATTTGTTTTGCTGTCTGCACCTGTCCAGAACATTTCACCTCACTTTCCGTCCCAATGACAAATGTTTTTTGAATATTTTTTTATTTTTTTATATTGAAACAAGGATTGGTGATAAAGCATCAGTGGAGGGGAGACACCTTTTCCCCATATTAACTCTTGCAGGAGAGAATTTCCCTTCCTAGGGGTAGATTTCCTCTCACTTCCAGTTGTCTCCTTCCGTTTGTAAGTTGGATGTTTGAAAGTAGGGGCCTGCCGTATATACTGTGCAGAAATTTGGCCCTTAGGTGTTGGTGTTGCCACAACACTGTAAGCCCTCAGTTACTCTTGGTGGGTGCTGGAACACCCTGCTGTGAACTATTATATCAAGAATTGTAATTGCATGCCATTTTTGAACAGTGGTAGGAAAAATTGGGCCTTTGCTGGTGCCACAACACTGTAAGCCCTCAGTTACTCTTGGTGGGCGCAGGAATGGGCCCTGCGGTGAAGTATTATATCATGAATTGTAATTGCATGCCCCTGTTGAACAGGGGCATAAAAATTGTGCCTTTTAGGCACTGGTGCCACAACACTACAACCCCTCACAGATACTGTAGTTGGAGCACAGCAATGAGCCCTGCTGCAAAGCATTGCATCAAAAATTGTAAATGCACGCCCCTGAAAAATTGGGCCTTTGCCACTGGTGGCGGTGCCCAGAACCAAAAATGTTCTTTCAAGCTATCAGCATGATTGAGGAGGAAGAGGATAGTCACTCAGAATCAGCATAGGCAGTCTTGAAGGGATCCGATATTTCCCAAAAATTATTTGGTTACATCAGCATCAGGTGCTTGGTAGCTGGTGGTGATCTAAGACTGATTAATTTTTATGAAGGTCAGTCGATCGACCGAGTCGGTTACAAAGCCTCCAGCAGCACTGAATGTGCGTTCCGAAAGAACGCTGGATGCAGGACAGGCAGTACCTCAATTGCATACTGTGCAAGCTCTGGCCAGTGATCCATCCTCAAGACCCAGTAACCCATAGGGTTTTCGGTGGGAAAGGTGTCCAAGCCTGATCTTGCCCCTAGGTATTCCTGCACCATGTAAACCAGACGCTGGCGATGGTTGCTGGAAGCGATCATACTTTGGTGGTTCGTACTAAAAAATTGTCTGAACGAATCGGTCAGATGGCCACCTTCTCCACCGCTCCTTCTTTGACTGACCGGAGCCTCAGCAACATGTTGTCCTGGACCAGGAATTTGTAACCTCCCAGTCTCTGGGAACGCGTTGCACAGACCTTTTTCTGCAAGGCCTCCCCTGAAGATGCTTCACCCTCTGCTCCTTCTGCGATGGCAAGATAAGGTCCGCAACCTTACCCTTGTAACGTGGATCAAGGAGGGTTGCCAGCCAGTAATGATCCCTCTCATTGATCGCACGAATGCGAGGATCCTTCCGCAGGCTTTGCAGGATCAGGGAGGCCATGCAGCGTAGGTTTGCTGAGGCATTCGGTGCAGAGTCCTCTGGGTCACTGAGGACGACATGATCCGCAGCCACCTCCTCCCAGCCTTGTACAAGTCCACGGGTGTCTTGGGACTGTAATTGATCCCTTGAAGACTGCTGTTGATGCTGAGTGCAAGGCTCCACCTCCATGCTGGCACAATAATCCTCCTCCTCTTCCTGTGTGATAGCCGGGCCAGCTGGAACACTGTCTGGATAAAGGGGGCCTTCAGAGGTAAGGAAGTCCTCCACTTCCTGCCTCTGTTCTGCCTCAAGTGCCCTGTCCATTATTCCACGCAGCGTGTACTCCAACAGGTGGACAAGAGGGACAGTGTCACTGCATGCACTGTCACTGCTCACCATCCTTGTGGCCTCCTCAAATGGTGCCAGGACAGTGCATGCATCCCTGATCATGGCCCACTGGCGTGGGGAAAAAAATCCAAGCTCCCCTGACACTGTCCTGGTGCCATATTGCAACAGATACTTATTGATGGCCCTCCGCTGCATGTGCAGCTGCTGCAGCATGGCCAACAAAGTTCCACCTGGTGGGTATGTCACAAATTAGGCGATTCTTGGGCAGGTTGTAATAATTTTGCAGGTCAGCCAGCCGAGCACTGGCATTATATGACCGGCAGAAATTCCCGCAGTTTCCTGGCCTGCTTCAGGACCTCCTGTAAGCCCGGGTACCTGCCCAAGAACTGCTGCACCGCCAAGTTAAGGACGTGAGCCAAACCGGGCACATGGGTCAGTTGTCCCTGTCGGAGGGCGGAGAGGAGGTTGGTGCCATTTGTCGGAAACCACCTTTCCTGGCTTAAGCTGGCGTGGGGTCAACCACCTCTGAGCCTGCTCCTGCAGAGCTGAAAGAATATCTGCCCCAGTGTGGCTCCTGTCCCCCAAGCACACCAGCTCAAGCACCGCATGGTATCTTTTTGCCTGCGTACTTGCGTAGCCCCTTGAATGCCTACGGAGCACCGCTGGTTCCGAGGACAAAGCACAGGTAGAGGCCATGGAGGAGGGAGAAGATGACGGGGTGGAGGAGAGAGGTATATCAGAATCACCAGTAGTAACATTTTGGAAGCGTAGTGGCGGAACAACCTCCAAAACTACTGCACCTTGTCCTGCATCCTTCCCAGCTGCTAGCAGAGTCACCCAATGCACCGTGAAAGATGGGTAACGTCCCTGTCCACGCCTGCTGGACCATGAGTCAGTGGTAATGTGCACCTTACCGCTGACCGCCCTGTCCAGCGAGGCCAAGACATTGCCTTCCACATGCCTGTAGAGAGCCGGAATCGCCTTCTGTGAGAAAGTGGCGTTTGGGAACCTGCCACTGAGGAACTGCACATTCCACAAACTCACGGAAGGGGGCAGAGTCTACCAACTGAAAAGTCAGCAGATGAAGTGCTAGCAATTTAGCCAAGCTAGCATTCAACCGCTGGGTATGTGGATGGCTGGGAGCGAACTTCTTTCGGCAGTGCAGCAGCTGGGGCAGGGAAATTTTCCTGGTACAATCGGACATCAGTGTACCGTTAGCAGATTGTCCGCAAGTACTTGGCTGTGACACACCGAATTCTACACCTTCATTCCTCTCAGTGCAGGTTTCAGAGAGGACTGAAGGTATAGTGAGGTTGGAGATCCCAGCTGATGAGGAGCAAGGAGAGGTCCACTTTGTTCTTTGATGTGGGTCTTTTTAGGTACGATTGCCAAAGGACTGAATGGCAGGTCGACATGTCTGGTCAAGCACGTGGTGCCCAAGCGGCTGATGTTTTGGCCACGTGAGATACACTTTAGACATATGTTGCAAATGGCAATGGTGCGATCTGCTGCACACGTCTGAAAAAAGGCCCACACCAAAGAACGTTTGGAATAACGTGCAGAGACAGCAGCGCCCTGCACATGCGGAGCTCTGCGGTGTGATGCGGTTGGTGTGCTGCCCTTAAGCTGGCCCCTGGAGGGCATCCTGCCTCGATGTTCTCTCTCTCTCTCGTCATCCTCCTGGAGCATGTACCCAACACTGGTCAAACAGTTCGGGGGACTCCTCAGGAGGACATTGTGGGTCTAGGGAAGGAGTGACTGATGCCATTGAGCCGAGGGAAGAGACCACATTGGCAGCTGCTTTGCCAAAGTACCCTGAGCCTGGGTGAGAGAGGATGAGGACAGCTTGGTCCTCCACTCTACTAAGTCTTGGGCATGTTGCGGCTCAACATGGCCAGCTGCCGAAAAGGACAAGCGTGTCCCATGGCCATGTGCTGATGAGGATGCACCATGACCAGCACTGTCGCCTCTAGACACAGAGCCTGCTTGCCCTCTTTTATTGCCTCGTGACTGTCTGCCTCTCCTTGTTTGCCTTCCAGACATACTAATGGCCTGCAGTGAGGTGTGTGTGTGTGTGTTTAGTAGGGAAAGTGAGTAGAGTCCGCTTGTGCTGGTAGATACGACAGTAGGCGATCCAATACAGTTACTAGGCACCAGTCGTTATTTGTTTTGTATCTGCAGATGTCTACGCCGGCGCCCAACTGCTGAGTTTTGGACACTGCAAGGTGGAGTGTTGGATGGCGAATCAGGTGACATCTGCACAAGACTTGGCCGGCGGGGCTGTTGCAGGTGACCTCGCTTGGCCATAGAAATCCGTAATAGGCTAAATAGATAGCCGCTTGTATGACCAAGCTAGGGAGGAGGCCAAACGGCGGTGTGGTGAGGGTGGTGGACATGTGTCTAAAAGATGGTACTGGTTATAAGTAGACGTTTGGGGTTGACAACTGGTTGTTGTTTCTGGACTCCGCGTAGGGCGGCTCTGACTGCATGGGATGTGAACAATGAGGGTTTTGTAGGATTTTGTAAGGCCAGAAATTGCTGAATGCCTGCTAAGTACAGACGGATAGTATTGAGATAAGGCCAAGCTATTATGGCAGTATGAGATGAAGGCCAGTATGTGCTTGACGTCTGTGGTTGTAGTAATAGAGCGGGGTGCCAGAAATTTGCTGAAAGCATCCCAGGCTGCATGGTAGGCTTTTAAAGTGTTGTGAGATAGGGATTGATTGATTGATAAGCTGGGTTGCTTGCTGTAGGTGATGTCCTAGTCCTGGGTCAGCTGAGACCAAGGAGGGATAGGGGCTGAGGTTTGATCGGCTCCGGGTCTCTGCTGAAAAAGATGTATAATTAAAGCGGGACAGAGCATCTGCGGCAAGGTTGTGTACTTGCCTGGAAGGTACTACAGTGAATGTTGAATTGATGTCTTAACGACAGTTATACCAGCCTGCGTAGGAAGGACATTGTTGTGAGCGACTTGGACCTGCCTTTTATTGATGTCGGCAGTGGCCTGGTTGTCGGTGGTGAAGCCTACGGTTTGTCCTGTCCAAATGTGACCCCACAGTTGGGCGGCTGCTACCACCGGGTATAATTCAGAGGGAGGAAGTCTGTGTAAAGCTTGGGATTGCTAGCATCTCTGGCGGCCATGGTCCTGCGAACCAGTGGTGGCCAAAAATTGCCACGAAGCCTGTAGAGGCTGCGGCGTCTGTGACTACCTGCGGAGAGAGGGGAGATATCGAGGGTATAAACATGGATATACCGTTCCAATTGGTGAGGAACTCTTCCCACATTGACAAGTCCGCTACTGCTGTGGTGTCTAGATTAAGGATCTGATCGGGGTCCTGTGTCTGGGAAAGAAAAACTAAGGCGTGAGACGAAGGATCGTCCCTGGGGGAATGATCCTTATTGCAAAATTTAAGCATTCCCAGAAGGGACTGCAACTGCTTCTTAGTACACCCCCGTGTACGGGTGAAGGTTTGTAATACTGACCTAATGCGGGTCAGTTTGTCGGGGGGAAGGATAGCTTGCGTGGTGATGGTGTTCAGATTGATTCCGAGAAAAGTAACCGAGTGTGCCGGACCGTCAACTTTATGTTCCGCGATGGGAACATTGAGATTTCCGAAGATGATTCTTAGCTTATCGAGGTCTCTTGGTGGCATACCGGGCTGTTCGATCAGCAAGAAGTCGTCTAAGTAGTGGATGACTTCTTGACTTCTTGACATTGGGCTTGGTGCAATAGTTTCCAGGTGAGAGAAAGTGTGGAAGAGCCAGTGGCTACTCTTGGAGCCAAAGGTCAACTTGGTGGCAAAATAGTATGGGTCTCTCCATTTGATGCCGTGCCTGCACCAGAGGGATGGATGGATAGGTAGGAGCTTGAAGGTGTCTGAGATATCGGCTTTGGAGACCCAGGCGCCTGTGCCAGATTTGATTATGGCTTGGATTGCCATGTCTACGGAGGCGTATTTAAGGGAGAATTCTTCCGAGGGGATTAGGGAATTTAGGCTGGGGACGGGGGAAGAATGAGGTGCAGACAGGTCGTACACCAAACAAACTTTATTAGAGAACTTGCCCTTGACAAGCCCAATAGGGTTGACTCTCCAGGTGTTGAAAGGGGGCTGAGTGAAGGGGCCTATGATAAAGTCTCGCTCCAGCTCGGTCTGCAACAACTGATCTATGGCCTGTTCGTCTGTGGCGGCTGAGCGTAGATTCCTACATTCGGAAGTCATGTGAGGTAGGGAAATGAGGCCTGTGTGGAAGACTGCTGTGAATCTTTGGATGAGGTAGGTGGTGAGAGGGGGTGGGGTGTGAAGTGAGGTAGTGCTCCAGCCACAGGATGTTTACTTGACCTAGTCAAGTTTTTTTTCTGCTGCTTGACTTGGCATAGGGTTTTGGGGTGTGCCCTGTGGCATACGAGGCAGACGCGGAGTGGGCAACATTGGCTGAAGTTGCAGGATCCGTAATTTAAATTATTGCAGATGGCTGCTCCCCCTGCTGTCAGTATTGGGCGTCCGAACTTGTCCACCTGGGTCGTCTGTTGGGGGCCGGTAGGCCTAGCGCTGCCCTCGAGGTGGAGGGGGCTTCCTGGGGGTGACTATTTGTGATGTTGGTGCACCAAGTGGCAGTGTGAGTAGAGGACTGGCAGTTGGTACATAGAGGCGAGCGCAGGCCGGCAAAGTGACGGCAGAATAGCTCGGTGTCCATGAGACTCCAGCCTGTGACGGTTTGGAACTGTAACAGCCTGGGGGCTGCTTTGGCCAAAAAGGAGCGGTGATGATTGTAAAACGAAAAGCCTCCGTATTTGTAACCTAGATCCACCAAAGTGTGGAGATATAGGTCCAACACTTCCCTTCTGTTTGGGGGAGGCTGAGCATAGGACATCCCTGAGAGTCCCGAAGGCCAGCGCAAACTCTGGTACTGACAATTTACAATTAAGCCTTGGATCTTTGGCCTTGAGGACCACTGATGCGTCTCCCCAGGTGTAGGCCTTGTTTTGCGCTATATCGTGGACTGTTATGAGGAGGGAGGCGAGGTTGATGTCCTTGCCGTCCAGGATGTCCTTGCCGTCCAGGATGTCCTTGCCGTCCAGGATGTCCTTGCCGTCCAGGATGTCCTTGCCGTCCAGGATGTCCTTGCCGTCCAGGATGTCCTTCCTAATGCTGGCTGGGACCAAATGTGCTGGAAGGACAATGGGGCACTTGCCTGCTGGAATAGCTGGAGGGGGTGTCAGGACCTGAACTGCGAGTGGGTCAGGGTCGGTGGATGAGCCTCCAGGAGTGTCATTCTGGCCTGTATGGCTGTAACTGAGGTAGACAAGGATGCTACCATGGTGTGGAGTTGAGAGACGGCAGCTGATATGGACTGCAGGGATGCCCGCTGTGTACTTGGTCCAGGCGAGGCTGGCATGGGGTGATCAGTTGAGGCTGGTGGCGGAAACAGAAGCCTAAAGAGCTCTGCCTTCCTGGCGGTGGCCAGGTAGGGCACCTGCCGGCGCCTCAATTCTGTGGTCAATTTGGGGATAGTCCATCCCCTGAAGGAGTGTATGCTGCCGTTCTCTGAGACGGGAGGAGGTGAGGGAGGGGGCGGTGAGGGCTTCACTGCCGGCCTGAGACATGGCTCAGAGTGAATCGTGCCCTGGGTATGATATCCTGTCTTTCGAGTTTGAATTTGGCTTACTGGAACCTGTAAGGGGTGACACGATAATCGGGGTTGTTTCTGTTTTCTATGGGGTGTGTTTTTACCCGCTGCTTGTGTCAGGTGTGCTGGTGACGAGGTGACCAGTTCTAGTACACAAGGTGGCACTAGCTGATGCGCCGCAGGTACTATGTCGGCGATTCTGGCGTTTTGAATATGGGATGAGGCCGAGAGGACTGGGGCACGCCGGGACGAGTCGGTGCACGGATGCAACTTAGGACTCGGATCGGAGCGTGTACGTGACTGGAATGAGAGGCAACGAGTTGTGGGGTGAGGGGGGGGTTCGGTGTGGGTGCATCGATAACGAGCACCGGATGCCCAGTGCGGTATGGTGCGGGGTCGGCGGGGAGCCTGGTGACAGAAATGAGCGACTGTGCGGGGGTTCTAAGGGGAGATTTCGCTAGTGGGGTGCAAAATCTCGGCATGGAATTTTATGCAAACAGGAAAAGGGGTTGCGGAGCCTACCTGTGGCAGCAGTGCCAGGTGTGTGTGGCGTTAAGCTCCGGAACGAAATACCTCGGGTAATGCGATCGAGCTCGCCGACGAGTCGCTCCGTGATGACGTGCGCCGGAAACCATGTGACGCGCACAGGAAACGGACGAGGGCCTGTAGGCGAGTGGGCTGGTTATATAGCCCCCGGTGCTCCTCCCATAAATTCAGGCCACCATGCTGGGGTGTGTGTGTGTGTGTGTGTGTGTGTATGTGTATATTCTTTTCTATACTGTAACTGCAGTATGGTTTCCCTAGATTTAAAGGACGCATATCTACACGTCCCAATACACCAAAATTGTCAAATTCCTAAGGTTAGCAATAGAAACAAAAATTCAAGTTAGACTTACCAGTAACTTGTTTTCCAAGAGTCTTTCAGGACAGCACATGAGAGAGTGGCTCCACCCACTAGGAAACAGGAAACACAATCTCCACCATTTTAAAAGGAGGCGACTCCCCACATCTCGTCAGTTGTAGTATAGTACCTCCCGGCCCAAGCTGGAACACATAATCAGAATATGGTTAATCACTGTGCGTGTGTGTGTGTGTGTGTGTGTGTGTGTGTAATAAATAAATATATATATATATATATATATATATATATATATATATTCTCTCTCTCTCAATATATACAAACCAAGAAGGGCGGGTAGTTTTCTGTCCTGAAAGACTCTTGGGAAAACAAGTTACCGGTAAGTCTAACTTGAATTTTCCCTTATCGTCTTTCAGGACAGCACATGAGAGGATAATCGAGACTTACCAACTAGGGAGGGACAGCAGCCTGCAGGACCTTTCTGCCAAATGCCTGATCATCGGCTGACGGCAGGTCCAGTCTGTAATGATGGACAAATGTCAAATAGCTTGACCACGTAGCCGCCTTACAGATCTGATGTGGGGTGGCACCAGCTTTTTCTGCCCATGTAGTGGCTAGAGCTATAGTAGAGTGCTCGTATTCCCTGTGGAGGAGACAAACCCGTCTGGGAATAAGCCTCAAAAATAGCCAGTCTTGGCCATCTAGCAATTGACCCCTTCGATGCTTGGCGTCCCTTTTCTGTTGCCAGAAAAAAGAACAAAGAGTCCGAAGACCTAAAGTCCTTTGTTATTTCCAAGTAGTGTAATAAAATTCTTCTTACATCTAAGTTATGGAATGAAGTCTCCCTTCTTCCTGAAGGATTTGAACAAAAAGTTGGCAGGATAATTTCCTGCGATCTGTTATGAACTGATGCCACTTTTGGCAAAAACCCTAGATCTGTTTTAAGCACAATCCTGTCTGGGTAAATCAACACAAAAGGTTATTTTATTGAAAGAGCGTGTAGTTCACTGATTCGTCTCGCAGTCGTAACTGCAACTAAGAATACCGTTTTTTAAGAGTCAAATCTTTCAACGTGATTGTAACGGTTTGAAAGGTTCTTTCGTGAAGGCTTGCAAAACTACTGACAGGTCCCATTTAGGAAAATGTTTAGTAGGCACTGGTCTGTCTCTAGAAAATGACCTAAAGAATCTTGTGATCAAAAGAACTGAGGAAATTTGTTTTTTCTAGGTATACTCCCAGGGCAGCCACTTGCACTTTGACAGTGCTAATTGCAAGACCTTTGTCCATACCATTTGGTAGAAACTCCAGAATCGACACAATGTCTTCTAGGGTTCAGTTTGATGAGTGACACCAACAGTTGTAAACCTTCCAAACTTTTGCGTAGATATCTCCTAGTTACTCTTTCTACTGGTGAGTAGAGTGGATACTAGAGGCTCTGACAGTCCTTTGTTCCTTAGTAACTGCTCCTTAGATACCAGGCGGTGAGGCTTAGTCTGGCTACATCCGGGTGGTATACTGGGCCCTGAAGTAGCAAGTCCTGTCTGAGAGGAAGCTGCCAGAAAGGTTTGATCATCATTTGTAGGATGGAGGAAAACCAGGCTCTTTTCGGCCAGAACGGAGTGATCAGGATTACTGATGCCTTTTTCCTTCTGTATTGTTCTCAATACAAGAGGGATTAGCTGAAAAGGAGGTAAGGCATAACCCAGATGGAAGTTCCAGGGATGTGCCAAGGCATCTATCCCTATTGATCCGCTGTCTCGGTGCAGAGAGAAGAATTGAGGGAGCTGGGCGTTGTCCTTTGATGCAAACAGATCCACCTGAGGACATCCCCACATCTTGCTGATCAGTGAGAATATCTCTGGATTCAGGCTCCACTCTGCCTCTTGAATATTTTGTCTGCTCAAGAAGTCTGCTACTTCGTTTAGCGTGCCCCTGAGATGCACTGCCGACAGGGAGAGTAAATGCTTCTCTGCCCACTCTAGGATTTCTGATGACAGCAACAGTAGAGCTTTGCTCCTTGTGCCCCCTTGTTTGTTCAGGTATGCCACTGTGGTGACATTGTCTGGAATAATCTGCACATGGGACCCTTGGAGGTTTGGAGAGAAGGCAGCTAAGGCTAGAGCAACTGCTTTTAACTCCCTCCAGTTTGAGGACCTTCCTGCTTCGGATCGGGACCAAACGCCCTGTGCTGTGTTTTGATCCCAGTGGGCTCCCCATCCCCAACTGCTGGCGTCTGTCGTGACCCTTACTTCTGTCGGGAAGGACCAAAGCAGGCCCCTTGACAGAACTGCCTGATTCCTCCACCACCACAGTCCTCTTGACCTTGGTGGGAAGCTTTACTTTTGTGTCTAAGGTTTCTGGGCTGTGATCCCATACCTGTAAAAGAAAACTCTGGAGGGGCCTGAAATGGAGCCTCGCCCATTGAATGGCCGGCATTGTTGAGGTTAAGGTTCCCAGGACTGACATCATCCTGATTGACACTTCCTGGTTTGTCTGAAGACTGGCTACTACCCTCAAGACCTTGTCTGTCTTTTTTCTTTTTGGGAGAAAAATCCTTTGCTCTACAGAATCTATCAGATAACCTAGAAACTGAACTCTTTGAGCAGGATCGAAATTTGATTTTTGAGTATTTACAATCCATCCCAAGGCTTCCAGATGACTGCGGGCGTTGGTTAGATCTACCTGTAACCTCTCTCTGGAAGGGGCAAAAATTAGGAGGTCGTCCAGATAAGGGATGACCGAGATTCCCTGTAGACAGAGGAGCTTGAGCTTCCGCCGTTATCTTGGTCTGTCATCCGCTCTGCGGATATTTACCAAACGGGAGGGCCTTGAATTGTAAATGAAGCACCTCCTTCCCCATATTTATTGCCAACCTGAGGTATTTTTGAGACTGAGGGGCTATGGGCACATGCAGGTATGCATCTCTTAAGTTGATTGATGCCATGAAGCATCCCTTGACTAAGATTTCTCACTGAAAAGATGGAGTCCATGCGGAACCGTCTGTATTGGACTGACCTGTTTAACGGTTTCAGATTGAGAATGAGACGGAAGCTTCCTGATGGTTTACTTATCAGGAAGATATGGGCATAGAAACCCCGGTAACGTTCCTCTGGAGATACCTGAACCACAACACCCTGTCTCATCAGATCCCCCAACTGGTTTCTCATGGCTAGGGTCTTTGTTGTGTCCCTTGGCAGGTCTGTTACACAGTATCTTACTGGAGGAAGATCCGAAAGTTCTATTTTGTATCCCTGGGCCAGCGTGTCTAAAATAAATGAGTTTTCCGTCACGCTTGCCCAAATAGGAAGCAATTTTTGAAGCCTCCCCCCCCCCCCCCCCACAAACAATGACAAGTCATTGCATTTTATTGGTTGGCGCAGGAGGATTGAAGAGGACATTCCCTCTGCCTTTACCTTTTTTGTGCTGACCAATTCCTTCTTTTTTTTCTTGGGGCCTGCTTCCCTGATCCTGATTTTTTATTTTTATTTTTATTTTTTTGAGGTCGAAAAAACCGCTTAACTGGTTGTTTTCTTTTTAACAGGAAAGGACTTATTTTTGTCCGCTGTCCTATCTAAAACAGAATCTAGATCAGGACCGAACAAAAGATCTCCAAAAAAAGGAATTCCACATAATTTATTTTTGGAAGCTGCGTCCCCTGGCCATGTCTTAAGCCATAGAGCTCTCCTGGCTGAGTTGGTTAAGGCCCCAGATCTGGCTGACATCCTTATTGATTCTGCAGAAGCGTCAGAAATATAAGCTACGGCTGCTGCTAGAGTAGAAAAAAAAACAAGGATCTCCTGCTTAGGTGAGTCTGCTATAATATGGGCTTTGAGCTGATTCAGCCAAAACTCCATGTTCCTGGAGACACAGGTAGTAGCCATAGCTGGTTTAAGTTCACCCATGATGGATTGCCAAGCTTTTTTAAGCTGCTGATCCATCCTTTTGTCCATGGGATATTTTGAGTATACCCATGTCTTCAAATGCCAAGTCAGTTGACCTGGAAACTTGTGAAAACGCTGCGTCTAATTTTGGAATTTTATTCCAAAGCGCATCTGGGTCTTCACTGAACGGAAAGCGTCTTCTATGCGCTCTTGGGGAAAAGATTTTTTTCTCTGGATCAGCCCATTCCTTTTTAATGTCTTCCGAGATTACTGAATGCACAGGGAAAGTGCGACTTTTTGTTTCACTAAGCCCTGCATACATTCGGTCATGCAGCGATAATTCTTTTCTTTTCTTCATCTATTCCCAATGTTGCATATATTGCTTTCAACAAACTGTCTACTTGCTCCAAGGACAGTTTTTTGTATCTTGAAGGTGCATCTCCTGCCTCTTCTTCTTCCTCTTCCTTCTCCTCATCTTCCCTGGAGTGAGAGGGGGAATGCTCCCCTTGGGTAGGAGGGCCAGCTTCAGCCTCTACCTCTGGGATTAATTGTGAGCCCTGAAAGGATCCGGAGGTAGTTGGCTGACTCAGGGATGGTGTTGCAAGATAAGAGCGAAAAAGATTGTATGGTAGCATCTAGCGCTTTCTTGACCGATGCGATTAAGAAGCTTCTTCCTTCACTAAGGAATCAACACAAATTTTGGCATAAAGCTTTCTTCCAGCCCTCTGGTAACTTTGCTTTACATGAGGGACATCTCTTTTTGATAGACTGCCTCCACCTCTGTATCATGGCCTGTGTCGTTAAACATAAGCCCTTCTTTTCCTGCTGTTCTGTTACTGCACCTGAGCGGCTAAAAAATAGTATCTGGGATTCGGGAGGGCCAATTCTCCCTTCTCTTTGGGTTGTTGTAGGACTCTGAGACTAATCCTTGCTGCTCCGTTCCTCCAAATTAATTCTCTAAACACCCCCTCTATCTTTTTGAACCACTGTTTAGGTATCCATACCGGGAAGTTATGGAGAATATATAAAATTTGTGGCATCCATATCATTTTTACCAGGTTACTCCTACCGGCCACTGAACGAGGAAGCCTATTCCAGACCTGACATTCTTGACTGAGTTTTGTCAGCAATGGCACTAGGTTTCTGTCTATATGCTGCCCTGGATCCCTTGTTATATTTACTCCCAGATATCTAATTTGAGCTACCATCTTCACTTGAGCAATCTGTCCTATCGGCAAAAGCGCCGATTTATCCCAATTATTTGTCAGCCCTGAGAACTTGCCAAATCCCCCTATCATATCTATTGCGTTCTCCAATGAGGTTTGTGTATCCCCCAAAAAAAGCAGGACATCGTCCGCATACATGGCTACCTTTCTCTTCCCTCAGTCTCTTCTTAAAACCCTTTATACCCGGGGATGCCCTTATAGAGATGGCCAATGGCTCCATGGCAAGGGCAAAGAGCAGGGGTGATAACGGGCATCCCTGCCTTGTCCCTCTCGCCAACTGGAACCAGTCTGAACATTCACCATGTATCCTTACCTTTGCTCTGGGACTTTCATACAGTGTTTTGATCCATTGGATAAATTTAGGGCCAAACTGAAACTCTACCAGAACTTTCCAAAGGTAGTGCTACTCCAGGCTGTGAAACGCCTTGGTTACATCTAAGGATAAAATGGCCCTTGACCCTTCTACTTCTGTTGGCAGTTGAGTATTCAAAAATGCTCTCCTTATATTAGCGCTAATAGATCTGCCTGGGATGAATCCCGTCTGGTCCGCGTGCACCAGTTTTGGGATTATTTTGTTTAACCTCATTGCCAAAATTTTGGCCAGGATTTTTACATCGGCACACAGTAAAGATATCGGTCTATACGAGGCCGTCTCCAACTGGTCTTTCCCTTCTTTCAATAATACTATAATTGTTGCTTCCGTCATGGACACGGGTAGCTTTCCTTCCTCTGCTGCCCAATTAAATACCTCCAGGAGTCCTGGAAGCAGCACCTCACTGTATTTTCTCTTGTCATCCATGGACTGACACAGCGTGTCTTATACACCTTTACACGTGGGTTATGTCCCTGCTTGCAGGAGAAGACCTAGGTAGAATGTGAGATGTTATACATACATTCTAAACAGCCAGAGCTGAACAGCCCTGCCCAGGGGGGCGGTCCCTCCGGACATAACCCTCCCACTGCAGTCAGCAGACCTCAGTTTTTTTCTGCCTAGCAGAAGGAGAAGACGTGGCTCTCTCAGGAGCCAGTCTCCTGACCTATTTTTATTCCTTTGGGAATTTTTTTTCCCATTTTTTATTCTTTTGAGATCTTCTATCAACTGTCGGCTGGGCAACAGGTTGGGTACAAGATATCCTCGTAGTCTTCCCTGTCCGACCATCGAGCGTGCTGATCCTCGCCTTGTGTGCGTGAGACTCAGTTCACGACATGCCCCACGACTCCAGGGGTGGCCGGTGGGCTTTCAGCTCCGCGGTCCTCTCAAGATAGAACAGTCCGGCTGTATCTTTTGCGGTGGACCGGGCCGACAGCTACTCAGTACCGCACTGTGATAGTTCTGTCAGAAACACACCAGTGGGTCCCTCAGGGGACGGGTAAGTAGTCTCTCCTGGCTGCAGGTGAGTACATGCTGTGTCTCTTGTGTGGGGGATTTTCCCTGTCTCCCCCTGTGTTTTTTAATGTCACTCTCTGTTCACTAGTGCTGGCGCTGTACTGTGTGGGGTGCCTGGGGGCCATACTGTCCTGGGGGGGGGGGGGCTCATGCTGCTCTGCATTCGCTGGGGCTGTTTTGTTTTTGGATGTGAGGGGCCTGGGCGCCGTTCGGCGCCATGTTTTGTGTGTGTGCTGATTTTTACATTGGCGGCCATCTTGCCGTGGCCCGCCGGAGCACATTGCGGCGGCCATTTTCTTGTAGCCGCACGTTTTTCTGGCACTAGTTTGGCCTCTAGCGCCGCTGGGAACGGCGCAAATCTCCTCACACTCTCTCCTCTCAGCTCACTCAAACGCCACAGCAGTGGCGTATGTCAACCATCAAGGGGGGACTCGGAGCTCAGCTGCGGCTTCCGAGGTCGCCCGCATCCCGAGGTGGGCCGAAAGAAGCGTGCTGGCTCTGTCGGCCGTCTACATTCCGGGCGTAGACAATTGGCAGGCGGACTATCTAAGTCGCCAGACGCTGGACCAGGGAGAGTGGTCCTTGCACCCGGAGGTCTTTCAACTCCTTTGCAGACTGTGGGGCACGCCGGATGTGGACCTGATGGCCTCTCGACTCAATCGCAAGGTGTCGAGGTTTGTGGCCAGATCCAGGGATCCCTGGGCGGATGCCTCGGATGCGTTGGTGGCCCCATGGGGTCAGTATCACCTGATATACGTTTATCCTCCGCTGCAGTTGCTCCCTCACCTGCTCCGCAGGGTAGCGACCGAGGGAATTCCGGTGATCCTCATTGCTCCGGATTGGCCTCGGCGTCACTGGTACGCCGATCTGGTACGTCTCGTCGCAGACGTTCCCTGGCGGTTACCAATACGGGGGGACCTTCTGTCTCAAGGTCCTATATTTCATCCTGCTTTACAGTCTCTGGCTTTAACGGCATGGTTATTGAAAGCCAGGTGCTGAGAGACCGAGGTCTCTCGGATTCGGTCATTTCGACCATGTTAAGGGCACGGAAGTCTTCCTCCAGAAAGATCTATCACCGTACTTGGAGAGCTTACATCGCCATGTGCGAAGAGCTGGACTGGCGCCCACGAACGTATTCCGTTCCCAGAATCCTGCATTTTCTGCAGCGTGGCGTGACCCAAAAGCTCGCTTTGAGTACCATTAAGGGTCAGATTTCGGCCTTGGCCATCTTCTTTCAGCGACCGCTGGCGGGTCATCCCTTGGTTAGCACCTTTGTGCAGGGGGTTCGCCATGTGCTCCCCCCTGTCAAGCCTCCTCTCCCCCCGTGGGATCTGAATTTGGTGCTCTCGGTCCTCCAGGAACCTCCCTTTGAAAATATTAGAGATATTCCCCTCTTGACTTTGTCTCAGAAGGTGGCCTTCTTGGTGGCCATTACTTCCATTAGACGAGTGTCTGAATTGGCGGCCTTGTCCTGCAAGTCGCCCTTTTTGGTCTTCCATAAGGATAAGGCGGTGTTACGTCCGCGACCTTCTTTTCTGCCAAAGGTGGTCTCGGCCTTCCACTTAAACGAGGACATTGTCCTCCCGTCCTTGTGTCCTCACCCATCGCATCCCAGAGAGTTTGCGCTTCACACTTTGGATGTGGTACGAGCCTTGCGGGTGTACCTGTCTGCTACTGCTTCTATTCGGAAGTCTGACTCACTATTTGTGGCTGTCTCTGGTCCAAAACAGGGCCAAGCGGTTTCGTCTGCCACCATTTCTAGGTGGATCAGACAAACCGTCATTCAGGCTTATGCTCTCAAGGGGCGGGCGCCTCCCTTTCCGGTTACGGCACATTCTACCAGGGCAATTGGTGCTTCCTGGGCTTTCCGACATCAAGCGTCGGTTGCACAAGTGTGCAAGGCGGCGACCTGGT
Source organism: Rana muscosa (assembly GCA_029206835.1). Classification (NCBI taxonomy): domain Eukaryota; kingdom Metazoa; phylum Chordata; class Amphibia; order Anura; family Ranidae; genus Rana; species Rana muscosa. The sequence goes on along the minus strand of CM055124.1, from coordinate 114,124,237 downwards.
CGTCTGTTCATACCTTTTCTAAGTTTTATAGGGTTGATGTGGCTGCATCTTCAGATGCTTCCTTCGGCCGCAAGGTGTTGCAGGCCGCTGTTTGATGTTGCAACTCCTCCGTTGAGGAGCTCTGCCTTGTTTGGAGTGGAGTTTTTGGTTTTCCATTTATACTGCTCCCATCCCTCTTGACACTGCTTTGGGACATCTCACGTGTAAAGGTGTATAAGACACGCTGTGTCAGTCCATGGATGACAAGAGAAAATAGGATTTTTGTACTCGCCGTAAAATCCGTTTCTCTGGCATCCATGGACTGACACAGCACCCACCCTTCTTTTTAAGTTTGTACTGCTTTGTTACGAACTGAGGTCTGCTGACTGCAGTGGGAGGGTTATGTCCGGAGGGACCGCCCCCCCTGGGCGGGGCTGTTCAGCTCTGGCTGTTTAGAATGTATGTATAACATCTCACATTCTGCCTAGGTCTTCTCCTGCAAGCGGGGACATAACCCACGTGTAAAGGTGTATAAGACACGCTGTGTCAGTCCATGGATGCCAGAGAAACGGATTTTACGGTGAGTACAAAATCCTATTTTTTTGTATATTTCTGTTGGCAAGCCATCAGGCCCCTGGAGCCTTTTGGCCTGCCATCTCCATTGTTGCTTTTTGCAACTCTTCCAGGGTAAGTGGTGCCTCCAGGCCCTCCCTATCTTCCCTTGACAACCTTGGAATCTGCAAGCCTGGAAAAAAATGTCCTAATATCTCCCTCCTCATTGCCATGTAGTGTACTGCTATACAGGTTCTGATAGTATTCCTTAAATACTACTTTTATTTCTGATGTGCCTCTCCTAATTTCCCCCTTCTCATCACGGACCACCGGGATGACAGGGGAGCGTTGGTCCTAGCTATTAGGGCCAAAATTCTCCCCACTCTCTCCCCCACCCCATAGGTCTGTTTCTGAAATAATTTTTTATTTTCTGCTTTTCTTAATACAATTTTTTTTTTTTATAGTCTTCCTGTGTCTGACCACTCCTTGTATTTCTCTGCAGTTGGGTTTCTTATGTAATTCGTCTCTGACCTTTTCACATTTTCCCTTGCTACAATTTCTTTGGCACTTGATTGTTTTTTAATAAATTATATTTTTTTTTATTAGGATTCCCCTTAGGAATGCCTTCAAAGCGTCCCAAATCACTCCCATTGAGGCTGATCCCTTATTTAGTATTAAAAATTCCTTCAGACTGGTCTCTATCCCCCCCCCCCCCCGGGTCCTCAATTGCCTCCAGCCAAAATGGATTTATTTTCCAATCCCCTTTCCTGTATCCTTCATTCATCTTTATTTCGAAATTAACTGGGGAATGGTCTGATATACTGCTTGGTTCGTATTCCACCTCCCCACCTCACCCAGCACCTCCTCATTGCAAAGTATAATGTCTATCCGGGACAGGGTCGCATGTGTCCTTGAATGGCAAGAGAATTGTCTCTCTCCCGGGTGCCTCCTTCTCCACACGTCTACCAGACCCACCTCCTCACAAAATTGGCGGAGAGGACTGCCGGGCGTAAGACTCCCGGAGGATGGCTCCAGGGGACAATCTATGTTATTATCCATAGTCATGTTAAAATCGCCCGCCACTATTATGGGCACACCCTCCCTGTCCATGACAAACTCCATTAATTCCCAAAGCACCTCAGTATCAAACGGGGGGGGGGGGAGATATATACATTCGCCACCACATATTCCTTTTGTTTCTATCAAGCAATGAAGAAACGCATAGCGTCCTTTAGCATCTATCTTGCTCTGTCTACAGGAGAACACCACCCGGAATCTATCAGGATACTCGCACCCCTTGAATAAAAAGTGTGGGTGGAGTGATATTGTACTTTGTATTTCTTAATATTTTACTGGTTTCTTTATCCAGATGCGTCTCCTGCAGACACAGCACTTATATTACCTATTTCTGCTGTAGAGAAAATTGACCGTCTTTTTTAATTGGGTCCTTTTACCCCTCGCACATTCCATGAGCTTAACTTTATGATTTTATCTTGAATTGGGGTCCCCCTCCCCTTTTTCTCTATTCTCCATCATCTACCCCCATTTAATTTCATTGTTTGTGTACTTCCCACCTTGACAAACTGTGTATTAATAATATCTGATCATGAAAACATATATTGTGTGGATATTCTTCTTCTAGTGTCCCATACACACATTCCTGCCCCCCCCCTACTACTCCCATCCCATCCCCCTTCCCTTACCCTGTTTGGGGACCATATAGAGGGCTTCTAAAGTGACTGTTTCCTACTCTTGAGGTGGACATTCCCCCTTATGCCGTGTACACACGACCGTTTTTCCCATTGAGAAAAATTACATTTTTTCCTTTGGACGAGAAAAACGATTGTCTGTGGGCTTTTTGTCGTTTTTCTCGACGGGAAAAATTAGAACATGCTCTAATTTTTCTCGTTGTGATTCCCGTCATTTTTTTCCGCTGCAGTTTTCCCATAGGGAAGCACTGCCGCGGAGCCCACACACGGTGGTTTTTTTCGACCAAAAAAAATGTCATTTTAAAACGGCCGTGTGTGGGGGGAACAAGCTGTTCCTCGTTTTTCACGTCGATTTTCTCGACGGTGTTTTCACCGTCGAAAAAAATCGATCGTGTGTACGCAGCATTACACTCTTATCTTTTGTTTTAGTGTTTTTAACTATTTTGCATATACCCTTCCCTTTCACACATCTCTTCCTTACACTTTGATGCATTTTCTTTCTTTTTGTCTTTCCCTTCCACCTTTTACCACAAAAAATACAAAAGACACCCCCTCCCTTCTCCCACCCCCTCCCATATCAAAGTTAATTTCTTTGAGAAAAAAAAGGGGGAGAAAAAACAAAGGCCCCCCTCCACCCCCAAAAAGAAAGAAGAAAAAACGGGGAAAGGAGAAAAAAAATTTCCCACAAATAATTACAAAAAAAATCCCCCCCCCCCCCTTCAGGGTATGGAGGGAGGGGGGGAGGGAGGGGGAGAGAGAGAGAACCGGTGTCTCTGATTTTTGGAATGTTTACTTCTCTTTTTCTATCTTGCCATGTCTCCCCTTTTGTATTCATCCAAAGTGTCAATTCCGCAGGCGTGTTGAAAAACTTGTTTTCCCCGTTTACGGTTATCCGTAAACGTACCGGATAGAACATTGCATATTTTATTCCTTTTTGTTGTAGTCTGTGTTTACACTCATTAAATTTGGCCCTTTGCCTCTGCAATTCAGGGGAAAAATCTGGATAAATTGAAATTCTTGCTCCCTTGACTTGTATGTCTTTCATCTCTCTTGCTTTCTGAAGGATAGTGGTTTTGTCCGTGAAATGTAGCAATTTAACAAGAATTGGTCTCGGCTGACCTCCCTCCGCAGGTGCTCTGAAGGGGATTCTGTGGGCCCGCTCTATTGAAAATAAATTTGATAAACAGTCCTTGCCAAGCACCTCTATCAACCAGTTTTCCATAAATTCCGTGGGGCGGTTACCTTTGCTTTTCTCGGAGAGGCCCAGTACCCTTATGTTTTTCCTTCGTAATCTATTCTCCATGTCATCAATTTTATTAACGCACATGTTCAGCTGTTCTCTCATTGCTTTCATCTCATTTATCATAGGGTTGACTTCATCCTTGACCTGACTTAATCTCTCCTCTAAAGCAGAGGTCCTCACCCCAATCCCCTGAACATCATGTTTTAGCACTGTCATGTCCTCCTTTTATCCCCTTTTAGTTGGTTGAATATTTCAGTCAATGAGGATTTGCAATTATTAATTGCCAAAAGAATCTCTCTCATAGAAGGCTCTTCCTCTGATATTAACCCGGTCATTGTCTCTGTCGGTTTTCCCTGTGATTTTTTTCCTGTACTTTCTCCTTTTAGTCCTTGATTGCCTGACGTCTTTCCCGCTGTCCCTGTGGTAGTCGTCTGAGAAGGAGCCAGGGACAGAGTGTTCACTTGTTGAGCCCCTTGCCCTTTTGTGGGTGTTGTGCCTGGTACATGTGCGTATTTTTCCAGTTTGGCTGCAGCCGCAGCCTGGCCTGCTTTAGCCCCTCGTGTGGACTGTGTCTGAGGCTGGGACTGTGGCTGTATTCCTGGACTAGGTCCCTCTTTAGAAGCGTTCCTCGTCATCACTGATAGTGTGCCCGGCATTTTCCAGTGGATGTGTGATTATAGGAGATCAACTATCAAATATTATAATATATTATATACTATATATTATATTGCTAGTTAATCAGGGGTTTCATCAGAGTCCCCGGACTCTGCCACCGAACAAATATGCCAACCAAACTTTTATTCAGCACAACTCACCTCAAACCCCATAATACTATCCTAGTATGTTTTTAGCAGCTGTTCCAGCTTTAATCACAGGGAAATGCCAGATATCTGGGTGTCACATTAGTTATAGCAACCTCCCCCTTACCGTAGTAAGGACAGCGGAATTGGCAAAAATATTGGCAGAGTATTAGCAGGTCCTTATAATAATAATAATACCGTATTTCTGGATGTCTCCACAGAACCAATGTGTTTACCCGTCTAATATCGGCAGCTGGCAGCTAGCAGATGGGTTGTCACAAATTTGCCCATGGGACAACTCCCCTGGTTTATTTCATAGTTCCTGTTTCAAAGCCCTCTGACAGTGTTTATTCCTGGCCCGCTGTCCTCTCCTTCCTCCGCTCGTATCTCCCGCCAAGCTGCTCGAGATCTCGTGAGACCATCCAACGCACGGAGGGGTACTGCCACCGTCAGTGCTCGGCGCTCAATGCAGGGATCCCAGCGCCCAACTCCCCCCCCCCCCATACATGCAGGAGAGAGACTGCCGGCTGCAGGAAAAAAGACTGCCAAGGTAGAGACTAGTCTGATGACATAGCTGGGAGCTAAGCCGTGGGGAGGGGGGTAAACCAGGCAGAGGTCACACAGGCATCCTCTCTCTCCTTCCTCACTCCACGCTCCTCACGCCCTCCACCTCCCATCTGCGTCCAGTCACGCCCCACCAGCATCCCTTTTTAGTGAGTCAAACTTACCTCCTAACGAGCTCACCCAGGTGCACAGTTAGTATAACAACCAACACCCTGTGCCCAGACAGGCCCCAGCCACCAGGGGGAAAAATAACATATAGAGAGAGGCACCTACAGTATACAGGGTAGATACCACATACCCCCTTACCTGGGCCTGTCCCACTCGCTGCTGTCAGTCTCCATCGTGGAGCAGCGCTCGTTCTGTAGCCTCCAAACGACGGTTCTGGTCCGGCGCAGCGGCATCTCTGGACTCCGGAACCGTCGTTTGGAGGCCACAGAACGAGCGCTGCTCCACGATGGAGACTGACAGCAGCGAGTGGGACAGGCCCAGGTAAGGGGGTATGTGGGATCTACCCTGTATACTGTAGGTGCCTCTCTGTTTTTTTTTTCCCCTGGTGGCTGGGGCCTGTCTGCAATTATAGGCACCAGGACCTCGCGAGTTCTGCCGGAAATGACGCTGTGCCTGATCCCAGTGCCGCCCCTTGCAGGATAATTCACTTCCTGCTAGCCGAGTCTCTACTCAGCCACCAAAAAGATGTCGGCGGCCTGTAACGCCGACATGCGGTTAAAAAAAAAAAACAGCGAACGGCTGCCGCCGCCCAAGGAGCGGCTCCAGGAACAGTCCCTGCTCCTCTGAGCTGAAGAAGGAGCCCACTTACCTACTACCCTGTGGCGCGGTGTGGGAGGACCGGACTCTCTGGAGGACAAAAAGAAGGTATGGTGGGGTAGGCAGCCTGGCCTCTCAGGACAGCACCTTGAGACCTGACTCCTACTAGGTGTTCCCTTGCCGGAGGAAACACAAAAACTGACGAGATGTGGGGAGTCGCCTCCTTTTAAAATGGTGGAGATTGTGTTTCCTGTTTCCTAGTGGGTGGAGCCACTCATGTGCTGTCCTGAAAGACAATAAGGGAAAAAGGAAACCATGCACCTTCAATTCCGAGCTTTACCCTTCGGCCTTTCCTCTTCACCCAGAATTTTTACCAAAATTCTGGCAGAAGCTTTCGCACCTTTGCGAGTCCAAGGCATATCTATCATCGCCTATCTGGACGATCTCCTTTTTTCAGAATCTCCAGGAAGATTACTAAAAAACCGCACACGCACACACGTGCGCACACGCACACACACGTACCAGGGGGGGGCGCGGGTGCGTTCCGCCCCGGGTGCCACACATTAGGGGGGGGGGTGTCAGCCCGGCACCCTCCGCGAGTGAAGGAGGGCGACAGGCAGCAGCGGCGACGCTCGGCGCTGTGACATCCAGGGCAGGGAGAGCGAGAGGTGAGCTGTGACAGGGTGCCAGTGTGCGGACCGTACCCGGCTGACTGACACTAAGTGCGGCCGCCGCTATCACATTACACCGTGGCACAGCAGGGGAGAGACACGGTGTGCGGAGATAGTGAGAGGACGGCAACTGCTGGACTTAAAGTTTCAAGTTAACCAGCAGGTGATTGGTTGCTAGGTGGTCCTAGCAACCAATCATTAGCATTGTTAATATGAAAAGTTAAATCCAGCAGTTCCGGTCCTCTGTTCTTTGCTGATTTGTCTCCCCCTCTGCATGCATGCCCCACTAAGGTAGGAAGGGGCACTGTGCAGGGGTCCAGAGCTGCGGGTGGGGCAATGTGCAGGGGTCCAGAGCTGGGGGTGGGGGGGTGCAATGTTCAGGGGTCCAGAGCTGGGTGGGCAATGTTCAAGGGTGCAGGGATGGGGGGGCAATGTGTAATGTGCAGGGGTTCAGAGCTGGGGTGGGGCTGTGTAATGTGCAGGGTTCCAGACCTGTCGGGGTGTTGTGTAGTGTAAAAGGGTCCAGAGCTGCGAGCGGCTTTGTATTGTAAAGGGGTAAAGAGGTGCAGTTGTGGAGAGGGGGTACACAGTAGTGATAAAGATATATTGGTGGGTACAGAGATATGCAGGGAGCACAGTGGGGTGTTTTTTACATTTTAAAGTGGGGGAGGGGGTGCCAAATGCTCTGGGTACGCCCCTGGACACACAGATGTTCCTAAAAAAAATCTAGGTTCGCTAATAAATATAGAAAAATCCAAACTACAACCCACTAAACAGATAACATACTTGGGATATGTAATAGATTCGGTCCAACAAAGTATTCCTACCCAAGGAGAAAATAGAAAAGATCCAAAAAGAAGTAAGCGCAATACAAGCAAACCTACCATTTACCATCAGAAAGATAATGTCAACGCTGGGGTTACTAACTGCTCCCTTTTCTATTAAAAGTATGGGATCACAAGCCTTGGACACTCAGGTTCTAATACCAGTAAAGGTAAAAAGAACCCTATGGTGGTGGAGGACAGTAGAAAATGTAAACTAAGGTCGGCTGTGGACCCTTCCCCTTTCCCAAATCTTAACCACGGACGCAAGCGGCGTAGGGTGGGGAAGCACATCTAGGCTCCCAGATAATACAAGGGACATGGGAAAAGGAAAAGAGGATGAGATCATCCAACTGGAAGGAATTGAAGGCAGTATGGTTTGCACTCCAATCCTTCCAGAAATATTTGAAAGGACATCACTTGCAGATCAGGTCCGACAATGCATCAGTCACTCATCGCCTATAAAACAAACCGGGTGAAACAAGAAGTGGAACCCTGTGGTCTTTAGCAGAGAATTTTGAAATGGGGAGAGAAAAACATACTCTCTCTATCAGCAGTCCACTTAAAAGGGGATTTAAACAGTGGCAGATTTCCTCAGCAGGAAGCAAGTGAGAGAAGGCAACTGGACACTGAAACGAGTTCAAACAGATTACTCAAAAATGGGGAACATCTCAAGTAGACTTATTTGCCTCAAGAGAAAACAGAAAAGTCATAGCATTCTTCTCTCTGAAAAAAGAGGACGGAGCGCTCAGGGTAGATGCGTTAGTGCAGAGGTGGACATTCAAAATATGTTATGCCTTTCCCCCACTAGTACTAATACCACCAGTAATAAGGAAATTCCGCACCGAGAACACAACATTGATTCTCATAGCACCTCACTGGCCCAGGAGACCGTGTTTCTCTATGCTAAAAGAACTCGCTATAGAGCCCCACTGGTTACTTCCAGTCCAGGAAGATCTACTCTCCCAAGGCCCAATATACTGCCCCCAAGTCAAAAGGTGGAACTTGGCCGCCTGGTATATGAGGAGCAGCTGCTGAAATCAAAAGGGTTCTCAAGCCGCTTAATAGCAACTCTGCTAAAAAGCAGGAAAATGGAGACGCGCAACATCTACTAGAGAGTATTGAAGTGCTTTAACAGATGGTGCACAGAGAACACCTTCAACACACAAAGCTCAGTGGCAGTCTTAGAATTTCTACAGAGTGGCGTAGATAAAGGACTAAGCCTTAGTACATTAAAGAGTCAAGTGTCAGCACTTTTGGTTTTTCAGGAAAAAATATTCGCATCCAATTCATGAATATTCAGACTCTTCAGATCCCTGAGCAGACAAAAACCTATACACAGAGTACAGTCTTTTCTAAGTGGGACCTGTCATTAGTGCTGCAAACTATGACAACAGACCCCTTTTGAACCAATAGAAAATTGCAACCTGAAGATGCTGACACTTAAAGCAGTCTACCTGGTAGCAATTACTACAGCCAAAAGGGTCTGTGAAATAGAGGCCCTATCGATCAGACCCCCCTTTTGTCAGATTTTCCCGGACCGCATAATCTTTAAGATGGATCCGGGGTTTCCGCCTAAAGTGGTCTCAAAATTCCACAGAGACCAACAAATTGTGTTGTCATAATTTTGTCCAAACCCTTCTAAAGAACAAGTAAAGTTCTATAATTTAGACGTGAGGAGATGCGTTTTACATTTTTTAGAGGTAACAAAAACAATTAGGAAGACAGATTCCTTATTTATTTTATGGAGCTAAGGGTGGGCAAAAGGCCTCAAGACGCACCATAGCCAGATGGCTAAAAGAAGCCATTGAACAGGCCTACAAGTTAGGAGGCATACAGATCCCAGAGGGTATCAGGGCACACTTCACAAGATCTATGGCAGCATCGCAGGCAGAAAGAGCTGGAGCAACGCCGGAACAGATTTGTAAAGCGGCAACATGGTCCAGCTTTGCCACTTTTGTAAGACACTATAGAGTGGATCTTTGGTTTGCTAAAGATCAGACCTTTGGACGCAAGGTCTTACAAGCCGTGGTCCCGCCCTAGGGGTAAGTGCTCGGTTATCCTCTCAGGTGGCTGTCCTGAAAGACGATTAGGGGAAAAATGAAGTTACTTACTGGTAACGTTCTTTCCCGGAGTCTTTCAGAACAGCCGGGTACCCACCCAAATGTATATTAAAAAAACATAAGATTTCCTTACAGGAAATGTGATATAGTTATATGTATTATATGTTCTTGTGTCTCCCCAGCAACTGGAGGTGCTCTTTAAAGAACTGAGGAGCCAGCAGGGGAGGAGGAAATTTATAGAAGGCTGGCGCAGTGTTTCCTACAGAGGGGAGGAGCCAAGGTATCTCGGGTGGCTGTCCTGAGACTCTGGGAAAGAACGTTACCAGTAAGTAACTTTGTTTTTTTTATTATTTCTCTGGAACCATTTATTAGGCAAATTTTGACTAATACCTCCATCAGGGGATTTCAATTGGCAGGGAAGGAGTTCAAGCTTGCCCCATATGCAGATAATCTCCTATTTTTCTTGACAGACCCACACATTTCTATACCTTCCCTCCTTAGGGAGTTTTCAATTTACGGCCACATTTCCAATCTCAAAATAAATTATTCAAAATCTGAAGAGATGAATATCACATTGCCTGAGCTAAAAGCAGTACAAAACAACAATCCCTTCACCTAAGGAAACATCTGCCATTAAGTACTTTGGGGTGTGGCTAACCCCCAGGCTCTCGTCAATCTTTAGCCGCAATTTTACCCCTCTCAAAAGTATTGAGAGTGACTTACGGACATGGCATTCTGGACACTTCTCCTGGTTTGGCAGGGCTGCTATCTGCAAGATGACAGTTCTGCCAAAAGCTCTATATTCACTCCGCACTCTCTCTGTTAAAATACCCCAGAGTTTCTTTAAAACCCTTCACTCAATTCAAATGAAATTTATTTGGGCCCATAAACCACCACGCATTAAATCATTCTTGCTAACCAGACCCAAAAATTTAGGAGGTATGGGTATCCCTGACTTCAAGAACTATTGCGCCTCACATATTGCCAGAATTGTTGATTGGCACTGCCACTCTGGTTTTAAGGACTGGGTCTCGATTGAATCAAGCTTGAATCCTATACCCCTATAATTCTCTCCCTGGATACCAAAAACGAATTACCCACGGGTCATGAACTCTCACCCCCTGATTGGCACTACGCTCTGAATTTTACACCAGCTAGCCAAACATCCCAAATTTTCTTCACCTCTTAGCCCCCTCACTCCGCTCACGAACAACCCAAATTTCCAACCTGGAGTGGGGAATCGTTTTTTTAGAGCCACTGATACAAAGACACCTCTCCTTACTCATGGTCTTGTTGTCAAAACAGTGTAAAGACCTGAATCAATTTAAGAGACAGACACGCCACTCCCACCCATGTGGTCAAACCTTCAAATGCGCAGCTTCGTCAATAGCAACACACATAGGAGACACTTTACTAGAGAGCTTACTGAATTGGAGTCGGTGTGCTTTAAGGGGAACAAGTTCCATTAACTACTTCCACCACTTACGCGTGGCTGCAGGATCTGAAGTTATCTGGCCCGGACAGGTTCAGAGAGAGATGGTCAGACAGCCTTGGAACAACAATTTCGGAGGCTCAATGGGCAAGAGCATGCATATTATCTCACAAGTGCTCACTCAGCACAAGAATGCAGGAAACTGCATACAAAATACTGACCCAATGGTATGCCACCCCAGAGAAGATGAACAAATGGTATCCCCAGTCATCCGATATGTGCTGGAGATGCCATAAAGAAAAGGGAACCTTACTACATAATTGGTGGCAATGTGACATGCTAGCACCATACTGGTCAAAGGTGAAGGAGATTATACAGCGAATCACGGAGACCAAACTTTCCCTTGATGCGGCTTGTTGCCTGCTACACATTTCTTACTACTCTCTCAGGAAATACAAAAAAATCCCACTCTAAACATTTGTTAAATGCAGCTATACAGTATCTATCATTCCACTACACTGGAAATCTACAAAGGTCCCCACTATATCAGATTGGTTGCACAGAATTTCCGACATTTGTGAAATGGAGGACCCTGCTGCCCAATCCACTGAGAATGTGGAGCGTTATCACGAAATTTGGTCTCCCTGGTTTTGTATTTAGATACTCTCAGGAGTATGAGGTTCTGACCGGAGGAGTTCATCCTAGCTTGAGTTACAAATCAACATCAATGTTTCTCCAACCTTGATCTGTTTTCTTTGTCCTCTAAACATTGCCATGATTACTCTTGTAATCCAAACCGGTTAAGCACTTTCCTGGTTCTAGATATGACAGCTATTACTACCTATATAATAGGGCTTGCAATGTTCTTTTATAGTCATTGACAGCCCCCTATGGGGGAATAACCTTTTCTCTTATTTCTATATTTTCTCTTTCTCTACGTTACACTCCAATATTTCTCTACATAAGTAATATTTGGAAATGTTATATGAATATAAGGGGTGCAACCCTCCACTCATCTGAGGCCTCAGACAACTTCTTTGGTCCACATTTAACAGTTGCATCTGCCTACCAATATAACTGTTTATTTTTGTTCAGCTTGTTGCATTCCTGTTGTAGTTTCCATACCTGTATGTACAATCTATTTTTCTTCAATAAACTTTGATGGAAAAAAGTTTTTTTTATAATAGTAACCAAACTTAAACAGTTACTATCAAGAAGATCTCAGTTTTCCCTAATTGGATCTCCTCACTTCTGTTTTTGGATTTGTGACAATTGGTCCATAGATTCCCTACATAGTCAGCCAAAGTAAGATCTTGCAAAATCATTACACAAAATATTGGAGAAAAGCAAGAGGGGATTTATAATAAAATAAAAAAAATTCAACATGAAATGGTCTCCCACCATATGAGGAACATAAGGTGGTGTTTGCCACCCAATCACAATTGGCATAATGGGTGGGAGAGCTTGTACAGAAAAGGCACAATTCCCAAAAAAATCTGAGTATCCCTGGTTTCCCAGTAGGTAAATGAGGCCCGGTAGGTGGGTATCTACTTTGGCAAGTTGGAGCTCCAAGATAAAGTAATTGAGCTTTTAAAACTTTAGACTCTGTCCCTGCCAGATATTTTTGGGAAGATTTGCATTCTTTTAAATCATCATTTATGGCTTCTGGGCTGCCAAAGCATTGCTCAAGTTTGTCTCCAGCAGTGTTAGGACCTGCTGCAGAGTTGTCCATGTGAGTCACCCCTGCCTTTTTGTCTAAACTTGTACTAAACTTTTTCTTTTTTTTTTTTTTTTGTCTGTCTCCTCTCTCCTCAAATCCCTAATGATTTTTCAGTGTTTGTACCTTTTTTTTTTTTTTTTTTTTTTTTTGGAGCTAAAGGATTCGGTTCTGCTTTTGCAATTTTAAGCAGAGTGTGATCTCTATAACTGATAGGGATGAGCTTCGTGTTCGAGTCGAACATACGTTCGACTCGAACATCGGCTGTTCGATCGTTCGAAAATCGAACGATTTGGGCCGTTCGCGCCAAATTCGAGTGACGCGAACGGCCCACAATGCACTACGCCATCGCAGTGTCATCCAGGCGCTGTGATTGGCCAAGCATGCACTGTGACCCCGCATGCTTGGCCAATCACAGCGCCGGCAGCGAGGAGAGCAATGATTGGCCACAGGCAGGATGCCTGTGGCCAATTATTGCTGAGGGTGTTTAGTACACGCCCCACACTATAAAAGGCCGCCAGCACGGCGGCCTAGTGTAGTGTGTTCCGGAGCAGGGATAGAGCAGCATAGGCAGGGACAGTGACTTTTATTTCTTTCTTGCTTAACCTGGATTCCTTTAGTTTAGGGAAAGAGAAGGATAGGTAGGGAGAGTGTCAGTGTGTTTTACTGTGCGAATCCTTGTTTCTAGGGACAAAGAAGGAAAGTGAGGGGAATTCTCCTTGTGCTATAGTGTGCTTCCTCATCAACCATCTTTGAAATCCTTGTTTTTTGGACAGTCAGGGAAATTGTCGTTGTGCTATTCTGTGCAAAAGCAATCATCCTCAACCATATTTAGAAATCCTTAAGTAAAGGGACAGAGAAGGACACCTGAAGGTAGCCCTTATTGCTTTTTTCCCCATCTCCCTGCAGGCCATCTATTAGAATGTCTGGAAGGCAAACAAGGAGAGGCAGACAGTCAGGAGGCAATAAAAGAGGGCAAGCAGGCTCTGTGTCTGGGGGCAACAGTGCTGGTCGTGGACGCGGTGCATTGTCATCAGCACATGGCCATGGGACACGCTTGTCCTTCTTTTCGGCAGCTGGACATGTTGAGCCACATCATGCCGAAGACTTGGTAGAGTGGATGACCAAGCCCTCCTCCTCCTCCTCATCCTCTCTCACCCAGGCTCAGGGTACTGGCAAAGCAGCTGCCAAAGCGTCCTCTTCCCTGGTATCAATGTCAGACTCATCATCAGTCACTCCTTCCCTAGACCCACCATGTCCTCCTCCTGAGGAGTCCCCCGAACTGTTTGAGCACAGTGTTGGGTACATGCTCCAGGAGGATGCCCAGCATTTCGAAGGGTCTGATGATGAAACCCAGCTACAGGAAGGCAGTAGGGTGAGAGCAGACAGAGGGGATGCTCAAGAAGGACACCAATCTGGCAGTCATGTTCCAGCAGCTGCAGGATACTGCCAGATTGGCTCCAGTGATGAGGAGGGAGGGGATGATGAGGTCACTGACTCCACGTGGGTGCCTAATAGGATAGAGGAGGAGGATGAGGAGGAGGCACATCTCCAACGAGGCAGGATGCCCTTTGGTGGCCAGCGTAAGGGCAGTACACCAACGGAATCACACCGCAGAGCTCCGCCTGTGCAGGGCGCTGCCTCTGCCCGTCATTCAAAAAGTTCCTTGGTGTGGGCCTTTTTTGAGGCTAGTGCATCAGATCGCACAGCTGCTGTTTGCAACATATGTCTCAAGCGTATATCGCGTGGCCAAAACATCAGCCGCTTGGGTACCACATGCCTGACCAGACATATGTTGACCTGCCATGCAGCTCGTTGGCAAGCCTACCTCAAAGACCCACACCAAAGAACAAAGCGGACCTCTCCTTGCACCGCATCAGCTGGGATCTCCAACCCCACTATAACTTCAGTCCTCTCTGAAACATGCACTGAGAGGAATGAAGGTGTAGAATTAGGTGTGTCACAGCCAAGTACTTGCGGCCACTCTGCTAGCAGTACACCGACGTCCGATTCTAGCAGGCAAATTTCCCTGCCCCAGCTGCTGGACCGTCGAAAGAAGTTCACTCCCAGCCATCCACATGCCCAGCGGTTGAATGCTAGCTTGGCTAATTTGCTAGCGCTTCAACTGCTGCCTTTTCAGTTGGTAGACTCGGCCCCCTTCCGTGAGTTTGTGCAATGTGCGGTTCCTCAGTGGCAGGTTCCCAAACGCCACTTTTTCTCACGGAAGGCTATTCCGGCTCTCTACCGGCATGTGGAAGGCAATGTCTTGGCCTCGCTGGACAGGGCGGTCAGCGGTAAGGTGACTCATGGTCCAGCAGGCATGGACAGGGACGTTACCTTTCTTTCACGGCCCATTGGGTCACTCTTTTTGCAGCTGGGAAGGATGCAGGACAAGGTGCAGTAGTGTTGGAGGTTGTTCCACCGCCACACCTCCAAAATGCTACTACTGGTTGTGACACACCTCTCTCCTCCACCCCCTCCTCTTCTTCTTCCTCCATGGCCTCTTCCTGTGGTTTGTCCTATGAACCAGCGGTGCTCCGTAGCCGTTCACGGGGCTACGCAAGTACGCAGGCAAAAAGATGCCATGCCGTGCTTGCGCTGGTGTGTTTGGGGGACAGAAGCCACACTGGGGCAGAGGTCCTGTCTGCTCTGCAGGGCCAGGCCGAGAGGTGGTTGACGCCATGCCAGCTTAAGCCAGGAATGGTGGTTTGCGACAATGGCACCAACCTCCTCTCCGCCCTCCGACAGGGACAACTGACCCATGTGCCCTGTGTGGCTCACGTCCTTAACCTGGTGGTGCAGCGGTTCTTGGGCAGGTACCCGGGCTTACAGGATGTCCTGAGGCAGGCCAGGAAAGTCTGTGTGCATTTCCGCAGATCTTATAATGCCAGTGCTCGCCTGGCTGAGCTGCAAAAGGAGTTGAACCTGCCCAAGAACCGCCTTATATGTGACATGCCCACCAGGTGGAACTCAACGTTGGCCATGCTGCAGCGGCTGCACACGCAGCAGAGGGCCATCAATGAGTACCTGTGCGACTACGGCACCAGGACAGGGTCAGGGGAGCTTGGTTTTTTTTCTCCACGCCAGTGGGGCATGATCAGGGATGCATGCACTGTCCTGGCACCATTTGAGGAGGCCACGAGGATGGTGAGCAGTGACAGTGCATGCATCAGTGACACTGTACCTCTTGTCCACCTGTTGGAGCACACGCTGCGTGGAATAATGGACAGGGCACTTGAGGCAGAACAGAGGCAGGAAGAGGAGGACTTCCTTGCCTCTCAAGGCCCCCTTTACCCAGACAGTGTTCCTTCTGTCCCACCCATCGCACAGGAGGAGGAGGAGGAGGAGGATTGTGTCAGCATGGAGGTGGAGGCTGGCACTCAGCATCATCAGCAGCAGTCTTTTAGGGATGATTTACAGTCCCAAGAAACCAGTGGACTTGTACGTGGCTGGGAGGAGGTGGCTGCGGATCATGTCGTCCTTAGTGACCCAGAGGACTCCGGAGCGAATGCCTCAGCAAACCTACGCTGCATGGCCTCCCTGATCCTGCAAAGTCTGCGGAAGGATCCTCGTATTCTTCGGATCAAGGAGAGGGACCATTACTGGCTGGCCACTCTCCTTGATCCACGGTACAAGGGTAAGGTTGCGGACCTTATGTTACCTTCGCAGAGGGAGCAGAGGATGAGACAACTCCGGGAGGCCTTGCAGAAAGGTCTGTGCAACGCGTTCCCAGAGACTGGGAGGTTACAAACTCCTGGTCCTGGACAACGAGTTGCTGAGGCTTCGGCCAGTCAAAGAAGGAGCGGTGGGGAAGGTGGCCGTCTGACCGATGCGTTCAGACAATTCTTTAGTCCGCAGCCCCAAAGTATGATCGGTTCCAGCAACCATCGCCAGCGTCTGATAAACATGGTGCAGGAATATCTAGGGGCAAGGTCAGACTTGGACACCTTCCCCACCGAAAATCCTCTGGCTTACTGGGTCTTGAGGATGGATCACTGGCCAGAGCTTGCACAGTATGCAATTGAGCTACTGGCCTGTCCTGCATCCAGCGTTCTTTCGGAACGCACATTCAGTGCTGCTGGAGGATTTGTCACGGATCACAGGGTGCGCCTGTCCACCGACTCGGTTGATCGACTGACTTTCATCAAGATGAACCAGTCTTGGATCACCACCAGCTACCACACACCTGATGCTGATATAACAGACTAAATGATTTTAACATGTCACATCCCTTCAAGACTGATGCTGATGCTGAGTGCCTGTGCTGTTATGTTGACTGGCTATCCTCCTCCTCCGAGTCCTCAATGATACGATTGATGATAGCTTGGAAGATCATTTTTGTTTATGGGTGCCGCCACCAGTGGCTAAGGCCCAATTTTTCAGCCCCTGTTTAAAAGGGGCGTGTCATTACAATTTTTGAAGCAATACTTTGCAACAGGGCTCATTGCTGTGCTTCAAGTACAGTATCTGTGAGGGGTTGTAGTGTTGTGCCACCAGTGCCTAAGGCCCAATTTTTCAGCCCCTGTTCAACAGGGGCATGCAATTACAATTCTTGATCTAATAATTCACAGCAGGGCCCATTGCTGCACCCACCAAGAGTAACTGTCAGGGCTTACAGTGTTGTGGCACCAGCACCACCATCAAAGCCCCAATTTTTACTACCACTGTTCAACAATTATATGTAATTAAAATTCCTGATATAATAGTTGACAGCAGGGCGTTCCAGCACCAACCAAGAGTAACTGCAGAAATAGGCCCCTTAGTTGTTGGTGTTGGCACAACACTGTAAGCACTCGCAGAGTATATACGGCAGGTCCCTACTTTCAAACATCCAACTTACAAACGACTCCTACTTGCAAACGCAAGAAGACAACAGGAAGTGAGAGGAAATCTACCACTAGGAAGGAAAATTCTCTCCTGTAAGAATAAATATGGGAGAAAGGTGTCTCCTCTGTACTGATGCTTTATCAGCAATCCTTGTTTCAAGAAAAACACCACATTTCAAAAACAGTTGTCATTAGGACGGAAAGTGAGGTGAAATGTTCTGAACAGGGGCACAGACAGCAAAACAAATGTTACAGGGGTGATAACCCTTACCTATGTTTTCCAAAAAGTTTAAAAATAGATTTTTGGGCTGGAGCTACACTTCAACAATGTACCTGTTCAAAATTACAAACACATTCTACATAAGAACAAACCTACAGTCCCTGTCTTGTATGCACCGCCTGTATACGGCTGTTCAGAGTATATAGGGCCTTTTTTTTTTGTGTGCGGGGTTCCCCTTAATATCCATACAAGACCCAAAGGGGCTGGTAATGGGCTGGGGTAGGGGGGGGGGGTCATGGGGTAGCTATGCCATTTTTCTTAAAGATTTTCATCCATATTACCGGGACCAGACATTACATTAAAGCCGCAAGCAGTTTTAAATGGCTTTTTTTTCCTTTAGAAGTGTCATTTTGTGCAGGGACAGTTCTAAACACGGGAAACACGTGGCACTTCACAGGCATACTTTAGACACCCCCCAGGTACGATATTTAAAGGAATATTTGACTTTTTTTTTTCACTTTATGCATCATTAAAATGACTGCTCCCGAAAAACGACCGTTTTTAAAACTTCTTTTTGCATTGATACATGTCCCCTGGTGCAGAACCCGGGTTCCCAAACCCTTTTTAGGACAATAACATGCATAATAGTTGTTATAATTAGCACTTTAGAATTCGAACGTTCGCATCCATTGTATTTAATAGGGTTCTAATGTTCGTACGAACTTTCGGTCCGTTCGCGGGTTCTGGTGCGAACCGAACCCGGGGGTGTTCGGCTCATCACTAATAACTGATTAGGTTTTTTAAGTCACTACAACTGGGCTCCACACAAAAGTTGAACTTCTGCTAATTCTGATTCCTCTCCCCCGCCTCCGGTGCCACATTGGCACCTTTCGGGGGGGGGGGGGGAGCTGGTACCTGTTTTTACAGGTACCCTGTCCACACTTTTGGGAGACAGGGCTGTGGCAAATTGCGTCAGCAGCTCTACCCCCCTCTCCTTTTGCCGGGCCAGTGAGTGCGCATGCGCAGTAGGGACCCCGCCGTGAAGCCAAAAGGTTCCCCTACCCGCAATGGCAGCAGTTAAACAGCCGATGTAAACATCAGCTGTTGTGCCGGCATCTTTCCACTCCAGGACAGGTAAGTCAGCTGCTAAAGTATGTGTAGCTGCTGAATTTTTTACAATTTTTAAAGGGGCAGAAAATCTCCACTTTAATCTACAGTATAGTGCCTTGGCAGACATTGACTCGATCCAAATGACATCCTGCAGATCATAGAAAGCTGTAATCCAAAAATTTATGACAGATAAACATCAAGTCAAAAAATCATAGTGGACAAATTATTTAAAGGCAACCAATCATGCATATGTAACATGGTAGCCAATGATGGCGGAACCTGCAACTTTTTCATATATGCATTCATAGTACCAAAATATAACCAATGTGTGGCTAGCTTTTGTCTGTAGAAAACATCAATACGAATATTGCAGATAAAAGGACTAAATATTTGTGTGTGTGTGTGTGTGTGTGTTTATTTTTGCTAGACTTTCAAGCTGGGTGGATCTTGGTGTTGGAAACCCAAAGCTTTGTGTCATCTGGTGTCTGCTTTAACACTTTGGTATGTTCGCCCTGGGCTCTAGAGGACCTTGTCCCGACACTGACTGCAGGTCAATGAATTCTGAATGACAAGAAGTCTAAAATTCATGCCATCGACACCAGCCCAGTCAACATGGGTGTCTTTTTATGTTTTCTATACTAATGTGGTGTTTTTTTTTCCCTTTAGAAAACAATGAAACGTACATTGCCCCAAACATGTTTAATATACCGCAGTGCAGAACTGTGTTTGGGGAGCCGCCTCCCACAGAAACATATGTGTTTCAAATTGGACCAAACCTCAGTGATAAAAATAACACGCAAGTTATACGAATTATGCCTGGAATCGCCTATAGGTAAGGAAATTAAGAGAATCCGGTGCTGGTGGGGGGTAGAAACGTCACTAAAATCTTAAAATAAGCGTAACCTGTTAAGCAGATAAAAAGTTGTACCCTTCCTGGATTATGTATACCCTTGTGTGTTGTGTTTTTTTTGTTTTTTGTTTTTTTTTTGTTTAATGCACCTTTTTGGTTTAGGGAAATTTTAAGCTTTGTTCTATTGTAATTTTTTATAATTTTTTATTTTTTTCTAAATTAATGCAACTTTTCACTAAATTACCCGGTTAGTATACAGTAGTTGTACTCCTGCATTGTCAGCCCCTGATGGGGGACTGTAAGTGTATGTGCTAACATACATTGTGCAGTGCTGTCCACTACTGTCATGATCAAGCCCTGAGCAATGACATGCAGTCAACACTGAAGTGTTTGCATATAGACAAGAAGTGACAGAGAATGGGGCAACAGCCCTTTGCAAGGGCCCCTGAGGATGATCGCAATGCTGTATCCATCATGGTGTCAGAGACCTGCAGACCAAGTCAGCGATAATGAGCCTAGTCCAGCCTGTAATGCAACTTCTTACCAGCAGAAACTGTGTGACACTGAAACTCAGTCAGCCGACTTACTCCCTAGTAGCTTCTAATCTTCCATGTAACTGGATCTCTAACTACTAACATACAGAAAGATGACCACTACATGCGCATACTGTATCACAGAATATCTGGTATAATGGATGTGCAATACCAAGGGGACATACCGTATATACTTCTGTCACCAGTCCTTTAAATATATGCACACAGTCGGCTTTTTTTCAGTGGGAACTTGGTGGAACTCCACCACCTTTGGCTCAGACCCTGGGGGGGGGGGGGGCTTCTCACCACAATCACTTGTAAATGCAGAAGTCTGGTTTCTGTGCTTACAGAATGCAGAGCTGTCACTTGTATGTAATTTGACAGACCACACCCACTATTTGATGTGATGTGTATGGAGAGGGGTTTTGGGGGGTCGTGGTTGTGTTCCAGCACCTATTTGAGAAAAAAAGCCCACAGTATAGTACACTCCGCTAGGGATGAGCTTCGTGTTCGAGTCGAACATACGTTCGACTCGAACATCGGCTGTTCGATCGTTCGACGAAGATCGAACGATTTGGGCCGTTCGCGCCAAATTCGAGTGACGCGAACGGCCCACAATGCACTACGCCATCGCAGTGTCATCCAGGCGCTGTGATTGGCCAAGCATGCACTGTGACCCCGCATGCTTGGCCAATCACAGCGCCGGCAGCGAGGAGAGCAATGATTGGCCACAGGCAGGATGCCTGTGGCCAATTATTGCTGAGGGTGTTTAGTACACGCCCCACACTATAAAAGGCCGCCAGCACGGCGGCCTAGTGTAGTGTGTTCCGGAGCAGGGATAGAGCAGCATAGGCAGGGACAGTGACTTTTATTTCTTTCTTGCTTAACCTGGATTCCTTTAGTTTAGGGAAAGAGAAGGATAGGTAGGGAGAGTGTCAGTGTGTTTTGTGCTTGTGCTATAGTGTGCTTAAAAAAAACATTTTTTCTAGGGACAGAAAACTGTAGGTAGGGAGAGTGTCAGTTTCTTTCACTGTGCAAGTCCTTGTTTCTAGGGACTGGGAAGGACAGTGAGTGAATTCTCCTTGTGCTATAGTGTGCTTAAAAAATACATTTTTTTCTGGTGACAGAAAACTGTAGGTAGGGAGAGTGTCAGTTTCTTTCACTGTGCAAGTCCTTGTTTCTAGGGACTGGGAAGGACAGTGAGTGAATTCTCCTTGTGCTATAGTGTGCTTAAAAAAAACATTTTTTCTAGGGACAGAAAACTGTAGGTAGGGAGAGTGTCAGTTTCTTTCACTGTGCAAGTCCTTGTTTCAAGGGACAGAGAAGGACACCTGAAGGTAGCCCTTATTGCTTTTTTACCATCTCCCTGCAGGCCATCTATTAGAATGTCTGGAAGGCAAACAAGGAGAGGCAGACAGTCAGGAGGCAATAAAAGAGGGCAAGCAGGCTCTGTGTCTGGGGGCAACAGTGCTGGTCGTGGACGCGGTGCATTGTCATCAGCACATGGCCATGGGACACGCTTGTCCTTCTTTTCGGCAGCTGGACATGTTGAGCCACATCATGCCGAAGACTTGGTAGAGTGGATGACCAAGCCCTCCTCCTCCTCCTCATCCTCTCTCACCCAGGCTCAGGGTACTGGCAAAGCAGCTGCCAAAGCGTCCTCTTCCCTGGTATCAATGTCAGACTCATCATCAGTCACTCCTTCCCTAGACCCACCATGTCCTCCTCCTGAGGAGTCCCCCGAACTGTTTGAGCACAGTGTTGGGTACATGCTCCAGGAGGATGCCCAGCGTTTCGAAGGGTCTGATGATGAAACCCAGCTACAGGAAGGCAGTAGGGTGAGAGCAGACAGAGGGGATGCTCAAGAAGGACACCAATCTGGCAGTCATGTTCCAGCAGCTGCAGCATACTGCCAGATTGGCTCCAGTGATGAGGAGGGAGGGGATGAGGTCACTGACTCCACGTGGGTGCCTAATAGGAGAGAGGAGGAGGAGGATGAGGAGGAGGCACATCTCCAACGAGACAGGATGCCCTTTGGTGGCCAGCGTAAGGGCAGTACACCGACGGAATCACACCGCAGAGCTCCGCCTGTGCAGGGCGCTGCCTCTGCCCGTCATTCAAAAAGTTCCTTGGTGTGGGCCTTTTTTGAGGCTAGTGCATCAGATCGCACAGCTGCTGTTTGCAACATATGTCTCAAGCGTATATCGCGTGGCCAAAACATCAGCCGCTTGGGTACCACATGCCTGACCAGACATATGTTGACCTGCCATGCAGCTCGTTGGCAAGCCTACCTCAAAGACCCACACCAAAGAACAAAGCGGACCTCTCCTTGCACCGCATCAGCTGGGATCTCCAACCCCACTATAACTTCAGTCCTCTCTGAAACATGCACTGAGAGGAATGAAGGTGTAGAATTAGGTGTGTCACAGCCAAGTACTTGCGGCCACTCTGCTAGCAGTACACCGACGTCCGATTCTAGCAGGCAAATTTCCCTGCCCCAGCTGCTGGACCGTCGAAAGAAGTTCACTCCCAGCCATCCACATGCCCAGCGGTTGAATGCTAGCTTGGCTAAATTGCTAGCGCTTCAACTGCTGCCTTTTCAGTTGGTAGACTCGGCCCCCTTCCGTGAGTTTGTGCATTGTGCGGTTCCTCAGTGGCAGGTTCCCAAACGCCACTTTTTCTCACGGAAGGCTATTCCGGCTCTCTACCGGCATGTGGAAGGCAATGTCTTGGCCTCGCTGGACAGGGCGGTCAGCGGTAAGGTGCATATTACCGCTGACTCATGGTCCAGCAGGCATGGACAGGGACGTTACCTTTCTTTCACGGCCCATTGGGTCACTCTTTTGGCAGCTGGGAAGGATGCAGGACAAGGTGCAGTAGTGTTGGAGGTTGTCCCACCGCCACGCCTCCAAAATGCTACTACTGGTTGTGACACACCTCTCTCTCCTCCACCCCCTCCTCTTCTTCTTCCTCCATGGCCTCTTCCTGTGGTTTGTCCTATGTACCAGCGGTGCTCCGTAGCCGTTCACGGGGCTACGCAAGTACGCAGGCAAAAAGATGCCATGCCGTGCTTGCGCTGGTGTGTTTGGGGGACAGAAGCCACACTGGGGCAGAGGTCCTGTCTGCTCTGCAGGGCCAGGCCGAGAGGTGGTTGACGCCACGCCAGCTTAAGCCAGGAATGGTGGTTTGCGACAATGGCACCAACCTCCTCTCCGCCCTCCGACAGGGACAACTGACCCATGTGCCCTGTGTGGCTCACGTCCTTAACCTGGTGGTGCAGCGGTTCTTGGGCAGGTACCCGGGCTTACAGGATGTCCTGAGGCAGGCCAGGAAAGTCTGTGTGCATTTCCGCAGATCTTATAATGCCAGTGCTCGCCTGGCTGAGCTGCAAAAGGAGTTGAACCTGCCCAAGAACCGCCTTATATGTGACATGCCCACCAGGTGGAACTCAACGTTGGCCATGCTGCAGCGGCTGCACACGCAGCAGAGGGCCATCAATGAGTACCTGTGCGACTACGGCACCAGGACAGGGTCAGGGGAGCTTGGTTTTTTTTCTCCACGCCAGTGGGGCATGATCAGGGATGCATGCACTGTCCTGGCACCATTTGAGGAGGCCACGAGGATGGTGAGCAGTGACGGTGCATGCATCAGTGACACTGTACCTCTTGTCCACCTGTTGGAGCACACGCTGCGTGGAATAATGGACAGGGCACTTGAGGCAGAACAGAGGCAGGAAGAGGAGGACTTCCTTGCCTCTCAAGGCCCCCTTTACCCAGACAGTGTTCCTTCTGTCCCACCCATCGCACAGGAAGAGGAAGAGGAGGAGGAGGAGGATTGTGTCAGCATGGAGGTGGAGGCTGGCACTCAGCATCATCAGCAGCAGTCTTTTAGGGATGATTTACAGTCCCAAGAAACCAGTGGACTTGTACGTGGCTGGGAGGAGGTGACTGCGGATCATGTCGTCTTTAGTGACCCAGAGGACTCCGGAGCGAATGCCTCAGCAAACCTACGCTGCATGGCCTCCCTGATCCTGCAAAGTCTGCGGAAGGATCCTCGTATTCTTCGGATCAAGGAGAGGGACCATTACTGGCTGGCCACTCTCCTTGATCCACGGTACAAGGGTAAGGTTGCGGACCTTATGTTACCGTCGCAGAGGGAGCAGAGGATGAGACAACTCCGGGAGGCCTTGCAGAAAGGTCTGTGCAACGCGTTCCCAGAGACTGGGAGGTTACAAACTCCTGGTCCAGGACAACGAGTTGCTGAGGCTTCGGCCAGTCAAAGAAGGAGCGGTGGGGAAGGTGGCCGTCTGACCGATGCGTTCAGACAATTCTTTAGTCCGCAGCCCCAAAGTATGATTGGTTCCAGCAACCATCGCCAGCGTCTGATAAACATGGTGCAGGAATATCTAGGGGCAAGGTCAGACTTGGACACCTTCCCCACCGAAAATCCTCTGGCTTACTGGGTCTTGAGGATGGATCACTGGCCAGAGCTTGCACAGTATGCAATTGAGCTACTGGCCTGTCCTGCATCCAGCGTTCTTTCGGAACGCACATTCAGTGCTGCTGGAGGATTTGTCACGGATCACAGGGTGCGCCTGTCCACCGACTCGGTTGATCGACTGACTTTCATCAAGATGAACCAGTCTTGGATCACCACCAGCTACCACACACCTGATGCTGATATAACAGACTAATTGATTTTAACATGTCACGTCCCTTCAAGACTGATGCTGATGCTGAGTGCCTGTGCTGTTATGTTGACTGGCTATCCTCCTCCTCCGAGTCCTCAATGATACGATTGATGATAGCTTGGAAGATCATTTTTGTTTATGGGTGCCGCCACCAGTGGCTAAGGCCCAATTTTTCAGCCCCTGTTTTACAGGGGCGTGTACTTACAATTTTTTTAGCAATAATTTGCCATAGGGCTCATTGCTGTGCTCCAAGTACAGTATCTGTGAGGGGTTGTAGTGTTGTGCCACCAGTGCTTAAGGCCCAATTTTTCAGCCCCTGTTTAACAGGGGCGTGTCATTACAATTTTTGAAGCAATACTTTGCAACAGGGCTCATTGCTGTGCTCCAAGTACAGTATCTGTTAGGGGTTGTAGTGTTGTGCCACCAGTGCCTAAGGCCCAATTTTTCAGCCCCTGTTCAACAGGGGCATGCAATTACAATTCTTGATGTAATAATTCACAGCAGGGCCCATTCCTGCACCCACCAAGAGTAAGTCTGAGGGCTTACAGTGTTGTGGCAACGCCACCACCACCACGAAAGGCCCAATTTTTCAGCCCCTGTTCAAAAGGGGCATGTAATTACAATTCTTGATCTAATAATTCACAGCAGGGCCCATTGCTGCACCCACCAAGAGTAACTGTCAGGGCTTACAGTGTTGTGGCACCAGCACCACCATCAAAGCCCCAATTTTTACTACCACTGTTCAACAATTATATGTAATTAAAATTCCTGATATAATAGTTGACAGCAGGGCGTTCCAGCACCAACCAAGAGTAACTGTGAGTGCTTACAGTGTTGTGCCAACACCAACAACTAAGGGGCCTATTTCTGCAGAGTATATACGGCAGGTCCCTACTTTCAAACATCCAACTTACAAACGACTCCTACTTGCAAACGAAAGAAGACAACAGGAAGTGAGAGGAAATCTACCCCTAGGAAGGAAAATTCTCTCCTGTAAGAATAAATATGGGAGAAAGGTGTCTCCTCTGTACTGATGCTTTATCAGCAATCCTTGTTTCAAGAAAAACACCACATTTCAAAAACAGTTGTCATTGGGACGGAAAGTGAGGTGAAATGTTCTGAACAGGGGCACAGACAGCAAAACAAATGTTACAGGGGTGATAACCCTTACCTATGTTTTCCAAAAAGTTTAAAAATAGATTTTTGGGCTGGAGCTACACTTCAACAATGTACCTGTTCAAAATTACAAACACATTCTACATAAGAACAAACCTACAGTCCCTGTCTTGTATGCACCGCCTGTATACGGCTGTTCAGAGTATATAGGGCCTTTTTTATTTTATGTGCGGGGTTCCCCTTAATATCCATACAAGACCCAAAGGGGCTGGTAATGGGCTGGGGTGGGGGGGGGGTCATGGGGTAGCTATGCCATTTTTCTTAAAGATTTTCATCCATATTACCGGGACCAGACATTACATTAAAGCCGCAAGCAGTTTTAAATGGCTTTTTTTTCCTTTAGAAGTGTCATTTTGTGCAGGGACAGTTCTAAACACGGGAAACTTTAGACACCCCCCAGGTACGATATTTAAAGGAATATTTGACTTTTTTTTTTCACTTTATGCATCATTAAAATGACTGCTCCCGAAAAACGACCGTTTTTAAAACTTCTTTTTGCATTGATACATGTCCCCTGGTGCAGAACCCGGGTTCCCAAACCCTTTTTAGGACAATAACATGCATAATAGTTGTTATAATTAGCACTTTAGAATTCGAACGTTCGCATCCATTGTATTTAATAGGGTTCTAATGTTCGTACGAACTTTCGGTCCGTTTGCGGGTTCTGGTGCGAACCGAACCCGGGGGTGTTCGGCTCATCACTACACTCCGCTATGGGCTTGGGCAACAATGGTGAACTATTTAAACAGACAAACTTGCCTAATACTGCTTCTGACCTGGATTAGTAGCAGCTCCTCCCTAGTAGGACATGTGGTCTCAGATGTGATTTGTATATTATTATTTTTTCTTATTGGTTGGTTGAACCACGTGTCGTGTGTTTGTTTTTTTTGTTTTTTTCTCCCAACCTGACTAACTATGTAAATCTGAGTTAATAATGCATGCTTTGTTTAAAAAAAAAAAAAAAAGGTTTAGTGTAATTTTAAGCTTTGGGTTGGGGGGTGAGGGAATGCTAAGGCATTTTTGTAAGTGAAGCCTTAAATCTGATTCCAAGGCACACCCAACCCAATTAATTGAAACACAACCAGTGTTTATGCAAACCTGGTCTAGTTATCGGAAAGAAAAACTGGACACATAGAAAGCAGTAAACATGTAAAAGGGGCAGCAAAATTTATAGTCAAACTTTTCCAATAATAAGGTAAAAGTGTTTGTTTTTTTTTTGTTGTTCTGCTTCTAGGCCCCAATTTTTTCTTTCACTCTTTTTGTAGTTTTGTAAATTTAATACCTCCCAGAAAATGCTCAATTGATTTTGTTTCTAGATGTAATGATAACCTAGACGGCCAATTGATTGGTTCATCTTGATACTTTAACCTCACTCCTCCGCTTATTATAGATTGCTTTTCCAATTAGTATGCTGGAGAGTGTCTGATCACAAAACTTTCTCCAACTGACCACTTTGTTTTCATTTTACTGAACTATGTTTTATAAAATGATGATGACTAAACTACCATTTTGATCTGGTTTATTGCAGAGTACGTTATATATTGTATAACAATGCAACAAAACTTGCTTACACCCACTGGTCACAGCCATTCAAGACACGTGGTGAGTATTGTAAAGATTTTATTGCATTCCGCTTCACTTATGTGTCGCAATAGCTCCTGATTCCTCAGGGATCAAGATTTTAATTTTTTTAATGCATCTTGTAGAGGCCTTGACATCTGGCTTTTGAGGTGGCATGGGGGTTCTGTTCATGACCATTTTCTGCATTTTTACATCGGGTTTGAATGCTGCCCGTTTACTTAACCACTTTAGGTCCACCCTCCTGGCTTCCACTAATAACTAAAATACACCAAAAAGTGTTTGCTTGTTTTTATTTGGTGGTGGTCTGGATGCATGTTTCCTCAGATGTGGGGCCATAGACAGACTTGATCCATATGCTTTGGAGGTGCCCCAAATTGTATAGATCCTGGGAAGAAGTGTTGAATAAAATTAGCTCAGTATTTTAAATCTTTGCTTAGATCCGATACGTGTACTGGAGTATATGGAGTAGAGGGTGGGATCTGTGGCTAAACGAACAGCAGTTTTAAGATGCCTTTATCAAGCTAGAAAAGTGATTACCTGGAAATAAATTAACTCTAGGCCACCTTCCATAATGGAATGTGTGAGCATGGTCAATAACACAATAAGGGGAAAACTGGTCTATACAAGGAGGGGAGATGGAAAGCATG
Source organism: Rana muscosa (assembly GCA_029206835.1). Taxonomy (NCBI): domain Eukaryota; kingdom Metazoa; phylum Chordata; class Amphibia; order Anura; family Ranidae; genus Rana; species Rana muscosa. Next base: position 114,096,288 of record CM055124.1, on the reverse strand, counting down.
GATTGAAACCTCAGGATTGATACCCGAGATCTAGAATATATAGAAAGTTTGTTTTTGTAATTTTTACTGTAAGTTTTAGATGAACGTACAGTGCATTGAAAAAGTATTCATACCCCTTGACATTGTCCACATTTGGTCATGTTACAATCAAAAACATAAATGTATTTTATGTGATAGACCAACACAAAGTGGCACATAATTGTGAAGTAGAAAGAAAATACTGTATTTTTTGCTCTAAGACGCACCTAGGTTTTAGAGGAGGAAAACGAGAAAAAAAATTATTCTGAACCAAATGGTGTACTTAAAGCGGAGTTCCACCCAAAACAACTATATCAGATCACATTCTTAACACTAGTAACAATTTCAATAGCCTCATCAATTTTTTTCCTTATGGTGTAAATACCATAGTATATACAGGTGAAGTGCGACTTCCGGGATTTCACTCCCACGGGAGTAGGCGTTTCTAATGCTTTCCCTGGCGCCGCAATGTGTGAGCTCGCCGCAATGTCTCCTGGGAGCACAGTGTCATGCTTCCCAAGAGACAATGCAGAACGCCGTCCTGCGAAATCTCTTGAGATTTCAATGACGCTGCCCGTTGTGATGGCAACCAGGAAGTTTACGACGCTACTCACTGTAAACACTGCACATGCGCGAGAGCGGTGAATGCTGGAAGATGAGCATTCACTGCTACCCGGAAATCGGTGCTTGTGGGCTTCACAATGCCCACAAGCAAAATAGAAAATCCCTATATAGTTTTTTTTTTTTGTTTTTTTTTTTTTAAAGTTCTTCTTTTTCAACACGTGAGTTTTTTTAATTTGTTATGTAAAAACACATTGAATGCTCAAAAAAAAAAAAAAGATTGGCCGCCGAACCTTCGCTTTAAATATTTAATAAAATATAAGAGAATAATATACCACTCTGTATATGTGTATTCCACAAACCGAGCATTGTGGTTATTTGCTATTAGGGATGAGCTTCGAGTTGAACTCATGTTCGACTCGAACATTGCCTGTTCGCCCGTTCGAACAGCGAACAATTTGGGGTGTTCGCGGCAAATTCGAAAAGTCTATGGGAGAAATCTAAAGTGCTAATTTTGAAGGCTTATATGCAAGTTATTGTCATAAAAAGTGTTTGGGGACCCGGGTCCTGCCCCAGGGGACATGTATCAATGCAAAAAAAGTTTTAAAAACCGCCATTTTTTCCGGAGCAGTGATTTTAATAATGCTTTAAAGTGAAACGATAAAAGTGAAATATTCCTTTAAATTTCGTACCTGGGGTGTGCGTATAGTATGCCTGTAAAGTCGCGCTTGTTTCCTGTGCTTAGAACTGTCCCTGCACAAAGTGTCATTTCTGAAGGGGGGGAAAAAAGTAATTTAAAACTCACTCGCGGCTATAATGAATTGTTGGCTCCCGGCAATACATAGAAAAGTCATTGGTAAAAAAAATAATGCGTGGGGGGTCCCCCCAAACTCAATTACCCTTCAGGTCTTGTATGGATATTAAGGGGAACCCTGCCGCAAATGTAAAAAAAAAATGCGTGGGGGTTCCCCCCCAAATATCCATACCAGGCCCTTTATCCGAGCACACAACCTGGCAGGCCGCAGGAGAAGAGGGGGGATGAGAGCGCCCCCCCCCCCCCCCCTCCTGAACCGTACCAGGCCACATGCCCTCAACATGGGGAGGATGTTTCCATGTTGATGGGGACAAGGGCCTCATCCCCACAACCCTTGCCCGGTGGTTGTGGGGGTCTACGGGCAGGGGGCTTATCGGAATCTGGAAGACCCCTTTAACAAAAGGACCCCCAGATCCCACCCCCCCATGTGAATTGGTAATGGGGTACCCCTACCATTTCACAAAGAAAGTGTAATAAAAAAAACAGGACACCGTTGGGAAAGTCCTTTTATTAAAAAAAAAAATATAAAAAAAAAACATTCCAGCCATGTTGAGGGCATGTAGCCTGGTACGGTTCAGGAGAGGGGGGGGCGCTCTCGTCCCCCCATCTTTTCCTGCGGCCTGCCAGGTTGCGTGCTCGGATAAAGAGTCTGGTCTGGATTTTTGGGGGAACTCCACGCTTTTTTTTTTTTTATTTGGGGTGGAGTTCCCCTTAAAATCCATACCAGATCTGAAGGGCCTGGTATGGATATTTGGGGGGGGGGGGGGAACCGCACGCTTTTTTTTTTTTTTTTTTTTTTTTTTTAATTTGCGGCAGGGTTCCCCTTTAATATCCACTTAACGACCGCTCACTGTATATATACGTCGGCAGAATGGCACCGACAGGCACAATCACGTAGAGCATACGTGATTGCCTTTGTATAGTTGGGGGGTCCAATCGGACCCCCCTCCTATACAGTGAGCGGTGGCTAAGTGTCCAGGAGCGTTCCGGGATGAGGGGGCAGCCATTCGTTTCTGGCCACCCCTTCGCTATCGTTCCCGTCGAATGGAAATGCCCCCTCTGTCTGTGTCAGACAGAGGGAGCAGGAGGAAGTGATGTCATCTCTGGTGCGGCGCTCACATATACCGAGCGCCGTACAAGAGAAGACATCAGGTCAGTGCACACAACACTACACTGACACCAGGACACATAGGGACATAAATCGCCCCCCCAGACACCCCAGATCACCCCCCCAGTCACAGTGTCACTGATTGCAGTGACCATTTATTTAGTGATCACTGCAATCAGTGACATTTGTGACTGTAAAAGTGTCACCAAAGTTTAGTCTTAGGTCCAGTGTAGCCCCCTAACCCCCCCTAATAAAGGTTTAACCCCCTGATCACCCCCCAGATAACCCTTTCACCGCCTATCACCACTGTCGCTTAGCGATCATTTTTCTGATCGCTGTCTTAGCGTCAGTGATGCCGATCGGCAGCCAGTAATTTTTTTTAGGTTCGCCGCAGGTTTTTATAGCGTCAGGTACCCCAATATATTATCTAATAAAGGTTTAACCCCCTTGATCGCCCCCCAGGTAACCCTTTCACCCCCTATCACCACTGTCGCTAAGCAATTGTTTTTCTAAACGCTGTCTTAGTGTCGGTGATGCAGATCGGTAGCCGGTAATTTTTTTTGGGTTCGCCGCAGGTTTTTATAGCATCAGGTTCCCCAATATATTATCTAATAAAGGTTTAACCCCCTTGATCGCCCCCCAGGTAACCCTTTCACCCCCTATCACCACTGTCACTAAGCGATCGTTTTTCTAAACGCTGTCTTAGTGTCTGTGATGCAGATCGGTAGCTGGTAATTTTTTTTAGGTTCGCCGCAGGTTTTTATAGCGTCAGGTACCCCAATATATTATCTAATAAAAGGTTTTAACCCCCTGATTGCCCCTAGTTAACCCTTTCACCAGTGATCACCATATAAGTGTTACGGGTGACGCTGGTTAGTTAGTTTGCTTTTTATAGTGTCAGGGCACCAGCCGTGTATATAACCCAATAAAGGTTTAACCCCCTGATCGCCCGGCGGGTGATATCAATTAGGTTTTAGCGTCAGAGAGGGTCTGAGTCACACCCCAGGCAGCATCAGGTTAGTGCCAGTAACGCTAACACCCACGCGTGAAGCATACACCCCCCTTAGTGGTATAGTATCTGATCAGATCAATATCTGATCAGATCTATACTAGCGTCCCCAGCAGTTTAGGGTTCCCAAAAACGCAGTGTTAGCGGGATCAGCCCAGATACCTGCTGGCACCTGCGTTTTGCCCCTCCGTCCAGCCCAGGCCACCCAAGTGCAGTATCGATCGATCACTGTCACTTACAAAACAAAAACACACATAACTGCAGCGTTCGCAGAGACAGGCCTGATCCCTGCGACTCCAGTGCTGTAGGAGGTGATTTCACCACCACAGTTAAAAAAAAAAAAAAATATGCCGAAGCATTGGGGCAGCAGGGGCGGAGGAGCGATTTTGCTCCTAATGCCGCGTACATACGGTCGAAATTCCGACGGAGGCTTGCCCGTGGAAAAGTCCGACCATGTGTGTGCGGCATAACTTTTTTGCGGGAGGATGCCCCCATGCTTCGGCATATATAAATGGTGCGTGTATGCCCATCATTGGAAGTGGGTGGATGAAGGGCGGTATTCTAATGGTGGGCATACCCACCGATCAATCTCTTTTTTTCGTTCAGCCAACTGGCTGCATGAAATAAAAAGATTACAATACATGTCCAACAAGGACCAGCAACGTACTGGTATGTTGCTGGACTTTGAATGTTTATACCAGAATGATGCCTGCGGGTTTAGGTATCATCTTGGTATCATTCTTTTCAGCCTGCGGCCGGCTTTCATGTAAAAGCAATCCTAGCGGCTAATTAGCCTCTGGACTGCTTTTACAAGCAGTGGGAGGTAATGCCCCCCCCCCGGATATAAAAAGCGCCATTGGGAAATTGGGAAAGCATTTTATCACACCGATCTTGGTGTGGTCAGATGCTTTGAGGGCAGAGGAAAAATCTAGGGTCTAGAAGACCCCAGTTTTTTCAAAAAAAAGTACCTGTCACTACCTATTGCTATCATAGGGGATATTTACATTCCCTGAGATAACAATAAAAATGATAAAAAAAAAAATACTTGGAAGGAACAATTTAAAAATAAAATAAAAAAGCAAAATTAATAATCAAAAAAAAAAAACACCCCTGTCCTGCCCTGCTCTTGCCCAATGGCGAACGCAAGCGTCGGTCTGGCGTCATATGTAAACAGCAATTGCACCATGCATGTGAGGTATCACCGCGAAGGTCAGATCGAGGGCGATCATTTTAGCAGTAGACCCCCTCTGTAAATCTACTGGGGTAACCTGTAAAGGCTTTTAAAGGCTTTTAAAAATGTATGTAGTTTGTCGCCAATGCGCGTTTGTGCGAAATTTTAAAGCATGTCGTGTTTGGTATTTATGTACTCGGCCTAAGATCATCTTTTTTATTTCATCAAACATTTGGGCAATATAGTGTGTTTTAGTGCATTAAAATTAAAAAAAGTGTATTTTTTAACCCAAAAAATGCGTTTGAAAAATCGCTGCGCAAATACTGTGTAGAAAAAAAAAATGCAACACCCACCATTTTAATCTGTAGGGCCTTTGCTTTAAATATATATATATATAATGTTTGGGGGTTCAACATAATTTTCTTGCAAAAAAAAAATGTTTTCATGTAAACAAAAAGTGTCAAAAAGGGCTTTGTCTTCAAGTGGTTAGAAGAGTGGATGTAAGCTTCATAATGTTGTGTATAAAATGCCAGAACAGTTCAAAACCCCCCCAAATGACCCCATTTTGGAAAGTAGACACCCCAAGCTATATACTGAGAGGCATGTCGAGTCCATGGAATATTTTATATGTTGACACAAGTTGCGGAAAAACGACAATTTTTTTTTTTTTGCACAAAGTAGTTACTAAATGATATATTGCTCAAACATGCCATGGGCATATGTGGAATTACACCCCAAAATACATTCTGTTGCTTCTCCTGAGTACGGGGATACCACATGTGTGACTTTTTGGGAGCCTAGCCACGTACGGGACCCCAAAAACCAAGCACCGCCTTCAGGCTTTCTAAGGGTGTAAATTTTTGATTTCACTTCTCACTGCCTATCACAGTTTCGGAGGCCATGGAATGCCCAGATAGCACAAAACCCCCCCAAATGACCCCATTTTGGAAAGTAGACACCCCAAGCTATTTGCTGAGAGGTATTGTGAGTATTTTGCAGATCTCGCTTTTTGTCACAAAGTTTTGAAAATTGAAAAAATATATATATATATATATATATATATATATATATGTGTTTATATTTTCTTTCTTCATTTTCAAAAACAAATGAGAGCTGTAAAATACTAGCCATTCCTCTCAGCAAATAGCTTGGGGTGTCTATATTCCAAAATGGGGTCATTTGGGGGGGTTTTGTGCGATTTTGGCATTTTATGGCCTTCGAAACTGTGATAGGTAGTGAGGAGTGAAATCAAAAATTTGCGCCCTTAGAAATCCTGAAGGCGGTGCTTGGTTTCCGGGGTCCCGTACGCGGCTAGGCTCCCAAAAAGTCCCACACATGTGGTATCCCCGTACTCAGGAGAAGCAGCAAAATGTATTTTGGGGTGAAATTCCACATATAACCATGGCATGTGTGAGCAATATATCATTTAGTGACAACTTTTTGTAATTTTTTTTTTTTTTTTTTTTTTGTCATTCAATCACTTGGGATAAAAAATTCAATGGGCTCAACATGCCTCTCAGCAATTTCCTTGGGGTGTCTACGTTCCAAAATGGGGTCATTTGGGGGGGTTTGTACTGCCCTGTCATTTTAGCACCTCAAGAAATGAGATAGGCAGTCATAAATTTAAAGCTGTGTAAATTTCAGAAAATGTACCCTAGTTTGTAAACTCTATAACTTTTGCGCAAACCAATAAATATACGCTTATTGACATTTTTTTTACTAAAAACATGTGGCTGAATACATTTTGGCCTAAATGTATGACTACAATTGAGTTTATTCGATTTTTCTTATAACATAAAGTAGAAAATATCATTTTTTTTCAAAATTTTCGGTCTTTTTCCGTTTATATCGCAAAAAATAAAAATCGCAGAGGCAATCAAATACCATTAAAAGAAAGCTCTATTTGTGGGAAGAAAAGGACGCAAATTTCGTTTGGGTACAACATTGCATGTCCGCACAATTTACAGTTAAAGCAGCGCAGTGCAAAATTCTGAATTCACCTCTGGTCCTCTAGCTACCAAATGGTCCGGGGCTTAAGTGGATATCCATACCAGACCTAAAGGGCCTGGTAATTGAATTTTGGGGGACCCCATGCATTTTTTTTTTTTTTTTTCCCAATGACTTTACTCTGTATTGCCGGGAGCCGACAATTCATTATAGTGAGTGAGTGAGTTTTAAATGACTTTTTTTTCCTTCAGAAATTACACTTTGTGCAGGGACAGTTCTAAGCACGGGAAACAAGCGTGACTTTACAGGCATACTATATACACACCCTACTGTGTAGGTAAGAAATTTAAAGGAATATTTCACTTTTGTTTTTCACTTTAAGCATTATTAAAATCACTGCTCCCGAAAAAACTGCTGTTTTTAAAACTTTATTTTGCATTGATACATGTCCCCTGGGGCAGGACCCGGGCCCCCAAACACTTTTTAGGACAATAACTTGCATATTAGCCTTTATAATTAGCACTTTTGATTTCGAACGTTCGAGTCCGTTGTATTTAATAGAGTTCTAAAGTTCGCTCAAACTTTGTCTGTTCACAGGTTCTGGTGCGAACCGAACAGGGGGGTGTTCGGCTCATCCCTATTTGCTATATTATCTCTGTGTATATTCACTGCAACCACATCTATTTGTACCATTTTAGTCACCATTTTTGAACTTTTTGTTTTACACTTTCTACAATAATATAGTAGACTGAAGAGACGATAGCCACCCGGCTCGCGCTGACAGGATAGCGTGCATTCCACCGCTGTATGCTTTTTATGGAGGCCCTCAGCGACATAAGCATGTCTTTCGTAGTGACATCTGACATGGGCTGGCCTGTAGTTGGAAACTGCAATAAGGTCTGGGAGAGTGACATGGAGGTGCTGTGAAGGAGAGGAGTCTGCCACATCCATAAGGGGAGAAGATGCATCTGACTCCCCAGAATCGATTTCACTGGGCTTGTGGAGGGAGATAAGGGCATGGTGTTAAGTTTGCTCACCTGTAATGACAATAATAATCTGAGCCTGAACGTGCTGCTCGAGCTGAGTAGAAAGGCTCTGGAGGTCCAGCAGCTGGTGGTGCATTGTGACTCCCCACCTCACCATTTTCGTGAAGCCCGCGCTGCATTGTCGGGTAGAAAGCCGATACTTTTTGAACCGGCGGCAGGTCTTGGCAGCGTCTCTGCATGTCTGGACGGTCAGCAGGGTATGAGGACACCAGGAGGCTAGATGAATCGCTGCTCGAGAGGTCCTGGGCTGTGATTTTGAAGCCGATTCCCTAGAGTGAATCTATGCGGCCATACTGCTCGACGATCGCCACGGCCAGCCCGTTATTGTAACGCGGTGGGGGGCTACTTCTGATCAATATTCACACACACATATATATCATATATATATTCACACACACATATATATATATATATATATATATATATATATATATATATAAAATATAATTTTTTTTTTTTTTCTCTACAAATATCTGAAAAGTGTGCTATGTATTTATTTTTATTCCACCCCCCTGGGTCAATACTTTGTAGAACCACCTTTTGCTGCAATTACAGCTGCAAGTCTTTTTGGGGATGTCTCTACCAGCTTTGCACATCTAGAGTGATATTTTTTCCCATTCTAATTTGTAAAATTGCACAAGCTCTGTCAGACTGGATGGAGAGCGTCTGTGAACAGCAATTTTCAAATCTTGCCACAGTTTCTCAATTGGATTTAGGTCTGGACTTTGGGCCATTCTAACACATGAATATGCTTTGATCTAAAACATTCCATTGTAGCTTTAGCTGTATGTTTAGGGTCATTGTCCTGCTGGAAGGTGAACCTCTGCCCCAGTCAAGTCTTTTGCAAACTCCAACAGGTTTTCTTCTAAGATTGCCCTGTATTTGACTCCAGCCATCTTCCATCAACTCTGACCAGCTTCCCTGTACCTGCTCAAGAAAAACATCCCCATAACATAATGCTTCCACCACCATGTTTCACGGTGCCAATGGTGTGTTCAGGGGGATGTGCAGTATTTTTGCCCACACATAGCGTTTTGCTTTAAACCCAAAAAGTTCAATGTTGGTCTCATATGACCAGAGTACCTTCTTCCACATGTTTTCTGTATCCCCCACATGGTTTCTCGCAAACTTGACTTCTTATGGCTTACTGTCAATGGCTTTCTTCTTGACACTCTTCCATAAAGGCCAGATTTGTGGAGTGCATGACTAATAGTTGTCCTGCAGACCTGTGCAGCTCCTCCAGAGTTACCATGGGCCTTTTGGCTGCTTCTCTGATTTAATGCCCTCCTCGCCCGACTTGTCAGTTTAGGTGGAGGGCCATGTCTTGGTAGATTTGCAGTTGTGCCATACTCTTTCCATATTCGAATGATTGATTGATTGAACAGTGCTCCGTGAGTTGTTTAAAGCTTAGGATATTTGTTTTATACCCTAACCCTGCTTTAAACTTCTCCACAACTTTTATCCCTGACCTGTCTGGTGTGTTCCTTGGCCTTAATGATGCTGTTTGAGGGCTCCACAGAACAGCTGTATTTATACTGAGAATAAATTATACACAGGTGGACTCGATTTACTAATTTCTGAAGTCAATTGGTTTCACTAGATTTTAGTTGGGGGTATCAGAGTAAAAGGGGCTGAATACAAATGCACACTTTTCAGATATTTGTAAAAAATGTTGAAAACCATGTATCGTTTCCTTTTCACTTCAGAATTATGTGCCACTTTGTGTTGATCTATCACATAAAATACATTTTACGTTTTGGTTGTAACATGACAATGTGGAATATTTTCAAGGGGTATGAATACTTTTTTCAAGACACGATCTTTATGAAATTGCTTATACTGTTTTTGTATGGAAATTGTTTATTGGAAAGAAAATAAATATGAATTGAATAAAAAAAACCTGAGGAATTTTTAACCCTCTCTTACAAAATGGAATAGAACGTTTTGCCTCTAGTTCTACTTTAAATCCCATAACTCGGCCATTTTAATAAGATTTTATTATACAAAGCAGCCCTGGTATATAAATCCTGCTAGCCTACACAAATGCATGTGAATAATCTTAGTCCAAAGGGACGAAAATAAAGTCTTAACTATCAATGCTCTCCTGTTGGGTTACCCAATTGCAATGGGTTTAGCCATTTTTTAAAAACCGAATAACTCAGTGGAATTAAGCCAACTCTCAGGTGTTCTTGTATAGGCCAGCCTTTCAGGTAAATCCAGAATTGCTAGTGTTGATTTTTAAATATTAATATTTAATATTCAATTAATATGATTATTGATATGGTTTAAATAAGAGTTCTTTTTGACAAGATTTGATAACTTCAATATAACAAGCATTTATTAAAGAATTAAGGTTATTAGTCTATCTAATACACCGCAAACATTTACAGTCTTTGGCAAGGGAGTAAATATTAGTTTCAAACACAAAGTATATACATTACATTACAAATAGACAGACAAACATAGGAAAAATGCAAGCATAAGGGGTAAGTGCTGGGAGATGGTCTTAATAATTACCTATAATGAATCCTGGGCCCAGGTTCTCTCATCTCTCTCTCTCTACTGGATGGGGGATCCTTTTATGGAGCCCTCTCCCATTGACTAACCCAGGGCGGCTACGATTGGTTGCGGTTATTTCTCTCCTCCTTCCTGCCGTTATATTAATTTCCCACACTAGCCCACTCCTTACTGGAATGAATGTGATAATTGGATTTGAAGATAAATTAATTAAATCGGAGGTCGTTAACTTCCCTTGAAGGGGGCGCTTAGCTATGCATGGAACTAGCCAGGAAGAATTACCCCTTAAATGGATATGGGTGTTAATATGGGAGAATACACACGCCTTTATCTAGAGGATAAAAACGGTGCCGCATAGACTGTCTCTTTCATCTGCGATCTCTTTCTAGTTTGTTTGAATACTAAGTTATCTCGTCAGACCCTGAGACTCCGCAGCTCTTGTTACCCTGCATTCATGCATATTCAAATAAGAGGACAGGTAATTAGATTGTCCTCAAGCCCAGCTTGTCAGCCCAGTTTAACCCTTTGCAGACCCACATATTTCCTACTCTAAAATATATATATACATATATGCTACAGATATTCCCAATTTACAAGGAAATTATTCATAAAAATTCCTCATAAGGCAACAGATGACCCCTTGTGGCAAGTTGAGACAGATGAGACGAGGCCACACTTAAGTGAGTAATTGTTTATGTCTAATTTCCGTTAAATTGTTAAGTTTCTCCCTCTGCCATCTTAGAAGTCGGCCAAGATATATCTCCATGCCCGTCACGAAAATCAGTACCCCACATTGCAATATGAGAACACCTTTTATTCCCATTTCCACCCAGGTCCTAGTTGTGACTAAGCTGAAATCCCCAGCATGTAAAAGTTAATTCAAACTCTTCCCTGTTTTCACCATATCATTACTAATATAAATTATATGGGTAACCTTCCTTGCAAGCAAATTGTGATTTACTGACAGAGTATCAATTTTTTACATCAAAATGGGGTATGTATGTGGTAGGATCTGGGACATCAGGGGTACTCTCAATGATATAGTCTTCTGTTAACACTGGTATGGGGGTTACTACAGTTTCCCCACTAGTAGTGTACTCCTGTGGAATGAAGCAAAAATTTGGATAGGGTATTGGACACGACTGACCCCCATAGAGAAATGTCTGGTGATTGGTAACGACACAGTACAGTCCATCCATGTGGTAGGTAACCCTTGTGTTTGGTGTTCTCCATTTTGACAACTTCACTGGGCAGTTTAGCTTACATCTCACTTGGCTGGAGGTGGTTAGCATGGACTGGTTTCTTGAGGTGGTTGGCGTGGACTTTCCAGTTGGGGGTCCCTTGCTACTTTGGCTGTGGGAACTGGGTCATTGCTTAGACCACAGACTGGAGTGTCCATTTCGAACACATCACAACGGCATAAGTATCTATTGTCTTTGACAGTGCAGCAGGCAGTGTGTGGTGCTTTCCATCGCCCTTGAACTTGAATGAGCATTTTGGGGAGGTACAACCTTTCCTTGTACACGTCATTTTCGAGGTATCCGAGGGAGTGTATGGACGCCATTGTGTAAAGCAGTCATCTTGTGGATGGAACACGGGCAGCAACATTGTGAAGGACACGTACAGTAGGTCACGGTATGTGGGCAGTGACTGGCTCTTCTTGAAAGCAAATGGCCCTCTATTTGGGTTGTGGTGTCACTATCCCTATATTTCAAATTGTGGAAACTGGCACAGGTTTGCACTTGTCTCCAGAATGTACATTCATTCCACCACTAGTATTAGTGTGAGTACAATACCACTGGGTAAGGTCTATATCTTTTACTTTCCATACGCAGTGCATTATACCTCTTTGCCCATACCATCCTCTCTAGCTTCATGTTATAAACCGTAAACCTTTCCTCCTCTGCAAGCCCCTCAACACCCTGCAGAACTGGTTTCAGCACTTGCCGACCCTCCTTCTGTTAAAAATTTCCGATATGCCTGCGAATTGCTGACAAATCGGCTCTGTTCCAAATTGACATGCCAGATCCATAAAGTCCTGGGATGGACGCGAGTATGCTATCCAAACCCTTTAACTTTCTGGATCTGAAAATGCCCCTGTGGGGAGGGAGGTTTGGTTCTGCAAATGGATCCTGAGTTCGGCTTGCATGGGAGGCAATCATATATACTAGCAAGGAAGAGTAAAACAGACCCATTTGTCCGGGCACATGAGCCGAATTCGGCCATGTTCCACTGGGACAAATTAAGTACCAACGGCACATGAATGAACTTAACGTTATTAAACAATATTAATGGGATTGAGGTTGCCGTTATGCTGCTAGGTGGTCCCTCTTGCATTGATGGGCATTCCAAGGATGTTGGTTCATAATAGGGGATTGCAACTGTATTTTTGGGCACAGTTGATAGAGCAGGGGTGTTAGTCTTTGGGGACACATGCAATGAGATGGATTTCCCCTCTAGGTAGTAGACCGGATTCTTGGTCAACGATCACGCTGATGAGCATTCCAGTCTCCTCTCCCTTGGTGTGTCCGATCAGATGGAGCAGGATCACAATCCACCTCGACTTCATGGCTCTAAAAGGGAAGAAAGCAGAACATTTTAGTTGCAGGATTTTGTGAGGGCACAAACGCTGGGGCACAAGACTGAGTCCAGTAAATTCCAAGGAATTTCCCAGATCTCCCCCCCTTGTGCTCCTTGTTTGGCCAAACAATCCGCTACCTCATTTTGTTTCCAGTATGGGGCAGTGCCTAAATTACCTTTTACTTTGCACCCCCATGGTTTGACTGGCAACTTTTGCACCAATGTTACAATAAATTTCAACAGGGATGCATGTTTAAGTGGAGACCCATCTGAGGACATGTACTGGTGGGCGTGCCAGAAGGGCAGAATTTCTGAAATAGTATTACAGACCCACGCGGAATCTGAGTATAAAACTATTTCTTGATCCCTTTTCATCAGTTCTAGGGCATGAGAAATTGAAGCCAGCTCAGCAAATTGTGCTGATTTGACTTGCCATGACCGAAAGATTGATGTTTGGGTCTTTGCATGTGGATTGTTAAGGTATATTCCAAATCCTGCATGTGGTGAACCCTCCACGTAAAAACATGATCCATCTGTGAAAATTTGGACTGCATTTTCAGGGACATTTTCCTTTGCTGACAAAGGTCTAAAGAATTGTTTCGCAACTGATTGTGGTATGATATCACATTCCTGTGGTACTCCTTGGTAAAGGAGGCCATGGGCCCTAGTAGAAGAATTATTTGTGTGTTTGTCTCGATCATGGAGCAACCGAGGCCAATGGTTTTCCTGTGACAGAACCGTTGACATGGTTGTCTCTGATATGGCAGTCTCACTGTGAAAGGGCAGTTGGTACTTTGGGTTGGCTAATGCTGGCGCTTGCGCTAAAGCTTCTTTAAGCTCCTGCACTGGATTGGTGTGTTGCTCAGTCCAGTGCCATCGGGTATCCTTTTTCCACCAATCATACAGTGGTGCAGACTTTTGGGCACAATCAGGGATGAAAGGCCGCAAATAATTTACCATTCCTAGGAAAGATCTGAGAGTAGGCATACTTACTGACAGAGGTAATTGTAGACTGGTTTCTACCTTCTCAGTTACTATCTTACTACCGTATGCTGTCACTGTAATCCCCAGAGAAGACACAAATTCCTGCAACAATTGTGCCTTAATGGGATTACACTTCAGTTCCGTTTTTCCTAGGATCCGTAGGAGTTCCTCCAATAGCCGCAAATGCTTTTCTTTGTCGCATGTGGCTTTAAGTAAATTGTCAATGTACTGAAAAAGATTCTTTGGGGAAGAAAAATCAGTTAAAATATCTGTCATGGTTGCATATGAAGTCATGTGTTCACTAGATTTAATTTTGTCAATGAAATCAGCCACACTCATAAGGATTTTTACCGGTTGAATTGGATATACATTGGAAATCACCTCATTTCCTTCATTATCAAACCCCAAAAATGTTTGATTTCCTTCAGTAGAGGAGGAGATCTGGGTCCTAACCATGATGGGGAACTTGACATGCTCCTCATTTGTAGATAGCTGGTCCCCATTGTCTGGTGGGTCTATGACCATGGTGCATTCTCGATTTTCCTGTGGCTCTGCGATTTCTCCCATTGCCACCGGAAAAGTAGAATTAGGATCCATATCTTTCTCTCCCCAATACTCTTCATATTTCTCAGTATCCCCAATTTCATAGGCACAAGTAGGTGCCGTAGCATTACTATGTTCGCATGTGCTGGCCATAGTCTGTCCTTTAAGGATTGAAATTGTTTGTAGCAACTGTGGCTCTGTTTGCGTGCCCTGTGTGCGATCTAGCACTTTGTATGCACTTGGTATATGGTCCAGTTCAGTGTCAGCTTTAGTTAGCATGCTTTTATATTGTACCACGTCTTTTTGGGCCAATTTGTAATTTTTACAATTTTCCTCCTGTGAGGCATTAACTATTTGATTAAGGGTAGTTAAGGTTTGTAATTGGCTTTGTAAAGCTGTATTCTCCTTTTCCCTCTCAGAAATTGTAATATTTTGATTATAGACTATATCTTTCAATTTCTGTATTTTAGCCTTCATAGCCAATATGCCTGCTAACGCTAGACTTTTAAGCTTTTTGTTATTTTTGGTTGCTTTTGCTTGTTCTTCCAATAATTTAGCATCACAGGCAAATTCATTGCTCTTATGTTTAAGAGTATAAGTTGCTACAAAACTTTCTAGACAGGTCATGGCAGCCATTGTGATAGTATGCACAATTTGTGAGCTAAATTAAATTAATTGTTCCCTTATACTATAAATTCCCTTGTGATTACAGTAAAAGGAAAACAAAAAAGAAAAGGAAGCAAAAAAAAAAACAATAAATAGGAACTCAAATGAAATAAGCTGCAGAAAATATAGTAAAAGTTAAACAATATTTTCCAGCTCTCAATAAACAGTGGGGAAAACTAATTATACTAACAATAGCATTTAGCCTATCTTGTCTGAGCCTACTCAATAGACCAAGGGACAATAGAAGCCCCACAGGGATCAATTAGAATGAATACCTGTAGTCTGATAATAGGAATGTCAACACGGCAGTGTTTACACTACTATTTGTAACACTCAATTCAGTAGAAAAAAAAAAGTTCAATGCACCTTTTAAAATCCTAATAATCTTTCTCAGGTTTCAGTAGCAAGTCTTCCACAGACTTGTACTTTAATTGACACCAATGAGAATATTACTGCTTGTAACTTCTTACAGTTAAAAAAAAAAGGTACAATAAAAACCAAAAAACAAAAATAAGAGTCAAGAGAAAAAAAAAAAATCTCTTGTAGGTTATTTGCAATGTCCTATTTTTAATGTTAGTGGACATGCAAATTAAATAACAAGCAAAAACCCTATTGAGCCTGTTTCAACCTACACACCCCAGAACACAAGCACGTGTCTGTGTCTTAAACAAAAACTAAAAACCAAAAAATAAAATAAAAAATAAAGGCTAAAACTAAGCCAGGTTACCAAAAATTTATGATAACAAGAATTATTAAAAAAATAAAAAATAATAATTCAATAACCAAAATTTAAAATTAAAATTAATAAATTGCAAAAAAAAGTAAATACACTTTTTCTCCACAAAACCAAGGACCACGTTTTCAGTGTCCTCCTTCCAATAAAACACAAATCAAGGCAAAAATGTTTTTGCTTTGTAAAAAAAAACTTTTTTTTTCAAAACTACGGATCACTATTTAAGTGTCTCATAAACAACAATTATTAAAACAAAAATTTTCCCATTCTGTACTTCCTCCCCATTAAATTGACCGGTTATAATGGTACATCCAAAGTATTTTATCAATTATGATTTTGGGATAAAAAAAGCAAAACAAACAAAAAAAATAAAAATAACCTGTGGTGTATATTCTCTCCTTGGAGGTAATACCCACTAATAAAACAAAAATATTTACCTATATTTTCCCTAGATAGATTGGCTAAGCTGACTCAGCTTGAATTCCTCCTAATAACCTTAATCTCTAATATGCAGATTTTGTTATTATATTAAATGCTTTCAGTCCTGTACTTAACTTCGTGGTCACCAACTGTTGATTTTTAAATATTAATATTTAATATTCAATTAATATGATTATTGATATGGTTTAAATAAGAGTTCTTTTTGACAAGATTTGATAACTTCAATATAACAAGCATTTATTAAAGAATTAAGGTTATTAGTCTATCTAATACACCGCAAACATTTACAGTCTTTGGCAAGGGAGTAAATATTAGTTTCAAACACAAAGTATATACATTACATTACAAATAGACAGACAAACATAGGAAAAATGCAAGCATAAGGGGTAAGTGCTGGGAGATGGTCTTAATAATTACCTATAATGAATCCTGGGCCCAGGTTCTCTCATCTCTCTCTCTCTACTGGATGGGGGGTCCTTTTATGGAGCCCTCTCCCATTGACTAACCCAGGGCGGCTACGATTGGTTGCGGTTATTTCTCTCCTCCTTCCTGCCGTTATATTAATTTCCCACACTAGCCCACTCCTTACTGGAATGAATGTGATAATTGGATTTGAAGATAAATTAATTAAATCGGAGGTCGTTAACTTCCCTTGAAGGGGGCGCTTAGCTATGCATGGAACTAGCCAGGAAGAATTACCCCTTAAATGGATATGGGTGTTAATATGGGAGAATACACACGCCTTTATCTAGAGGATAAAAACGGTGCCGCATAGACTGTCTCTTTCATCTGCGATCTCTTTCTAGTTTGTTTGAATACTAAGTTATCTCGTCAGACCCTGAGACTCCGCAGCTCTTGTTACCCTGCATTCATGCATATTCAAATAAGAGGACAGGTAATTAGATTGTCCTCAAGCCCAGCTTGTCAGCCCAGTTTAACCCTTTGCAGACCCACATATTTCCTACTCTAAAATATATATATACATATATGCTACCGATATTCCCAATTTACAAGGAAATTATTCATAAAAATTCCTCATAAGGCAACACTAGATTGCCGATACAGGTTTTCCCTGACCCCTTAAAGCAGTTGTATACCTTGCTTTCACATTTTTACCTACAGGTAAGCCTATCACCTAAACCTTTACGGTTTAGGAGATATTCACCTGGCATGCTGACATCGGCGGTGCATGAGCTCTGAAGGTCCGGCGGATGCTGCCGGAAAATCTGAGCTCCTTGCCGGGAGGCGACTCGTGCGTGGGAATGACCTCATCGTGTCCAGAGGCGCTGAGGGAACATGTCGGCTCCCTCAGTGGTGACCGTGACCCAATACCTGTGTGTGTGTGTGTGTGTGTGTGTTTCCTTCCTTCCTTCCTTCCTTCCTTCCTTCCTTCCTTCCTTCCTTCCTTCCTTCCTTCCTTCCTTCCTTCCTTCCTTCCTTCCTTCCTTCCTTCCTTCCTTTTTTCTTTCTTTTTTCTTTCTTTTTCTTTCTTTTTCTTTCTTTTTCTTCTCACACATGGTGGTCATGCCAAAAGTTTAAATGCAATTGGGATCAAGTCCCAATTTTAGGATCCATTAACCGTTTTTTAAATTCTTTATTTTGCACAGGGTGTATACAGCTAAATAGGGATGAGCTTCATGTTCGACTCGAACATCGGCTGTTCGATTGTTCGCCGAAGATCGAATGTTATGGGCTGTTTGCGCCAAATTCGAGTGACGCGAACGGCCCACAATACACTGCGCCATCGCAGTGCAATCCCAGCGCTGTGATTGACCAAGCATGGACTGTGACCCCGCATGCTTGGCCAATCACAGTGCCGGCAGCGAGGAGAGCCATAATTGGCCACAGGCAGGATGCCTGTGGCCAATCACAGCTAATGGGGGTTTAGTACACGCCCCACACTATAAAAGGCCGCCAGCGCGGCGGCCTTGTGCAGGGAAAGAGATGCATAGGCAGGGACAGTGTGTTCTATGTTCTATTCTTTTCTCAGGCATCTGCAGGACTTAGTGGGTGTTGTGTGCCCCCAGCACAGTATACACCTGTATATATCCGTCATTGCTGTTCTCTAATACAGGCATCTGCAGGAGTTAGTGGCACAGTATACACCTGTATATATCCATCATTGCTGTTCTCTAATACAGGCATCTGCAGGAGTTAGTGGCACAGTATACACCTGTATATACCATACAGGCATCTGCAGGAGTTAGTGGCACAGTATACACCTGTATATACCGTATTTTTCGCACCATAAGACGCACCTAGGTTTTAGAGGAGGAAAACAAGAAAAAAAATATTCTGAACCAAATTGTGTACTAAAATATATTTTCCAGTGCCCATTAAATGCAGCCTGACCATTGCCATAGTAAACGCAGAGGGACCATGCCATAGTAAACGCAGAGGGACCATGCCATAGTAAACGCAGAGGGACCATGCCATAGTAAACGCAGAGGGACCATGCCATAGTAAACGCAGAGGGACCATGCCATAGTAAACGCAGAGGGACCATGCCATAGTAAACGCAGAGGGACCATGCCATAGTAAACGCAGAGGGACCATGCCATAGTAAACGCAGAGGGACCATGCCATAGTAAACGCAGACGGACCATGCCATCAGTGGTGTATTTAGGTTTTGTGCTGCCCTAGGCCTGACTAAACTTGCGCACCCCCAAATTTAAATATGACCCACCCCTTCCTGTCAAGGCCCGCCCTGTCATCTTCATGGGAAGAGGACAGAGGGGACGCTGTGGGAAGAGGACAGAGGGTTGCTGTGGGTGAAGGACAAAGGGACACCCTGGGAAGAGGACAGAGTAATGCCCTGGGAAGAGGACAGAGTAACGCCCTGGGAGAAGGACGCAGTGGGAAGAGGACAGAGGGGACGCCGTGGGAAGAGGACAGAGAGGGACGTTGTGGCGGTCAATAAGGCCTAGAGGATATCAGGTTAGGCACTTCCTAATGGCTCAGTCCCTGGGAACAGTAATCAATAATGGCCAACAGGCCCTCTTACCAGACCCAGCGAAATCGCAACAGTGATCCCTCTGGCTGGACGTTCGCTCACTCTGGGTTGCCTGGGGTGACTAGTCAGTAGTGTAGCATGTCTGTATCCTGGCAGTGGCTCGGTCTTTCTCCCTCTCTGGTGGTGCGGGTACAGCGGTTAAAGTGTGGCTCCCTCTCTGGCGGTGCGGGAACAGTGTGGCTCCCTCTCTGGCGGTGCGGGAACAGTGTGGCTCCCTCTCTGGCGGTGCAGGAACAGTGTGGCTCCCTCTCTGGCGGTGCGGGAACAGTGTGGCTCCCTCTCTGGCGGTGCGGGAACAGTGTGGCTCCCTCTCTGGCGGTGCGGGAACAGTGTGGCTCCCTCTCTGGCGGTGCGGGAACAGTGTGGCTCCCTCTCTGGCGGTGCGGGAACAGTGTGGCTCCCTCTCTGGCGGTGCGGGAACAGTGTGGCTCCCTCTCTGGCGGTGCGGGAACAGTGTGGCTCCCTCTCTGGCGGTGCGGGAACAGTGTGGCTCCCTCTCTGGCGGTGCGGGAACAGTGTGGCTCCCTCTCTGGCGGTGCGGGAACAGTGTGGCTCCCTCTCTGGCGGTGCGGGAACAGTGTGGCTCCCTCTCTGGCGGTGCGGGAACAGTGTGGCTCCCTCTCTGGCGGTGCGGGAACAGTGTGGCTCCCTCTCTGGCGGTGCGGGAACAGTGTGGCTCCCTCTCTGGCGGTGCGGGAACAGTGTGGCTCCCTCTCTGGCGGTGCGGGAACAGTGTGGCTCCCTCTCTGGCGGTGCGGGAACAGTGTGGCTCCCTCTCTGGCGGTGCGGGGTACAGCGTGGCTCTCTGGTGGTGTCCCCCAGCAGAGTATTCTCTTTTGCTCCTCCAAGTTCTAACACCCCCTCCCTCCCCTCCAGCAGAGTGCTTGCATGCTGGAGGAACTGGTGCCATAAACTCTGCAGGGACTTCAATTCCCATGATGCCCCCAGTGTCTTCTGATTGGCCCTCTGCTGTGGCCAATCATGGGGGGGGAAACAGTGGGCAGGAAGCTGGGTGGCGACCCAGCAAATCCAATTAGAGCCGCTCTCTCTTTCTCTTCTCCTTACAGAAAGGGAAGGGGGCGGCGGGGGATATACAGACAGCCCGCAGCTCTCCTCTCCCTGTCACAGCGCCGCTGCTCTATTTGCCAGAGAACTCGGCAGCGGCGCTGTGACAGGAGAGCTGCGGATATCCCCCGCCCCCCCCCCTCCCTTTCTGTAAGAGAAAGAGAGAGAGAGAGAGCGGCTCTAATTCCATTCGCACAGCCCCTGACACTGCGGCGGGGGGGGGGGGGCGGAGCCAGTGGCGGCGGTCGGGGGATTCCAGAGGCTGTGAGCGGATGGCAGGGGCGGTGCCAGCGACGGCGGGGGGCGGGGCCCCTGTTATGTATTCGGACCATAAGACGCAGGGACATTTTTCCCCCATATTTCTGGGGGAAAAAAGTGCGTCTTATAGTCCGAAAAATACGGTACCAGTCATTGCTGTTCTCTAATAAAGGCATCTGCTGGAATTAGTGGGTGTTGTGTGACTCCAGCACAATATACACTACCCAATTGCTGGTTTTCCCATCTCCCTGCAGGCCATTACTATGTCTGGAAGGCCAATAAAGAGAGGCAGGCAGTCACAAGCCAATAAAAGAGGGCAAGCAGGCTCTGTGTCTGGGGGCAACAGTGCTGGTCGTGGACGCGGTGCATTGTCATCAGCACGTGGCCATGGGACACGCTTGTCCTTATTTTCAGCAGTTGGACGTGTTGAGCCGCGTCATGTACAAGACTTGGTAGAGTGGATGACCAAGCCCTCCTCATCCTCATCCTCTCACCCAGGCTCAGGGTACTGGCAAAGCAGTTGCCAAAGCGTCCTCTTCCCTTGTATCAATGTCATCAGTCACTCCTTCCCTAGACACACCATGTCCTCCTGAGGAGTCCCCCGAACTGTTTGAGCACAGTGTTGGGTACATGCTCCAGGAGGATGCCCAGCGTTTTGAAGGGTCTGCTGATGAGGCAGTAGCGTGAGCACAGAGAGAGGGGATGCTCAAGGACAGCAATCTGGCAGTCATGTTCCAGCAGCTGCAGCATACTGCCAGATTGGCTCCAGTGATGAGGAGGGAGGGGATGATGAGGTCACTGACTCCACGTGGGTGCCTGATAGGAGAGAGGAGGAGGATGAGGAAGAAGCACATCACCAACGAGGCAGGATGCCCTCTGGGGGCCAGCGTAAGGGCAGCACACCGACTGAATCACACCGCAGAGCTCTGCCTGTGCAGGGCGTAGCCTCTGCCCGTTATTCCAAAAGTTCTTTGGTGTGGGCCTTTTTTTGAGTCGAGTGCATCAGATGGCACCGCTGCTATTTGCAACATATGTCGCAAGCGTATCTCGCGTGGCCAAAACATCAGCCGCTTGGGTACCACTTGCTTGACTAGTCATATGTTGAACTGCCATGCAGCTCGTTGGCAAGCGTACCTTTTTTAAAGACCCACACCAAAGAGCAAAGCGGACCTCTCCTTGCTCCTCATCAGCTGGGATCTCCAACCCCACTATACCTTCGGTCCTCTCTGAAACCTGCATTGAGAGGAATGAAGGTATAGAATTGGGTGTGTCACAGCCAAGTACTTGCGGGCACTCTGCTAGCAGTACACCGACGTCCAATTGGCAAATTTCCCTGCCCCAGCTGCTGGACCGTCGAAAGAAGTTCACTCCCAGCCATCCACATGCCCAGCGGTTGAATGGTAGCTTGGCTAAATTGCTAGTAATTCATCTGCTGCCTTTTCAGTTGGTAGACTCGGCCCCCTTCTGTGAGTTTGTGCAATGTGCGGTTCCTCAGTGGCAGGTTCCCAAACGCCACTTTTTGTCACGGAAGGCGATTCCGGCTCTCTACCGGCATGTGGAAGGTAATGTCCATGCCTGGCTGGACAGGGCGGTCAGCGGTAAGGTGCATATTACCAATGACTCATGGTCCAGCAGGTATGGACAGTGACGTTGCCTTTCTTTCATGGCCCATTGGGTCACTCTTTTGGCAGCTGGGAAGGATGCAGGAGAAGGTGCAGTAGTGTTGGAGGTTGTTCCCCCGCCACGCCTCCAAAATGCTACTACTGGTTGTGACACACCTCTCTCCTCCACCCCCTCCTCTTCTTCTTCCTCCATGGCCTCTTCCTGTGCTTTGTCCTCAGAACCAGCGGTGACCCGTAGGCGTTCAAGGGGCTACGCAAGTACGCAGGCAAAAAGATGCCATGCCGTGCTTGCGTTGGTGTGTTTGGGGGACAGGAGCCACACTGGGGCAGAGGTTCTGTCAGCTCTGCAGGGGCAGGCTGAGAGGTGGTTGATGCCACGCCAGCTTAAGCCAGGAATGGTGATTTGCGACAATGGCACCAACCTCCTCTCCGCCCTCCGACAGGGACAACTGACCCATGTGCCCTGTGTTGCTCACATCCTTAACCTGGTGGTGCAGCGGTTCTTGGACAGGTACCCGGGCTTACAGGATGTCCTG